>AP025379.1:10600000-11200000 GCA_030295005.1 Cephonodes hylas | reverse complement strand
ATATGAAAAAATCTATTTAAAACTTCCCCGGAGTCGTTATGAAATCCTCGCATATAGGTATACTGGTTAAAAGATATATCAAGTTTTATATGATTTCTATACTGTGTGCCATAGTTCTGTGTTGAATGGACTTATGAAATCTAGATGTATTTAAATGTCCACTGACCCGCGGTAGGCCAGACTGAGGCCTACCACTGAGGACTGAGGCGTAACCGTTCTCACCTGTAGAGAAGACCCGTGCTAAGCAGTAGGCCATGTAATGACGATTGATTTTCATTTTATTGATTGATGATTACTTTATTTAACACTTACTTTTATACTTATGTTAAAGAGTAATGTTTGTGTATTTCACAAATATTTCTTTAGAGTCTGTGTTTTGAGACCGAAAATTCTCTTGTAGTTTCTGATATAAGACTTCTCAGAAATATGTATGTGCATTTTGTTTTTTTTTTTATTATACCTTTAGAAACATCTTATACATTGTTAAGCGTATGTGTTAATCAACTAATAAACATTTAAACTAAACTGGAGCTGTGTAAATGTCAGCCAGTACCAAACATGTGCGGAATCAAATTGTCGTCACGAGAAATGTTAGCGGAACACGCGTATGGCGTTAATGTCGGAACAAATGTAATATATTCATTGTACAATCTCCGCTAATGGAGCTATAATTATTACATTTTGTGTGTTTCTGAGGGTTAACTAAGGCTTCAAATATCGTGTATATATTTTTAGTTGAAGAGGATGGTAATTGATGCTGGACCCTACAAATTCGATTACTACTATGAGTTATGATAGCCTGGTAGGTGAGGAAATGAAGAGTGCATATTTTAGCTTGAAATATTTTTTTTCACAAAGAAGTACGGAGTATTTCTAGATCAACAGAATTATCAAAATTATTTTTATACTTATAAACATAGTGCGTCTGATATATTTATTCCTTACAAACGCTTTAGTCGTATTTATGATTTGCGTTTTACGGTAGTTTCTTTCCATGTCTTCTTCTTCATCAACCCATATACGCCTACTGCTGAGCACGGGTCTCCTCTACCATTGAGAGGGTTTAGGCCATAGTCCACCACGCTGGCTTAGTGCGGGTTGGCGGACTGTCTAAAAATTACTAAGCATCAATTTGGCAGCCCCGTGGTTCAGTTGGCTAGAAACTAGAATGCGAAATGAGAGGCCGCGGGTGAGACCCCGCACCGAGACAAATGTTTGTGTGAACCGCAAGTATTTGTTTGTGTAGGTGTCTGTTGGGTGTATTTATTTATTGATGTATGACTACAGATGGATCATTATCATCAGCTCGCGTTATCGTCAGCATCACGTGTCTCCTCTACAACTGAGGACACTAAAACCTTAACTTAAAACCTTAAACCTTAACCCTAACTTAGTTCGCTTAAGTAATAACGTTCAGTATTAATTAAAAAAAAATAACCTTCAATAATGAAAATAGATTTTTTTAAAAGTGGCTATTATAAACATAGTAACCACCTATTCATGAGTAAATATTCAGTGTCGTGCCTAAAAGTTTTAATGTTTGGGCGCTGGTTAAAGATATTACCCGACTAAAATAACAGATGGCGCTATTTCCGTTTTTAGGCGTACATATTATAATAATGTTGTAGACAACTTCTTCATCTCCATCAACCCATATACGCCCACTGCTGAGCACGGGTCTCCTCTACCACTGAGAGGGTTTAGGCTACCACGCTGTCCTAGTGCGGGTTGGCGGACTAAACACACCACACACACCTAAGAAACACACCTAAGACATTCCTAAGAACTTTTTAGGTGTGCAGGTTTCGAACCCGCGACCACCGAGATTCTCGACCGCGCAACCAAACCTCGAGGCCATCACTGCTTTTTAACTTACTGAACATATTAATTTGAATCGATAGCGAAATATTTTAGTTTGAAAATTAGTAAAGTTGTAAATAAATAAGTGCTCCAAAGAAATTCAGAAACAAGAATAGGTGAAGTACGTTGTTGTAGACACGTTTGACGTCCATCACCAACTCTCTTGAAAATCACGAGAAGCGGGGCGCTTTTAAAGTTTTTTGGGCTCATGTCCAGCCGTGGACGTCTTTCGGTTAATCATTATGTAGTACCTAGATTCCAAAATAGTTATCTTGCGTTCTTAAAGGTGGAACCTCATTGCTCTACTTTTTACTGTAGGAAGCTATTATGAAAAAAATTGTCGTTTCCTTATGGCCATTTATTTTTTTAATAAATTACACGCCATCGGAAGTATGAGGCTGAGCTTATGAAAGCGAGATGTGCCGCGAGTTTAGATAATTAAATTAGAACTGCGCGGGGGGTGTGGTCTAGGTTAAGAGAAATAGTCAGTAAACTATTTTTTTATATTTATTTTTATATTCTGAGAAATAATAGAAGGTTCTTCGAGACCAGAGGATTACTTCTTAGGACACTGCAACCGCTTACAAAGTGGATTAAAAGAAACTCCTCTGCTGTTTGGATTGATCCTGAAATCATTGTATCGAACGACACATACTTCTACAAAAAAAAGTTAGCAATAAATACCAAGGAGCAGACAAGTGTTGGAGTGGAGACCGCGCTTAGGCAGACGTAGTGTGGGACGTCCTGTAGCACGATGGACCGACGACTTGAGAAAGGTGGCGGGAAACGGATGGATGAGGGCTGCTCAAGACCGGGATGGTTGGCGCTTTCTTGGGGAGGCCTACGTTCAGCAGTGGACGGCGATAGGCTGATTGATTGACCAAGGAAGACCCAACCGATAGCTGATCAGTTACATATTATGTATCTTGTTTATTTCGTAAAGCCAAGCTTTTGAGGGCTGTCAAGAGCGAGGGGCCTTCGGGGCTTGGCCACAAGTTTTGAAATGAGAGGCCGCGGTTTCCATTCTTGCACCGAGACAAATGTTTGTGAGAATCACAAATATTTATTTTGGTCTGTGTTTGTAACTCAAAATCTCAAGTAGTGTCTAACGGCGCAAGACTCCTTACTGTAGGCTCAAGGCTATGTAATTGCGACTGGAATATTTATCCCTTTGTTATTTAAGCCTGAACTTATTCCACAAAAAAAACAACATATCATTCGCTTATCACTTGCAACGCGTCTGCTAAAAAATTATCAACAGTCCTTCCAAGATTTTGTGTGCGTCTCGTAAGATAATTGTCGACGAAATTAGGGTCCTTTCATGCGGGCCAGCCCGGGGCTAAGTAATTACGACTTCTGCCAAACGCCCGCGCTTCACAATTATAAACGTTTTTACAGTTCCACGTGGACCACGAAATCTTAAATTCTTAGGACTTTTTAAAGTCTAGATGTGAATTGAAATTAGGTTTCTGAAATCTTGATGAAAATTATACTTCACTTAGATTTTTTTCAATTTGTTATAGTGTAAACAATCATTTGATTGTTTAGTGTGTTGTAGTGATGGACTTGTGGTTTGGCCATGCGGTCGAGAATCACAGCAGTCGTAGGTTCAAACCCCAGCCACACACCTCTGACTTTTGGAAGTTATGCGTGTACTCACAATTAATTTCAAATACTTTAACGATTTCGGATAACATCGTGAGGAATCCTGCGTATCTAAAAGTTCTAGTTATTCTTAGGTTTGTAGTTCGTCTAACCAGCGCTAGGCCGGCGTGATGTACTAAATCCTCTCCGTAGTCAAAGAGGCCCATGTTCACCATTCTATGGTCTGATAAAATAAACCTTGACCGAAATTTCTATAACACATACCTAAGTAGCAACCGTATCTTGAATATTGAACAATTTCTATTAAAGGAGTAGAGAAATATAAATAACGTGCGCTAATATATGCGAAGGTCTGAGCTGAAACATGCATACGATATTTCCCTAGGGACAGAACGTGACCATATTAACTAGAGCCCTCTTTGTATCACATAAAATAATATCTTTGCAACCTTAGTTTGCGTTCTGTGATGGTGTTTGCTTAAATGGAGTATCTTTACTGTGTATCCTGGGTAATATTTTAGAGGAAGCTGTTTTATAAACTTAACTCGCTGTTTTGTATGTTCTTTCGGTGCATATATAAATCGTTTTGTATTTGAGTAAATATGTCAGCATTTTCTAACATTCCAATTTTTAAACATTGTTGTTTGTTTCAACACAGCATTTTCAATTATTTTTGAGCTTGACAAATGTATAGAGAGCTACTGAAGCACATTGGGTTCTATCCGCCCACCGTGAAAATAATAATATAGATAAGAACCTTATGTCATTGGGACCGAAAAGTTGCTTTTAATATGGAGTCGTAACTTGAAGTTGAGTAGGTGACTATTATTTTATAAAAAAAAAACAATATATTAAACTTCTAATTTAAATATTTTTGTTACACAAAAAAATATGTCATATTAAATAATAAAAACGATTGCTTAGTTCTTTTTTGATACTGCCTATTGTATTCGCAGATTTTTCACTAAAAACGTCAGGCTTCATATAGATGTATTTATTAATATTCAGCCCTAACCTAAATGGAGAATCGATGTGGTTTGTATGTTTTGTTATCCGAGAAATAGATATAAACATTATCTTAAACCTGCAAGAAAATAATAATATCTATACACAAATATTACAAAAAATAACAAAACAAGTTTAACTCAATTTTCAACCTCATAAAAATATTTAAAGATTTAAAAATCCTCTTAACATGCTATTAAGGTAATCATGTTCAAGAGGCCACGTCACACTGGTCGTAGTTTCAGATGAAATTCCAAAGGCTATTTAGGTAGATATTTTTATAGAGGTCCGTAGGTTGTTTGGCTTTTGCGTGTAAATAGATGCCCGGTCATTATCGGGTGGCCCTCTAGGGACCCGCTGAAAGTTACGGTATGTTGTATAAGGATGGATGATAAAGGGTCTTTCTATACTAGTTATTGCTTGGTATTTTGTCTGAATTTGATGTTCAACTCTCACTGTTTTTACTGATTCTAGATAGTAAAAGGGGTAGCCAGATATTAAGAGGGAGTCAATAATATAAAGTTTCATTAATAGGTATGATATGATGATAGTAGTTGTGTCTGTTGGTAATAATGTCTGAAAGTGGAGTGACGCAAAGAACTAAGTAACGAAGTACATCCAAAAATCACATGTATAGATCTGACCCCGCACTAAGATCTAGTCTCGTGGGCGTCAGAAACTACGGGGTCTTTTCACACTCAGCCTCACATAAACATTTTTCACATTTGCCTCGGCACTGGGGCCAAACTTACGGCCTCTTGTTTCGCAAGCTGGTGTCTAATCAGCTGCATAACAAGGCTGTCAAAATAAAAAATATTTAAAGAAACTTATATCCTTCAATCTAGTTAACATACGCGTACTCCACATCCATACATTTCATCAGCACACCAACAAAAAAACCCCTTAACTTTCCTTCCTTTTCTTAACCGCGGGAGCAACAAAGAGCCATCAAATTCAATAAACCTCGAAAATCTGGAGCATTCCGCAAGGGCCCGATTAACATAAATATCAGAGAGAAAAATGATACGCGCTCATGACGCCACTTGACTCCGGGTGTGCGATGCAAATGAAGAGTTCCATCCATCGTTACCCGTGTACGGCGGTATAACACCCGGATAAATTGACTTAACCAGTGTCGAACCGCGGCGAGATTACAACACACGCCTATAGAAACGAAGGAGGTGGTACTATTTTTCT
This sequence comes from Cephonodes hylas, assembly GCA_030295005.1. Classification (NCBI taxonomy): domain Eukaryota; kingdom Metazoa; phylum Arthropoda; class Insecta; order Lepidoptera; family Sphingidae; genus Cephonodes; species Cephonodes hylas. The sequence goes on along the minus strand of AP025379.1, from coordinate 11,194,333 downwards.
TGTGTTAATTTTAATGATGATTTGGCTAGTCTGTCATTCCAAGGCCAGGGGATGCCTTTTCCATTGATCTGGCCAGTCATGGAACAGGGCTACGAGTACGCGCGCTCGGCCCCCCGAGCTATTGCAGTCACCACTCCTGCTCCGTGACTGTAATATCCTTACCATCAGGCCAAATATCCTTACCTGCAATATCCTGCACCCAAATACACGCTATTCCTACCCCATTCCCAAAACAAATGAAAGTCCTAAGGAAGGTTGGCGTCAGGCAGGCGGCCGGCCGTAAAACATCTGCCAAAACACTTATGCAGCATGAATAATAAGAAAGGTGACAGGGCTAGGGCGTCCCCCGTAGGCGACGCGCAGGGGCAGCACCCGGTCCCTGTGAGAAATGGGCAAGGGTTGTTGCACCAGCCCGGGCGGGGGCAACATAAGAAGTTAGCCCGGGAAATGAGATTGAGGTATGCAAGTTGGAATGTAGGTACGATGACTGGTAGGTCTAGGGAGCTAGCGGCTGTGTTGAAAAAGAGAAGAATAAATGTGGCTTGTGTGCAAGAGACAAGGTGGAGAGGCACGAAAGCTAGAGAGATTGGAGAAGGATATAAGTTTTATTATTGTGGGAGCGATGGGAAAAGGAACAGGGTGGGTGTTATTCTGGACGCGAAGTTGAAAGAGTGTGTGATAGATGTGAAAAGAATAAGTGACAGAATGATTGTTGTTAAGATAATAGTGCATAATTTGAGGTTGAATGTGATGAGTGTATATTGTCCTCAAGCGGGATGTGATGACGGAGAGAAAGATAGATTTTGGCAGGATTTTGATTGCGCGATGATGGGTGTAGATATGAATGAAGAGATTGTTATAGGAGGAGATTTTAATGGGCATGTAGGGAAAGTAAGACAGGGGTATGAAAGAATTCATGGAGGATGGGGATTTGGAAGCCGAAATACTGAAGGAGAAGGAATACTCCAAGCGGCTTCGGCTTTGGATTTAGCAGTTGTCAATACCTGGTTCCAGAAAAACGACGAACACCTCATAACGTACAAAAGCGGGCACCATCGTACGCAGATAGACTACTTCCTCCTCAGGCGCCACAGTCTCAACTGTGTAAAGGACTGTAAGGTATTGCCTGGCGAGGAATTAGTCTCTCAGCACCGCCTTTTGGTACTGGATACCAGAGTCTTAATCACAACTGGTAAATCCCACACGAGAATCCCCTCCAAAATAAAGTGGCATTTACTGGAGAAGAATGACTGTGCAGAAGAATTCAAGAGACGAATGATAGAAGATATAGGTAAGATGGGCGATATACAGCCCCGAAGTGTGAATGATTGTTGGATGGAAATGAGTGACTGTATAAGAAAAGTGGGAAAGGAAGTGTTAGGAGAGTCAAAAGGGAAATATATGAGAGAGAAGGATACATGGTGGTGGTCGACTGAGGTGCAAAGTGTGCTTAAAGAAAAGAAACAGAAATTTAAGGAATGGCAGAGTATAGAAGTGGGAAATGTCAGTGTGAAGGAACGAAAGAAAATTGATTATGTTGAGTGTAAGAGAAAAGCTAAAAAAGCCGTAGCTGTCGCCAGGGCAAAGGCACAAGAAACATATTTACCGGCTGGCTAGAGCTAGGGAACGAATGGCGAAGGACGTGACGCGTATGAAGTGTGTAAGGGATGAAGTGGGAGAAATTTTGACAGATGATGAAAAAATCAAAAATAGGTGGAAAACCTATTTTGAAAGACTTATGAATGAAGAGAATGACTGGGGGAAACAGCTTGAGGATGTACCGGTGAACGTGGGGCTCGTAAGAGACATCAGTGTAGATGAAGTTATGAAAGCTGTGAGTGGGATGAAGAATGGGAAGGCAGTTGGACCAGATGGAATACCAGTATAAGTATGGAAGGCTTTGCAAGTGGTTGGGTGGAAGTGGCTGGCTTTGTTCCTCAATAAGCTGTTGCTGGACAACACGGTACCCGACGAATGGTGCAACAGTTATTTGGTGCCCATTTTTAAAAACAAGGGGGATGTTCAAGACTGTAACAATTATCGGGGAATAAAGTTAATGTCACACACTCTGAAAATTTGGGAGAGAATAATTGAGCGACGCCTGCGAGAGGAATGTGAGGTTTCGCGAAACCAGTTCGGTTTTATGCCTGGTCGTAGGACGACGGATGCCATTTTTGCAATTCGCCAACTGTGCGAAAAATACAGGAGAGCGCATAAAAACTTGCACATGGTATTCGTTGACCTCGAAAAGGCTTTCGATCGGGTTCCGCGTGAAGTTGTATGGTGGGCCCTTAAGAAGAAATGCGTGCCTGAGAAGTACCTGCAGTTGATTCAGGCCATGTATCGTAAATGTAATACCCAAGTCAGGACGGCAGCTGGCATTACAACCAGATTCAATGTCGCTGTTGGGGTGCACCAAGGGTCGGCTCTTAGTCCCTACCTCTTCCTGTTGGTTATGGATGCTATTACTGCAGATATACAGGAAGAGGCACCCTGGTGCATGCTGTTTGCGGATGACATTGTTCTGGTGTCAGAAAGTGGCCACGAGGTGCAGAACAGATTGGAGGCGTGGCGGCATAGACTTGGAAATGTTGGCCTTAAAGTCAGCAGAACCAAAACTCAGTATATGTTTTGCGACTTTGGCGGTCTTTCAAGTTCTGTGTCCGTCACACTTGATGGAATGCCGATACCAGTCTGTTCCGAATTCCGCTACCTTGGGTCACTTATGCAAAGTGACGGGGGTATACATCACGATATAGGGCAGAGAATCAACTCAGGATGGATGAAATGGCGACAGGTCTCATCCACAATATGCGACCCAAGGATGCCCCTCAAATTGAAGGGCCGAATATACAAGTCCATGATAAGACCTATCGTTATGTATGGATCGGAGTGTTGGGCAACGAAGAAGACGGACGAAAGACGACTGCATGCAGCAGAAATGCGAATGTTGCGATGGATGTGTGGGGTAACTCTGACTGATAGAGTGAAGAATGAATACGTTAGAGGAAGTTTGAAAGTAGCTCCTGTGATTGATAAGCTGAAAGGACACCGTCTGTCGTGGTATGGGCATATTATGAGGAGGGACGAAACATATGTTGGTAAGAAAGTAATGAGCATGAAAGTTGAAGGATGGACAAGCCGAGGAAGGCCAAAGAAAACATGGATGGAGTGCGTGAAAAGAGATATGAAAGAGAAAGGCGTGACTGAAGACATGACGGCTGATAGGGATGTGTGGAAGGAGAAAACATGCTGCGCCGACCCCAAATAAAAATTGGGAGCAGGGCAAGAGAATGATGATGATTGGCTAGTCTGTCAACCCGTACTAGGTCAACGTGGCCTAAGACTTAAACCCTCACCTCTCCGTTTTGAAGGGGGCCCGTGCACAGCAGTGGGATAAAGTTTTAAGTTGGCTGCTGAGATTACTATGAAGTTGCTTTTAGCTAGTTATACAGGTAAACGGAAGACCAAAGACTTACCTTTGGCCTGGTAAATGAATACACTTACTAACATAATAGCAAGATTTTTTTGTGTGGAGGAATGAAATGTGTATGGATAATAAGACTTGAGATAGGTGGGCGGGTATGAGGGCTGCTTAAGACCGGAATGGTTGACGCCTACTTGGGCACTTTTACGTTCAGCAGTGGACGGCGAAATATTATATATGGAATGATTAAATTACCTTCATTCCTGTTATGTTAGGTTATCTAAAGTCATTGGTGGACAATGGACATGACAAACTCCGTGTTGTTACAAAAAAAATGCTATTATCCTGATGAAAATATCTCATGAAACTTTTTCCTAACCTTGCAACCAAGCACAAGTATATTAATTAATTATTATTTTATTATTAATTTATTATTAATTATAAACATATTTAATCAATTTTTTCAAATTGCCACATCCACGCATTTCTATTTGCCACCCTGGCACCCTTTCCCGGCATTCGCTAGCGATTACGGTGCCATTTTTGCGTCATTCGTAGCGTTCTGTATGCAAATTCAGGCGGCGAGCGCGGGACTCCACGGTGGCTTTCAAAAATCATTCGTCCGACCCTTTGTCTGGTAATTAAGGTGGAATTACTCTTTGGAGTGAGACATTAACGTGTTTATGGGTGTGTGTGACTCTTAATTCCTTAGGCTGTTTTAAAAAGGTTTTAGGTGAGAGTATTTTTTGGAGTTTCGTTTCCTTGTTGTTTGGTTCATTCACGTGATGCTATTGATATTTTTTAATTATGAATGGTAAATTTGCCCCTCTTCTGCAAAATTTTTCTAAAAATTAAGGTAAATTAGCAAAAGAGGCAGTTTACAATAAATTTATTAAATGATGCGGTTTTCAATTCAATTTCTAGTTGAAATAAATATTGTTAATCCATTCCTCTAGCTCGCAAGCCGCTTCCAACAGAAACTTTGGGGGGTGCCTATTTCCAGCAATTTACGTCTTTGGGCTAATGATGATAATTATTTTTCTAAATAGATAAAAAAAACAACCACAATATCATCTATAAGTTCGATGTCACTTATACTCCTCTTAAGTTCAATTATTTAATTTCAATCTTTAATCAGTACAAAATTTTCAACTCGTGTCGAACTCGGTCAGAAATTAATACCGCTGCATCCGAACTATTTGGTTCGAATAATCCCGGGGCTTGGCTGTCAACAGCATTGTCTAGATCTTTCCGGCTGACGGCTGAGCCAGGTAAGTTCGCTCCTGTTGCTGACACGTACCGTCGATTCCTGTGTTGTGCGTTTGTGTTATTCGATGGAGTTTAGGTATTCTCCGCTACCTTGCTTTGCTTTGAAATCATTGGGAAATCATTTTGATATGGAATCGTTAGACAAAATTTTGTGTCGTTTTAAAGGTTGAAAGCTAAGTCTTTTGTGGTTGTGGTCTCTGCCTAAACGATGCTAAAAATAGTAAGTTTTATTGATAAAAAATCTGCTAGTAAATCACTGAAATAAAAAATGAGGATGCTGATTAGTAAGAAGAAGAAAATTTGCGGTGACATACTATGCCATATAATTATGCATTTATTCTACTATTTGCGTGTGGGACTACGCGATGGTCTATATATTATACGAGCATATTATGAATACCTCGGATTTTCTGAATTATATAAATTAAAATAAATAAATCTTTAATCAAGTAGGTCATGATATGAGGTGTACGCGTATAGAACATTAAAACATGCAAATTGAATTATCAGAAAGTTTAACGATAAAGGAAAACTTTGTGAGAAGTATACCCCTTTTTTTAGATTTATTTTTTATGTACTTACCACCATAATCCACTACAGCGCTTTTCATCTCCTCAACTCGCAGCATGAGAGAATAAATTTCCTCAAAATCCATTACAGTAGTCCCTTGCAAAATTTTCAATAGCAGCCCGTGGATATTGTTATAAAAACTATTCTCATTTGAGTCTCATACTGTTACCTCCGGAGCTTAAGGAGGCCCGTACATTGTTCACATAACGAGCGTGCATTGTGCCAGCCTCATTAAAACTGATCTGCTGAGCCGGGCCAGATGTTTTATGTGATTATAGATCGAGACGAAGACAATGGGTATTGAAGGCTTTCTATGGGTAGTTTCAGCTGTCTATTAAAAACAAAATATATAAAAACTGTTGTAACTGGGTCACAGGCATTCAGGACCCTTCTAGTTTACAACAAGCTCGAAAAAATAGCAAAATAGGTAAAAACGTTGGGAAATTAATAATACAATAAATTTTACAATTGTAATAATGTACATATGTTCACGCTAGGAGGGCTTGTAGACTTTATAGATGGTCAGATAGATTTTAGATCGATTGCGGGTTTTGGTGTTGAAATTTGTGTCTGCTTTTCCAAATTAAAATACGACAAATTTTATGTTAATCAGATGTGCTTTTTTATTAAGTAATAAGTACGAAAAAAAGTCGTTCATACATACATTACTTCACGCCTGGATTCCCTGAATGCTTCTCGCTTTCTCATTCACGTCTCAAAAATGATGAATAAAATAAAAATTAGGACATTTTATTATTCGGTTATCTCTTAATGTTTGTATTTAAAATTAAATCATTGAACATAAAACTGAAAAGTTAATACATAGTCTCATATTGCAGTATCAAGAGTACATAATAAACAATAAAATTAATACCCAAACTACCGAGAATACCGATAAACCTCCACATAAAACCATTCGACTACAAATAGTAAAGCCAGCATTTCCTAACATAAATCAGGCTGCGAGGAATTAATTTAATCTCTTACTCTGCCATTACCGTTTAGTTAAGCAGTAATGTCTTTATATTAAGACGAAAGCCGGGCTTAAGACCTTAGTTTGAGTCTTAATGCAGTCACGTCCAAAGCTGGGAAGCTATTGCTATTGTCCTGGAATTGCTCGGACGTGTTTGACGTCATTAAATATATTACGTCACTTCTAATGACATGTCTTGTGAGAGAAACTAGACGGATTGTTAACGGATGCATGATTTTGAAAGTGGAATATAGAGTCTCTTGAATGAATTAGTTTGATGCAAAAAAATTATGTAGTTCCTCAATTGAGAAGAACTGCGGAGCTAATAATAGAGTGATTAGGCTTGATGTTGGGCTGGGGTATCTAATTATTGTTTTGATTATTTTTGGATGCTGAATAAAAAAAAATAGATTCATAGTTTTTACAACCGATTTAATGGAGTCTTCTGCGTTTTAAAAAAATGGAGCGCTCTACAGTACCGACCGATTATATACGACAACAGCAAATATGAAATATATGTAATAATATATGCGAATGGATTGTTTGGAAAATAACACGGATACAAGAAATACTCATTTTATTCAATCAAACATACTTAAATATTCGGTATCAGAACTTTAGTCCACGTTTAGATTAGCAGAGCAGATAGGTATTACTAGTGAAGAACTTTAAGGGGTACAGGGTTTCCCTAATTTTTTTTCTTTTACGGTTAAATCCATTATAAGTAGGGGATTCGATCCCGGTCGATTTTTGTAATCCCGGGATTTCGGGATTATCAACAGTTAATCCCGGGATCCCGGGGTAATCCCGGGATTGTATTAGTAATAAAAAGTGGTAACAAAAAGAAAGTAAAGCATTTTAAAATAAATCTTTTATTTTAAATCTTTACTTAAATATTAAAAAATAAAACAAAATTATAATTTCTTCTGATAAAATAAACAAACTAAGCCCTTTTATCTAAACAAAGAAACGCCATTGTACTATAAAAAAGACCATGCAACAGAGATCAATGTATTTTAAATAAAATATAAATATAGGAACTATAAATTACTTATTTAACCCACGAAAATAAAATCTTAGAAATAACAACGCATCCAACGTCTCATCCGAAAGCATACTTCTTAATTTGTGGCATATGTAGAAGCAGAAGAAGCGCGTTCAGACTCGATGGAAGTTGGAGGAATCGTCTATAAATTTTTATAGGTCTTCTCCAAATTATTGCCTCGTGTAAAACTAGCCTCAGAAAGAGTAATTTCTTGTTTAATTATCTTAGAAAGCACATTTTTATTGATTTTTATTATAAATATGTCAATCCCGAAAATCCCGGGATTTATTGAATTTAATCCCGAAAATTTCGGGACTGAAATATGACCGGGATCCCGGGATCCCGGGCTTCGGGATCCCGGGATCGATACCTCTAATTATAAGTCATTGTTAATCTACTAATATTTGACAAAATCAGAGATGAGGATCTAAGATTGAAGCCCGTATACGTCGATATTTAGCTTAGACTACGCGCTATCCACTTAAAGCCATTACCAAATATTGTCCCACCTTAATTACCCATATAACAATAGGCTATAGATAAACATCTCAATGCACTTGCATCAACTTTCACTTCCATCCCTTGTGAAAGACCATTACCACCCCTGCTGTTTCTTGACAGGGCTCAGCCGGGGTGTATTTCACCCCATTTGCGGTAATCGGCAGACAAACGACGTTTACTTTGGCACATACAGTTATTCACTACTCATCATATGTTTGTTTTGGGGACACACGGGCTGTTGATAGCACCGACGTCTTAGCTACGGTCTATTTTGGCGTCAGAATATAAATCGATGTAGGTTATTGAGAGTGTTGTATATAACTTTTATAATATTTTTATTCAGCAATATTAAAATAAAGAAAGAATGAAGGAATAAAAAAGATTTTATTGTTGCATACTTTACAAAAATAAATAGTCAAATGATAGTATAGAAAAATAAATGCATAACATGAAAAATAAGCAAGACCTGAAAAAAATATGTTAAACAAAATAGTAGAATAATGATCGCAATTTTTCAAATAACTTTAGGAACAATTACTAGGTCAGAAAAGCGTTTCATTACATACGCGCTAACTTGGTAGGTCTAAATTTAGATTTATTTTTGGAATTATGAATTAAGAAATCGTATTCACAATGAATTGTTTACGTACATTAACGGTGAATGAAAACATCGCGAGGAATTTTTTTTTATGTAGTCCGTCAAACCGCATAAGGCTCGTATGCCCGTGGTTCGCAAAAATCTAAACCCTCTCAATTGTAGCGCAGGTCTGAGCCAAGCAATTAAGACGGCTATGAACTGATGATGAACATCACTCCTTATAAAACAATATTACTAGCAATTTTATTCAACTGAGCAGGAGCAAGTTACTCAACAAGCTCGGCGTTCCCTAACCCCGTGGTTTCGTGTTGCTATCGGCACTCCGCGCTCGAATGAGCACTTGTGACGACGTCATAATCTGACGTATCACGCGTGTTTGAGCGTGACAAACTTCACGGTGACGTGATGCGCCCTTGTCACGCAGCGGCCATCTTAGAACCTGTGAGGGTACGTTCAATGGCTCTATTGGCCAAGCAATGCTTTGATTTTGGTTGAAAACTAAGGTCGTGATTTTTGTACCGAATAATTTAAAAAATATTCGATACGAAAGGTAATGTTGAATCTTGACAAACTATAATAGTCACATAAACATTCGGCAGTTACGATTATTTTATACATGAAATATAGTTCTGCTTGATGGATTTGAGTCTGATTTTTAGATTGCAAATAGTCTAAACAGCTAGTCTTAATACAAGCAGACAGTACACACGACATTTGATTGAATCACCACACCCGGTACCTTATATAATCCTCTCTGCCTCACCACTAGACATTCTGTTTCCATCCAGACGAGTGCAGGACCCGATGCAGTAAAAGATAAGCAATAACCGTATAAAAATAATAAAATTTAGTCGGCAGACAGACATGTCTATACTGCATTGCACGGATGCGAGTAAATGCACATTACTATCGATCTGACGTTAGCGGGAGTTAAGGGCCATTTACATAAAGGCGCTTCAGCGTCGCGAATAGCACTTTAAAACGATACCAACGAATTGTGTTGTTAAAGATAAGAGGTGTGTTTTCAAAGCTTTGGTTTTATGGTAAGTATGAAACTAAATGTGGTGTGTCATCGTCAGGATACTTGTATCCTTAAAAGTCCTTAAACATTTTGTTCGTAGTCTTCCAACCTATATTGGGGTAATGTGGCTTACTAAAGCGTCATCATCAGCCTTTTACGCTCCACTGCTGGGCTCTTGCCTCCTCTATAACTGAGAGGATTAAGGGTTTATTCTACCACGTTAACGTTTTGGCGAATTACACCCATAACAAATTCCTATAAACTAAAGTATCATACCAAAAAAATCGAAATAATAGCACGCACTAAATCCACCAAACCACATTCTATCAGTCCGTAGATCAATGATTTCAAGACATCTTCAAGAACACTCGATAAACGTTACAAGCGGCACTCAGCAATGCCTCCCATACGTACATAATTAACTAAATCTGTTCCATCCCAGGTGGTTTACACCTAAAAGCCGATAGTTTCCGAGTTGTGATGGATAACTGCACCAATCGGCGTTGTGGGACCAACGCTCATTAGTTACCGTACCCTAGTTGGGGAAATAGTTTTGTTTTAATTTATTTATTCAATGCTGGCGCTTGGAAACTGATGTACCTACTAGGGTTTTCTTTAGAAAAATAGCTTGTTGTTGTTTCATGTTCTTTTGTAACATGCAATGTGTCTCCATACAAAACTATTTTTTTAAGTAGTTTTAAAGTTTATTAGTTACAAATGCATATTTTTTTGTAACTTGATAACAGTAGTAGAGATAGGCATTTAGTCCGAGAATTCGATTCAAGTAAAATGTGCATTTTTTAATGGCAAAAAAATCGTTATGTTCTCTCGAAATCTGTCCCGTCTTTCACACATTACACACTAGAGAATCTTTAACAAAGTGTATTCTCTTGAGTAATTTATTCATGCATGCACAAATAAGATGCTTAGGAAAGAAAAATGTTCCGCAAACTCTCGTTTCCTGCGTTCACTGACCGCTAATTCCTGCCTACCCCTCACAACAAAAGCGTTAAGATACATTGTACATCTGGGTACTTAAGCGGGCCCGGCATAAGCACCACTAAACGGATTTAGCGAGTTTCTCCCTCTCACATGCTTACAGAATTATCTTATGCATTTTGTAGTACGCTCTCTAGAATATGCTGGGCTTTGTATGTGGCATAGAATTTAGGAAAAACATGTTCATGTATTTGAAAGTTTATTAATTATAAAATTACTCGTGAATCTAGGTTTACTGTAATTTTTTAGCTCTACCCCAAACTCCGTTCTGATACTAAAAAAATCCATCTTGAAAATCTGATTACCACTGCCCGACCATAAAATCACACCTAAAGCCTCTAAATAATGCAGCACACCATATACCGTACGACTACGACACATACCATAAAAAGTATTAACAGAATAGATAAAAACAACCATTATACCAAACAATTCTAGAATGGGGACTGTATAAGACAGGTAGAGTTGTCAGTTAAATCCCAATATAATATTCTGCAGGTTACATAAGACTTGTAGTCCCGAAATACCCCGCCTACATTCAGTTAAGACAGAGGGGCTGTTTCCGTAAGTTGAATATTCGAAATAGTGATATATTCCGCCTTCAGTTGCTATGCAAAACGAAGCAATTTAAGCGACGTTGTAATGTTTTGACATAATTCAATATTTAAGTTATAATAAGTATTGAAATTTTGCTGTTTTGAAGTATGAGGGAATTTTCAGTGTCGGAAAAATATGCGATGAATCGCAGAAAGACAGAACGGGCCTTTCCTAAGATAGTTTATGTAAAACTGAATATAGATCATAAACAGATTTTTCATAAGGTAATGATTTAATTTGCGATTATACATTATAATACATATTATGTTCATCGAGATTACAAAAATAATTTCACGTCTGTACTTTTGAAAAAAAAACTTTTGATTTGGAAATTTTAATTTACATTTTGTCCCAATTTTTTCTCAAAATTTAATCAACACTCAATTTTGTTTCTATATAATTGTGATGTCAAAACTATGTACGTGCCTACTTTCTTTACTTTAAGCGAGCCATAATTAACAACTAAAAGTCCAAACAGTTTCACATGCAGCACAAAGTTCCGCATAAGTTTTTACACACGTAAGACGGCAGTAAACTTTGTTGTTATGCATAATATCGACAATTTATAATCTGCGAGTGGAAACGGGCCGCTCAAGAGTCTAGTGGAGTGGTGTACGGCAATTTGTATGCAAATACCGATGGCACTCAGAGCGACCGCGCGGGCGATGGTGTAAGTGATGCGATACCAGCGAAGGAAAGGGATTTTGATTTTAGATGTATAGGTATGGGAACTTGAGAGCCTGGAAGCGTAGTCGGTGTGTCTTGGGCTGATGCGTGTGGAGAGCCAATTATTAGTAGCATTAATATTTCAAGAACCAAAAGTCCGAAACAATGCGAGGATCTTTACTCAAGCGAGTTTCAGTAAGTCTAAAAAATAGAAATTTACGTTACTTATGGATCATAATATATAAACGGATAATTTTTAATACGGATAAATGTTAGTCCTCATTCGTAGTCCATTATTAAAAAACCTTTTTTGTAGAATGATTAAGAGCATAAAGTTATACGTAATACGTAATGAAATAGTGTTATATAAGATGGTACTTTAGACGTTGGTCGTCTTAACAGATAGTTAGGTAGGGTTGCAGGGATTTGAGACCATAAATTACGCTGGCTAAGGGCGTATTGGCAGATAAGACACGCAATACAGCTTTTTTCAGGGTGTTTTTGTAAACAGTTGTAGTCTGAAATAATAAATTGTAAATACATTAATAATTTTGATGTTTATATTTAGATTTACTAGTAATAATTATTGTTAAAGATATAAGAACCGCTCCTATTTCTCAAAAATATCAGGAATACTTGTACTATGTACATATAATACGGAAATTGATATACACTTTTGAAAAAAAAAAACAATTGGTGAAATAAAATTACGGTTCTCCGATATTATATTCAAATAGGCATTCTCTCGTTAGTTGCGCCCACCTAATATGTATATTACCAGATAAACTTTGTTCAGCGGTCATATATTCCAAGACTGAGTTACAGCTCGTTTACTGATTAAATTTTTCTCAAAATATAGCTCCGAAGAATTATTTATATCCACATTATACTGCCGCTCTCAGATTTATTCTACTTTTATTGAAAATAGGATTTTTACATACGGAAACTTTTTTGAATATCCTTGCTTTTTTGAATATATTCGAATCATAATAACATTTATATTTTTTTATTTGATATACCTTGACTATGATTTTTTGCCTTCAGTGGTGTCACTAAAGGGTGTGGACTGTCGAATAAGACATAGGTTCGAATCCAGGGTACATTATTTGCAAAGCGTTTGTACTTAGTAGTCTATGTAACTAAGGCTTAAGGTCTTATATTTTTCCGAAATGTGTCAAAACTTTTACGGGTTAAATTAAGTACAGTAGGTTTTATGTTTAAAACTCCTATATAGTTAAGGGGTTAGGACTTAGTCCAAAACGCTGGCCTAGTAGTAAATATATAACTGCGTTTTATCACTATTTGCTACTTCGAAACTACCTCACAATCGTATCGACTAGACACTAAGATCTGTAACCATTGGTAACAACAACCAAACCAATCCGTGTAACTTCGACACAATGGTCTGAAATTAATTTGTCGTTTGACGCTGCTCGGTATTCAAACATTTCTAACCAAGAGATCGTGGTTACTGTATAATAACTGTGAAATTTCGAATGGGGGCTACCGTTTTTCAACAGTTGGTGCCACCGGCAGATTATTTTTTTCATTTGATGTCAATCTTTTTATTCCAGTAGAGTAGGTTGACTGGAAGAGAGACCGCCTGATGGTAAGTTCATTAAGTTATAAAAAAGATTGAGTGATATGGATAGAATTTTTTCCGTTAGCCACACAAATAAACGGATCCTGAAAGGAGACAAACTTGTTTATTTCACTAAATACAATTCTTAATTAGAAATAAATTCACAAACTCGCATCTATCTCTAAGGAGGAAATTGAGAAGTACTTCTACAACTATTTGGTGATAGTTACTGTATATTAAATGTACTAAACCAGCGTTTCCTAACCTTTTTCAGCCACGGACCCTTAGGAAATTAGGGACAGTTTTCACGGACCCCTTTAATAAAAAAATTGTTAAGTAAGCGTAGCGATTACGAGACATTAGCATTTATGTATGATCCAGAAATGACATCGCGGACCCCCATACATATACTCGCGGACCCCCAGGAGTCCGCGGACCACAGGTTAGGAATCGATGTACTAAACCCTTACTAAAACGCTAATACGAGTGAGTGTGAGTTTACGTATATAGCTACATAAATGTATTTACATAATAATGTACATACTGCGATGTTATGTATGTGACTTGTGGTGAAATGTACACCACAAGTCACGTCATTGAATCATCAAGCCAGATCGTCCATCATATATATTATATATATACAATATACATATGTACATATATGTCGAGTTACCTATTAGTTTCCACCATTGTGTCTTGATTGGTCCCAATACAGCCGCGATATCGCACGGACAGACGGACAAGCATGATTGAATTATGAATGGGTGCGCGAACGTGCGCTGTGTATGACAGTTCCATCTGCGATTTACATATTCCCGACTGTGAACGTGGATGTTTGAATTTTTTTGAATTATTTTATATTGGCGCCATAGTGGATTCTGTTAGAGCGAAATAAATGACAAACACAGGTCGCATGTAGTGGTTTTTTTGGTACATCAGCCTCGCAGCAATGTATAAATAGAATCTGAATTTATTTGTTTTTGAATCGGTATTTTGTTGACATGTAACAACTATGACATGAGATATTATTTAAGTGTATACAAAAACCCGCACTTGGTCAGCGCTTGGACTAAGGCCTAAACAGTCTCAGTTTAAGAGGAGGCATGTGTGCAGCAGCGGAATGTATAATGGAGAATGTTCTTTGTCACAAATTTTTAATAGCAAATATAAATCGCCTTTTTCATTTGTTTAAGGGGAAGTTATGTTTTGTAGCAGTTATGGCCTCGAGGTTTAGGCGCGCGGTCGAGAATCTCAGCGGTCGCAGGTTCGAACCCCAGGCACACACCTCTGACTTTTCGAAGTTATGTGTGAATTCACATTGAATTATCACTTGCTTTAACGGTGAAGGAAGACATCGTGATGAAACCTGCACACCTAAAAGTTCTTAGGAATTTCTTAGGTGTGTAGTCCGCCAACCCGCACTAGGCCAGCGTGGTGGACCATGGCCTAAACCCTCTCAATGGTAGAGGAGACCCGTGCTCAGCAGTGGGCGTATATGGGTTGATGATGATGATATGTTTTGTAGATAAATGGTCATGAGCTTATATACATCCTACTACTGGGTTCGAACCTCTTTTACAACTGACAGGTCTACCACTCTAAGCTATAGCGGGTTAGCAGAGTACACACCTTAAAAAATCCAAAGACTTATTAGGTATGCAGGTTCCCTCTCGTTGTTTCCTTTTGTACTTAATATTGACCACTCTTCATTCATCAACGTAGCTACAAAGCCAATATAAAAATAACGCAGAATATGCCTAAATTCATTTACGTTGGATGTTGTCGGTCGGCGGGAAGGTCTTGCCGTCCATATATCAGCGGCGGGGCACCGTTATAAATTTTTCGGTCAAGAAATTGGCCCATCCTTGATATATACCGGTTTCGTCACGATAAATACCTACTCAACATACTTGGGGGGACTGAGACGGATTTAGAAGCCCAATTGCTGCTTTGGTTATTATTTGATAGCATCTAAAATAGGTAAGGTTTTGGTTTGAAGTTGCTGAAACTTTGTTTGAGTCTGTTTAATAAAATTTGTGCTTTATTTACTGATATATATGTTCCAAAATGTATGCAACATGTATTGATAGGATTGATCTTTGTACCTGTTGTCATAATTACTACTGTATCAAAATGTGTGTGTGTCTCTCACATCGAAAGCTATACTTTAGATGATAGAATTTTGTATTTTTCAAAATTCTATTTCAATTCACGTCACAGTGCAAAATAACTATCAGGACTTAATCTTCTTCTTCTTCATCAACCCATATACGCCCACTGCTGAGCACGGGTCTCCTCTACCATTGAGAGGGTTTAGGCCATAGTCCACCACGCTGGCCTAGTGCGGGTTGGCGGACTACACACCTAAGAAATTCCTAACAACTCTTAGATATGCAGGTTATATCACGATGTTTTCCTTCACCGTTAAAGCAAGTGATAATTCAATGTGAAAACACACATAACTTCGAAAAGTCAGAGGTGTGTGCCTGGGGTTCGAACCCGCGACCGCCGAGATTTTCGACCGCGCGCCCATACCTCGAGGCCATCACACTTAATAACTTACGAATATTCGTCCATGTATAAACAATGCGTTGTCTTGTTTCATTTCTAATTAGGTTAACGCATCCAACAATATCACAGACATTTTTTGCGAGGGAAAACATTACAAAAAATCTACAGTGCAGCTTAATTCACCACGTGTTATGAAGGGGCCTAAGGTCCCCACTCGTAGTGTCCAGCACGCAGTCCTCTTAATCCCATCCTGTGGGGACAGCATGAGAAATTTATGGGCAGCAATATGCGACTTGATGAAACTTGCGAGACTGGTGGAGGCCGCGTCGTGTTTTTAGACCGGCCGCATTTTCTATGTAAAAATGTGGGGAAAAATGAATTAAAGCCCGTAAAAATTCTCGGGTTATTAGATATTGAAGTTTTAGGATAGTTTTAGAGATATCAAGGATATTTATTATATGCTTACATTAATTAGAGTTTTTATAGTGGATATTTAGGGCGTGGTTATGATAGTTTTATTAAATTTAGTTGTGTAATAATTCATGTAAAACTAGTAATATTTTCCTTTACAATAAACATACGTTTGACCAAGGTAAATTTCTGCATACATCTATGTCAGTCCCTCTAAACAGGAGGCTCGCCTTTTGACCTTTTTGTGCACTTTTCAAAATGTTATAATGGGAAAACCCAATAACACTTTGCCCGACCCAAGAATCGAACTCAGGGCGTCTATATCACGTGAGGCAGTCCTTAGTTTAGTATCTTGCATAATTACCTAAATAAAAACAAAAACCAAAACTTCTAAAGTTTTTTTCTTTTTTTGTAGTATGGTACCAGCAACGTCAATTTAGAGCGTGGTACCAACAACACAATAACCTTTTTATCACCTCGTTCCTCCTTGTGTTATATAAAGTTACCCCAATTAATTCTCATGTCTACAATAATTACTTTTAAGTATCATGTTCTTAATATCAGTACGAGGGTTTTAATTGCGAGAGCTCCCTTAGTGCGAGTAATCCCACTCAATCTCAAGTTTTAATTACAATTAGCGCCTTACACACTGCGCGAGATAAATACTCCACATTTCTTATGAGTAACTCGAGAAACTTGTCGAGGGGAATTTTTATCTTCTCATTAATGTTCTTTGTTGAAGTGATGGCCTCGTGGTTGGGGCGCGGTAGAGAATCTCGGCGATTGCGGGTTCTACCACAGATTATTACTTGCTTTAATGCTGTAGGAAAACGTGATGAAACTTTCACACCTAAGAGTCCTTAGGAGTTTCTTATGTGTGTAGTCCACCAACCCACACGAGACCAGCGTGGTGGTATGAGGCCTAAATCTTCTCAGTTGTAGAGATGGTCCGTGCCTATCAGTGGGGAAGTACATAGGCTGATAACAACGGTAATGTGGCTGACTATGATGATGATTTTGATGAGGAATTAAGGTTAGCGTTAGATGATGATGATTGTAATGACGAGGAATTGAAGTTTGCGCCACGCAAAACTCTGCCTCACTACTTCGTATAAAATCACGTCAAAACAAATGAATCACACTATATCCATACAAAGCAATAAATAAATGTATCTGGTGTAGTAAGATTTCCAGCGCCGTGAACACTTACAAATGGAGGGGCGCGATATCCCGTACGTTGATAGATGTCATCCCGGCCGAATCCTGAGGGAATACACAAATAAAATCAACTGGCTTGGTATCATTGTATTTGCTTGCTGATATGGAGATTCAGTTGGCAAAATATGTAAAGTCAGACATATGCTTCTGACTTTTTGGAGCTGTGTTATTCTGATATGTATTCAATGAAACACGATGCGTACCGTTTACTGGTTTATTGCTAACTGACATTTTATTCGCTCGGCGCGCACACTGCCGCTGCGTACGTAGGTATATACATATACATCATTCCTCCAAACATACTTTGAGACACGAAAAATAACATCTGCCATGAACTTAATATATATAAAATATCTTAATTTATTTATTATAAGTAGACATAGTTATAAACATTAATTAAGCTTCGTAGTTACTTCTTTAGAGTTAAATACAATTCAGATTTTATGATGTTGATTTATTATTACAATATATATGCCTACCCATAACACAGTGATACATACTAAATCGGATAACAACTAAGCAATAAGAACAATTATAATAACTAAAAGTACTTCTTGTAATCAACAATTTTCCTGACGCGTTTTTGTCGAGCGAGTGCGGGTGACGGCGGTGGCGAGGCGTTACCTTCGGACGGAATAATATTATGTTCGCGTACCCTCGTCGGTGGCGCTAGGTCGGGGGGCGCTGCCGGCTCCTCCGCCTGCTGCCCGCCGCGGCTCGCGACCGGTACCGTTGCCGCCGGTGCCCCCGCCGATGCCGAACTCGCCGATATCCCTCTCTCACACTCATCTGTGACACAATCTTCCCATTCATTCTCTATACATGATTCTTCATCATCCAGATCACGTGTCTCACTAGATTCCCTGGCCGTCGCCGCTTCGGCAGCTGGTTGGTTATCATGTCCGGAAACCGGTTTCGGATCCGCCGGCGCTAAACATATGTCTAGCCGCTGCGGCGACGGTGACGTGTGAAGCTCATGAGGCACGTCCTGGTTGAGGTCACCTTTATACTTTAATATCTGGTCGACGTGTCTGATACAATATTCATTAATATCCTTAAGTAAAATTTTATACATTTTATTGCCGATTTTTTTTTTTATGAATCCTAACACCCATGTTTCCTTCCGAGCACTGTACCACCGGGTCCACACGATGTCTCCCGACTCGAAGGATCTTTTTCCGGGTACTGCTTGCACGGCATCTTCACGCGCACGATCATTCCGGTTAGGTAAGATCAAATCAAGACGCGATCTTAAATTCCTTCCAAACATTAATTTGGCCGGTGTTTCCCCAGTGGTACAATGCACGGTGTTTCTGTAATTAAACAAATACCCCGACAATTGTTCGAGTATTTTACAAATCGGTAGATCTTCTTTGACAATACATTTTAACATTTTCTTACATGTTCTGACGGAATTCTCCGCCTGTCCGTTACTGGGTGGGTGATATACGGGTGACGTTATATATTTAATTCCGTTTGAATTACAAAATGTTCTAAATTCTGTTGAGTTGATTTTTACATCGTTATCGGATACCAACAATTCTGGTAGCCCGAAGGTTGAAAAAATTCCCTTTAATTTTTCAATAATCGCGGCCGTCGTAGTACCGCTGTTCATATATATACATTCTAACCATTTGGTGTGAGAGTCGACCACCACTAAATATACCCTTTGCCCTACGGTCATATAGTCAACGTGGAGCCGTTGCCAGGGGCGTGCGGGGCGCGGCCAGGGCGCGGGCGGGTCGCGCGGCGGTGCGGCGCGCAAGCGCACGCACGTCTCGCACGAGCCGATCCAGCGCTCGATGTCACCATCGATTCCCGGCCACCACATTCTGCTTCGCGCGTTGTTCTTCGTTTTAATTATACCTAGATGAGACTCGTGCAGTTCCCCTAACATCTTGTCACGCAACGCCGCCGGTATCACGATCCTGTGCCCCCTAAATATACACCCGTTTTCCAATTGTAAATCCGATTGACATTGGAAATAGGGCAGTACAGATTTACACTTCACATTACGCGGCCATCCGCGATGCATATACCTAATGACGGTGTTGAGTGTCTTATCGCGTCCGGTCATCTGCTCGATCTCCTTCACCGTAGTCGCCGGCGACGCGGCATCTAAGAATTTTAGCGCATAGTAGGCATCTATGTCGCCGTCGGTACCTACCTGCGTCTTACACTCCAACGGCGCACGTGAGAAATAATCGGCGGGCTGGTTTTCGCGACACGGTACATACTGCACGACATAATTATAGGCGGATAGTATTATTGCATACCTCTGAAGTCTCAGCGCGGTCGTTACCGGTATCCCCGCCTTACTGTTAAAAATGGACACTAAAGGCCTGTGGTCAGTCTTCAAGATGAACGGCTCCTCGCGGCCGTACAGGTACTGGTGAAAATGCTTCACTCCAAAAATGATAGCCGTAGCTTCCTTCTGTATCTGACTATAATTTCTTTCGCTTACCGTGAGTGCTCGCGAAGCGTAGGCGAGCGGGCGCTCGACGCCGGCCGCGTCCCGCTGTGCGAGCACGGCGCCGAGGCCGGCGGGGCCCGCGTCCACGGCCAGCACGAGCTGCGCCGCGGGCTCGAAGTGCGCGAGCACGCGCTCCGAGGCCAGCTCGCGCCGCACCGCCGCCACGCTCCGTCGCTGCCGCTCGCCCCACTGCCACGGTGCGTCCGCTCGCAACAGCTCGTGGAGAGGGCTCAATATTGACGAAGCGCGAGGGATAAAATTCCTATAGTAATTTACCATTCCTAGGAATCTTTTCACGTCCGTCACGTTCGTCAGCTCCGGCGCGTCGAGAATAGCTCGAACCTTATCGGGACTGGTCCCTATACCTGTCTTACTGATAACGTAACCTAAGTACTTTACGCTTACCTTAAAAAATTCGCATTTACTTTTTTCTAGACGCAAACCCGCTCGCGATAACCTGCTAAGGACTTTAGTGAGTCTGTTTAAATGAGTGCTTCTATCTGGGCCCGTCACACACACGTCATCCAGCCATATGCTCACTCCTTCTATGCCTGCGAGCAATGTTTCCATCGCTTTTTGAAATATCGCCGGCGCGTTGGCCAAACCGTAAACTAATCTCGTATATTTATATAGTCCCCTATGCGTATTAATCGTCGTGAGCTCCTGTGAGGACTCATCCAGAAGGAATTGATTATACGCATTCTTTAGATCGATCTTACTATAATGTTCGCCTCCTCCTATTTTAGCGAAAACCTCCTCGATCCTAGGCAAAGGGTATTTATCAATAATCAAGTCTTTGTTCAATGTTACGGAAAAATCACCTGCAATTTTCACTTGACCATTGTCCTTTAAAACGGGAACAATAGGCGTGGCGTACTGTGAATTATTAACGGGAACTAGAATACCTAAACTTACTAATCGCGTTAATTCTTGTTCCACCTTATCTCTAAGGGCAAAGGGTACGGTGCGTGGCTTAAAAAATTTCGGAACGGCCCCTTCTTTAAGATTCAAACAAACTTTAAATTCTTTGAACGTCCCCAGTTCATCTCGCCACAAGTCTGGAAATTTATCTAATAATTTAGCCAAATCTGTGACGCTTGAAAAATTATTAATATTAGTTGTTAAAACTAAATTAAACGTGGACATGAAATCTCTGCCTAGTAGTGGCGGGCCGCCATTTTTAACAACAAAAAATTTTATATTTCTTTTCTCTCCATTAAACGTGGCCTGAACTGTGAAATAACCTAATGGCGAGATTTTATGTCCATTGTACAAACACATTTTCAAATTGCATTTTTGTAATTTATAATCAGAAAAATTCTCTTTGTACAGACTGTCCGATATTACACACCTACCCGAACCGGAATCTAATTCCATAGTCAATAATTTTTTTCCTAATTCAAGATCTATTTCTATAGGTTTGTCGGTAACATACCTCAAATTAAAGTTTTGGCATTCCCCACAAGAGTCCTGGGAATCATTCGCAACACCATTTTCTTCCGGATTGACATAATATACGCGTGATTTCCTATTGTTACCGCACACTTTCTTTAGATGGCCTTTTATGCCGCACTTTGAACACTTGTAACTTTTATAACGACACTTTTCACTGTTGTGGTTGTTCATTCCGCACACCGCACACTGAGGCACCTGCGAGCCGCGAGCCGCCCGCTCCTGGAACCGGGCCTTGTATACCGGTTCATCCTTGACCGGCACCGCCATTCCCGCGCACATGGTCTTCGCCTGTTTGGCACAGGCCGCTTGCTCCGCTAATTCAACTGCACTTGTCAGTGTGAGGGTCGTGGGACTCTGCTCAAATAGCTTGTCGCGTTCGGGGCCTGGACCCAAGCCGAGGACGAACCGATCCCTCAGGTTAATTTCAAGCGCGGTACCAAATTCGCAGTAGCTTGCCAACCCTCTCAATCGCGCCGCCCAGTCTCCTAACGATTCGCCTGGATCTCTACTTGCGCCGAAAAAATTCGCCTTATCCACGAATGAACCCTCCTTCCTTTTAAAATGCGTGTCGAGTAACGCAACCAGGTCCCGGTAGCTCAAGGACTCCAACTCAGCGGGGTAAGCTAGGTTACGTACCAACCTGTACGTCTCATCGGAGAGGTATGTCAGCAGGAATCCGTTTTTTCTCTCTTCTTCCACGGAGTTTATTTTAAAAAACTGGGTTAATCTGCCTTTAAATATAGACCATTCACCGGTTTTATGGTCAAAATTCGACAAACTTCCAAGATAAGCCATTTTTTTTTTGTTGTAGTGGGTAGTCCCTCTTCGTCGCCAATGATATGTATTCAATGAAACACGATGCGTACCGTTTACTGGTTTATTGCTAACTGACATTTTATTCGCTCGGCGCGCACACTGCCGCTGCGTACGTAGGTATATACATATACATCATATTCACACTTAAGTGATAAAGGAAATTAGGAAATCGCTAAAAGGAAAGCCAATTTGCTTCAGGCCAGCGTGGAGTAAGGAGTATTTAGGCTGTGACAGACACCAAAGAAATTCGTAGATAACCAACAAATTATTTTAAAACCACTCAAAAATCTTTTCGTAAAAGCAAAATTGAAGCGCCCTCCATGCACAATGCATTGTCTATTGAAAACACTCGTCGAAGTTCGACGCGACCTAAATACCAAAAACAGAAATGCGAAGAGAGCTGGCGCGGAAGCTATCAACGTTTGTCGACGAACGTTTGTCTCAAAAAGGTTTTTCCTTTGGAAAAGAACCTGTTACCCGGACGACACTCGAGACGACATTCGCAAACACTCCTGACTCTGAGAGCTCACTTGTAAGTCGGCACAAAGGCGGTCTGTCACACCGATGTTTATAAATAACCTTGCAATTTAATCTTTGGTTAATTATTTATCATCATCATTAGTCTGTACATCTTCTACTGCTAGGTAAATATATCTTTTTCAAGTGAGAAGGTTTAAGCCATAGTTCATCATGCTGGCCTATTGCGAGTTGGCTAACTTACCAAAGAAACAGTCAAGAATTTTTTAAGAAGCGTAGGTGTCACAATATTTTCCTTCACTCTTCAAGTACCTATGTGACAACTCATGGTATTACCTCTTTCAATACTTTCACGTCCCCATACCCACAGCGAAAATTTAAGAGGTCAAGCTTTGAGAACATAACAATTAACTGTAACCTCATCTTCGAAGGAGAAAATAGATTTTACATCAACAATGACTAGATCTTACACAAGCCATATTTTAAAGTAATATTTTAAACAGAGACTGCATCATCTGCATAAGCGGAGAAAATCCGATAAAAAAACTCTTTAAATAATAAAAATGTTACACCACGGTGTGACAAACGATTCCCATTAAAGACGCGGCCTTCAGACAAGTTTTATTCCCGTGACGTTGGGGGGAATAAAGGTGTTAGGTAAAGGATTGCCGCGTGCACTCGTCACCAGTAATTGGATGAGTCGGTGTGGGCAAACATCTCGATGCGGTTACACATGGGGTGGTTTTGAATTAACGATCACCGAGGCAGGCATGGAATAATACGGACGTATTGAAGAATAACGATAAAGTTATGAGATGTTAAAAATAATTAGATTGCTCCTTGATTAATCAGTCTCAGTACATTGCATATTAAAAAGTTCACTTGTTTAGTATCCTATAGTTATTTAATTTGAATATTGTAATTATCATTTTTATGTGGGCGTAAAATCTCATAGTTTAATATTTTATCTCCCGCTTTGGTGTGGAGTGAGGTGGACAACTCTTTGTTTTCCAACTCTTCCCTTATATTTTGTTACGAGATCATGAAAAATTTGGATCTCTGAGATTCGCCGAGCTAAAGCGCTTGGCGTCAATACTGTGCGTGCTGTTGATCCTAGAACACAGGGACTTCAATGGCGGATGTGTGGTGGGATAGGGCCATCTACTTTTTTAAATATGTAGTAAATTAAATTTTTCAAACAAGGCCTCTTGTTTTTTTGACTATATTTGGTATAGAAAAAAATCTAATTATTTTGCCCGACTTATACACCGCATAACAAACGAGATATTCTAAAGCCAATAAAATGATTCTACATCTCCCAATTCCACACGATAGATATGCCAACTCAGTAAATCACAGAAACGTCGAATAGATCCCCAATGTAAACACTTAGAGCAAACGTGTACTATCAAGTATGCGAGTACAAAAGACGCGAAATCCGGTGTATGCAGAATATTTCGTGCAAAAATCCGATAGTTGAAAGCGTAGCGATAGCGCTCAGACTTATTGGCGTCAACAAGATCGCTTCAACTACTAGTAGAGTGCCGTAAGACATAAAAATGGTCAAACCTCGGAACCCAGGGCCAGTCAATGAATCTGTATATCAAGTATGAGACTGCATTATTAAAACCTCAAATAAAAAAGTTAAAAAAAAAAAATTGACCGATCTCGATTTACAACAATTTTTAACAACAATTCACTGAAAAATGAGAGACGGAAGAGAGAAAATTTTTTTATAGTGAAAAATTTAGTTTTATTTGTAATAAATTATATGTGCAGAGTAACTTCAATGTTAATTTATTAGATTATCGTAAAAAATAAGTTACAAAAAAAAAAAATATCATTAACTATTCACATTGTTACATCGTGTACATTTCACAGCTTTCACTATTGCATTCTAAGCAAGCTGCAGTGCAGTTTAATCCACTTTTCCTGCACCCACAAGATGCTCCACATCCTGTTTTGCATGAGCAAAAAATAATTTTTAATAAAGATTCTGGAGCTGGTCGTTGCGTCATTGTTTGCGGTGTCAATATTCCGCATTCCAAGCCATGTTTGAACTTGCAAAAATACTCTTTTAAGTTTTAGTACAAACGCCCAATTAATTCAATATTTCGTCAATGTGAATATTGTTGCTCGAAAATTCCTTAATCACACGCAATAGCAACAAAGGGCAATATTGGCGTTGGTGACTTGAATTTCCTCAAATTGCCCCAAAACAACAAATCTATACAACAAAATGTGAAAAAAGCTCTTAAAAAAGAATATTTCTCATTTCTTAAATTATGAGCTTTGCAGAGCAAAAACGTGATCCCTTATTTTTTCAAAAATTCGATCGAGTGAAACAAAAAAATGGCTGGATGGATTAATTTGGCACTTTGTAGGATTTTTGTGGACATATTGAACTGTAAAACGCACACTTAACATTATTGGTTTTCACAATATTTTCGATCCAGCGCTCGATTTTCCAAAACACCATCTAAAGCTCATTTTTTGATGCATTTTCAAATTCATGTAACAAGAAGAATTCTTGTTTTTTCGAAAAAGTAATAGCTGGTGGTTAAAGGATATTTATTCAAATTCTTGAAACGCACCTTAAACTTGGTGTACAATTATTTGTTGCTGAGATATCGATAATTAAAGACAAAAGGATCCTTTTCCATTTGTAGACTGATATCTCGGCGAGAACTAAACATATCGAGGTGTTAAAAGATAGAAATTAAAGCTAAATAAACAAAGTATCCGATCTTTATAAGGGTTAAGCAAGAACATTTTTCTCCACGCCCGTATGTAAAAAAAAGAAGCATTAAAAATTTTGAAATCGTTTTGTTGCTGCTTTTCCTAAGATCACTCAAAAACCACTGATGCTACAATTTGTTAATGTGTTAATCCAAAAACTAGAGACTTGGAGCTACAATTTTCTTTTTTTAAATTTCCTGTACGACCATTTTTCTCGAAGTTACGGCCCAAAAATTTGGATTTATTTTTTGATCCTTTAATTTTTTCCAGTAGTGTATTTATTTATATTCATCGGTATACCTGCAGTCCCTAAAGATCCAAGATCAAGTTTTCAAGTTTGTAATAGTTGTTATTTTTAAAATATGACTTTTCACTAATATAAATCAATTAAAACTCCAAAAAATTAATAAATGTTTATAATAATAAAAAAAAATTGAGAGCGCGAAAAATTTTTTTTTTAACATTTTTCTATATACTATTAAAAACATATTTTCAAGGTTTATATTAAGATTCATTGACTGGCCCTGGATTCCGAGGTATAAACCTTACGGCGCTCCACTATACGCTTTCTTTCAATTTGTTTTTTTACCATTCACTTTGATATCTTTGTCTGGAAACGAGCAATAATTTTTACGTTGTGTTTTCAATTGTCTTTGTGATAAGCTACCTTTGATCATACTCTATAGAATGCTCTCAAAATTACTTAATTTCACTTAACCAAGACCGTATTACTGAGGAGGTAGGCAGAGGTTTGATACCGCTCAGTTCTGGCTTGATCAGTTATGGCTTATTCCTATTTAGGGTTATTTTTCTATAGTCTTACTTTTATTTCTCAAAATAGGACTGTTAATATTTATTCACGGACTGTGCCTTCAATTACTTCGGTACATATAACAACGGTTAACTGGAAAAAATCGCCGACACTAAATTATTTGATTTACTTATACGTCTGTTGTTTTTGTCATGGTGTACTAGTATAAGGAATAAATAAAAAAGGAACCCTCTCAATGGTAGAGGAAGTCCGTGCCCAGTTGTGGGACGTGTGTACATAAGTTGATGATGATGAAATAAAAAAATAAATAGCATTTTTTAAAAAATCTTTACATACTCGTATTACGAACATGTGACACTATCTTGTTTACTAATTCTATGCAGTTTGTATTATGTACTGCACAATAAAGAATAAATAAATAACAAAACATCCTCACGTATAACTTAACCGGGAAACGTTTAAAAACCCGACAACGCTGCAGCGGTCCGCCGAGACCCATGTTTATTATTTTAAATTCGGTCTCGTAGACCCACGGCGCCAATTTGCATCCAGGCCGCGCATTTAACCCTCTCTTTGCTTGTTTAAATTATTTTTTTATTCGCCATGCATATATTGGTTTGGGTATTTATGTTTGTTTAAACTTATTTACGTTTGCTTGAATAGTAACGGAGTATTGTTTAAGAATTTTCAATTGATTATAAATAATAGCCACCTTAATTTTCGTTATCGCTTGGCGAATTATGACTTTTGCTTCAAGAATTAAACCTGTAAATGGTTCGACAATTTTATTTGGTCTACTTAAATAAATTAGTTGGTCTACAAGAATAATGGGTTTTAACATTAAACCGTTGCTGCAAGACAACCTGCAAGACTTTTTTAGGAACAAAGGTGTGTAGTCCGTAAACGTGGTGGACTAAAACCTTATCCCTTTTAGCTGTAGAAGAGGCCCGTGCATTCCAGTGGGCACGTCGTATTTAGCTATATAGGATGATTATATTCCCATTCTCTCTGAAATCAATTTAAAACTTCATTTAAACAAACTAAATCCTAAATAAAACTAAATAATACCGATAATAAAATATACGAAGCCAAGCGTAAAATATATAACACTTTATTTAATTGTGAACGTGCAAGTAGGATTGTGAAAATGGAATACACGTTTGAACAGTTGATAAGCGCAATTGATCGGCGCAGTTACTGAAAGGTGCTACAATTTGAGCGCCAACTGCTTTTAGACAGGACGCTGGGAGGTAAGAGCTAAGTAAATAAATGGATACACCAAATTGACACGGTCATAGCCCTAATCTCACACTTGCATATTGTCGTGGCTATCAGAAAATGAGAGTGACTTTTCAGTCTCACCAACATCCAGACACAAAACAAATATTTGATTGCATCATAGAAAAATTCTCGGTACGTGGAATGCAATAGTGACAATTCGTTTCATTAAGTTTCTACGTAATTAAACCTTGGAAGCCCTCAAAGTGCTATATGCACATTACATTAAGACATTTGTATGAATAAATATATTTTGTGATCTCAAGGTCCCGAATCTGATTCCTAGAAAAAATATTATTAGATTTTCCATTTTCATTTCTACTTAAAATGCAGTGTCTAGAAACGTTACGTTTGTTATTATTTAATTTAACATCACTTTTGATCAATTTACTCCCAGGGCTTATTATTATATAATCTGAATAACTCATTTATAGTTCCCCCAAACGACTACCTACCCCAGCGCGCTCGCGGACGTAGCGTTATCGAAAGTTTAATTAAATCGAAAGGAATAAGGTGCAATATTTCTCAACGGCGCGGCCGGCCGACGGCTGCATAACTCTACATCGGCCTTTATAACACTTTCGTAATTAATTTACGGCGTTTTTAACCATTTATTGTGTTATGAGTTCATTAAGTTTTATTAAAGGATTTTATCTTTATGGGATATTTGAATTATTGCTCCGCGCGACAGTTATGTCGTGGTTTACTCGCGTGTGGTGAAATGAGAATTGGATTGAAACTTATAACTTTATGTTCATTTTTACTTTATAGTGCTAGTCGTATATCTATATTTCTATACTAATGTTATAAAGCTGAAGAGTTTGTTTGTTTGTTTGACCGCTAGGATCTCAGGAACTACTGGTCCGATTTGAAAAATTCTTTCACTGTGAGATAGCACATTTATCGAGGAAGGCTATATAACATCACGCTTCGACCAATAGGAGCGGAGCAGCAATAAAGAATGTTTCAAAATCGGGGACATTTTTTCCTTTTTGTGAGCTTCTGCTGCGTCCGCTGTGGAAACGGTTAAAGTTTCGTTAAAATAGTGTATGAGAGAATTGTTCCTCTTTAAAAGTTCTAAAAAATAGTCTGCAACAGCATATGTCTATTCTTTAAGTTTGGCTCACTATAACCTTTTTATCCTAACCAAATTTATTTTAAAATAAAGTTTTATTTGTGAAGGTGTTTTTATTAATATGATATTAATTCTTATCCAAATAAATACGTTATTCATTACAAGTATTTAATATTAAATAAAATTGCCCTTTACATCATTTGATTTCACTGAGTATCTTAGAAGATATTGCAGTTTTAAAATATTGATCAAGCGCACAATAATGATGCACAAGGCGCCGACCGAGGCGTTACGGTTTCACGTTTAAACAATTTGACCGAATTGTATGATTTTTGGTATGGCCATGAATAGGACTCTGAGAAGTAAAATAGACTACAACTTATTTTCTTTCTGAACTTAATCCTGTAGTCTACGCGGACGGAGTCGCGGGCAATCATATAATACAGGTAAATTAATAATGATTTACGAAAATGAACATATAAATTTCAATTGACCGCTAGTTACAGCGGCCGACCTGCTTTCAATTGAAGTTATTGTAAAAGGGCTTTGTAGGTTAAGTATCTCAAATGTGCGTATTCAAAGTCTATTTCTGCGTCTAAATTATTTCCCATACAGGTTTTTTTTTCCTATAATTGCTTATAACACGTAAAGCCAAAATTTTACATAAACAAACATTTATCTTATTTATTTTTATAATAAGCCTCACTTTTGGCATCTTATAATAGTTAGCGAAATATGATTGTAGCATTATACTTCCCGCCTTTAAAAAAGACAACTATTCACATACACAAAAAATATCTACACATTTCAATATTTCCCAAGAATTTCTCGCAAAACTACCGTTTATTGGTAAGAATTGTGTCGGTTGCCGCATATTTTGTGTATTACGGTATGCACCATGTGTTCTCAGAGCGTATAGCGCAGTTAGTATAAGTTCCGCGTAAAGTTCCGATAGGGGGCGTTGTGAGGCAGCGCACGGCCCGTAGTTTTTGCACTCGTCCCGGATTCATATTTAAAAACACTGTTTTAGAATCTCACTGGAATGGCTTTTGCATACCAAACTTCGGATTGGTTACTCGATTAGTTGGTACTCTGTCGTGTTTTGTGCAGTTTCGAGGGTGTATTTGTTGTGTATAGGGTGTTTTAACTGATTAGTTTTAATTGATTGGAAGTAAAGTTCTTTTGTGACACTATGCCGCGCGATATAGAGGTCCTGGTTTGATTCGGGGTTAATTAAAGTGTTATTGGGTTTTACATCAGGAAGTTCTTAGTAGCAGAATGGAGCCTAGGAATCTACCCGATAATTGGCAACAAGCTATTACGGGGAACTGACCAATTTAAGAGTTTAATTTTACCTGCTAATATTTAAGAGTAGAAATGCACCTCTGTACTTCAGGAAATATTTCTACGATTTTTAAGCTATAAGTTATGAAACTATAAATTACGGTGAAAAAAACAACCGTAAAGAGGCAATGTAAAGTTTTATTCGTACGTGAAGTCAAACAAATTTCAATGTCCATCGTCGATTCTAATATCACTTCTAACTTAAGCTTTGGATATACATATGTGCCCAATATCTAACGATGAAGCAGTGATGGCCTCGAGGTTTAGGCGCGCGGTCGAGAATTTCGGCGGTCGCGGTTTCGAACCCCAGGCACACACCTCTGACTTTTCGAAGTTATGTGTGTATTCAAATTGAATTATCACTTGCTTTAACGGTGAAGGAAAACATCGTGATGAAACCTGCACACCTAAAAGTTCTTAGGAATTTCTTAGGTGTGTAGTCCGCCAACCCGCACTAGGCCAGCGTGGCGGACTATGGCCTAAACCCTCTCAATGGTAAAGGAGACCCGTGCTCAGCGGTGGGCGTATATGGGTTGATGAAGTAGTAGTAGTATCTGACGATGCAGACAGTAACTCAAAGAATATAAAAATGCTTATTTCGAGTGTGAAACATAAGAAAAAGTATTGTTAAATTTACATCTATAAATTTTTCCGTCGTCTTATTTAGACGTGGAAACAAGTTTCCATTGATGTAGTATCATTTATATTATTATTTACTACTACAGTAATGTAAATACCACAATGAGTACTTCCAATCACTGCCTCAGCCACGTACATATGAAACAGTAGCGAGCACTCCTCACAACACGAGACACTCGCATTTCCTTTGACCGAGTTAATTGCAAGCGAGTCAACACGCGCGAAAGCTCATTAAGGCCCAAGGGAATTGACCCTACATACAGACTGGAGCATGCCTCTAATAGTACTGTTTAATTCATACTATTTAATTGGTTCACTTCAATTTATCGTAATAATCTGCGTACATTTGTGTTGAGAACGATCGGGTAATGGGAAAGAGATGTGATGATCAAAAAGGTAAAGAGGTTAGTTAAAAGACAAACAGGGTAAAAATTTACTGCTAATTCGAAGTTGGCATTGAATGAATTGATTCGTTATAAAGTGATATTAATTTTGCACATCGAAGTTTTTATTAATAACATATCATAGTCATAGTAATTTAGTACATAACTCGGATACTAAAGGTAGATACAATTTTCAGTTACTCTAACAAAGTGTTCATTCATTTATCACTTTGAATATATGTAGCTACATCATATTTTATAAACGGTTAAACGACACACATCTGAAGGTACGTTTGCTAAGAGGAGGTAGCTCTGAAGCATTATGTTTATTCTCGCAACCCCTATTATTTTTAATTAGCACCGTTTGACATGACGATGTCTCTCATAGCCGAGTGTTATCCAAACAAATTGGACGGACGCAATGGAATCTGTCACTGCCCCATTGGCTCTCAGCCGTACGTAAATTTGGTAACAACGGAACTGGATTTGTCCTAATTTGAAATTTAAATTATGTAGAGGGAAAAATTGTTGGCTCGTTCCGGGAAAAATGTTGCCATTCAAATTTAATTAACATAAAAAAAACTCTCGAAATAAACTTTAGAATTTACGTTCGATACTGCCACGGCGCTTACATTTGCATAATTCGACGATTCCTTTGATTTATCTTGCTTCCGATTTTCAGTGTAATTGTGTAATTCGTTTATGTAACATTACCTGTGAGTTAATTTTCATTTAGAAATCTTGTATATAGCTTTCTATTATTATTTCGTGGATTTCACGGTGTTTATCTCTCATGTGAGAGGTCTCGGGTTCGATTTACGGGTAGTTTTTTAAGAAATTATATTTGAAAATCTGGAATAACGCTCATGCTTCACACTCGTGTTTGTTGAAAAAAATGTTTATAAATGTATTTTATTGCTATCGGCGATAAGGCTGCCATTGGCTTCCTTCCTTACATTTTTCTTTATATGATTTTCAAAAACTGTTAAATAAAATAGCTTAGCATTGGGACCTTAGAAGAGTTTAGCTTAACCTTAAAGGCCATAACTTTTACAATAAAAAATCTAGAAAAACTTATTTAAATAAAAAATAATGAGCAACTAGAATAATTACAAATTATAATTAGAGGTGGGAGTTGCGCGTGATTTTTTATTTCTTCCCTTTGTTATCATAAGAAAGTTAACATTTCCAAGAGTTTGATAATTAAAAGTTGCTTTTAAAAGAACGCTCATTACCGGGATCGCTGATTTCAGTCCCCGGTTCAAATTCACTGTTAAAATGCTCTTTCATTATCGCCTTCTAGTTTTTCATTTCGCATTTCCTCCAGAAGTACATTAAAAAGTAGGTTAATATTTTATTATGCTGAAATGTGTTTGAGAGTTCAGTCCGTTTTGATTTTTACTTAAAAATAAATTAATATTCAAATGGGTAGGTAAGATACATTATTATTCTTTGGTGAAAATGCTAGTTTTTGGTCTTAGATTCTAATATAGCTACGATTAAAACTAAACTGAAATCAAAGTCATTAATAATAATTCTCAAGAAAATAAATTATGTGATGTTAAAAATATTCTTCTGCTTTCACCCATAGAAATATAAGTAGTAAGAGTATACATGTTGGTATGTATGTAATTATGATTATATATAGATCAAATCAAAAACATATGATTTGTGAAAATGAGAACAATGAAAAACATATTGTTTTCGTTAAACTTAAATTTCAAAGTTAATCACATATAATTTGAATCACATAAAATTGGATTAACTTCTATGTATAAGCAATCCATCAGTCATTAATGAAACAATTGTGGAGACATTATATTCCCTTCAAAAAACAAAAACAAAAAAAGAAACACGCTCCGGCCAATTTGCTTCAATAAACATTTCCATGCTCACCCCTAAATCTACAAAAGACGCGAGACGGGCCAAAGAGAAAAATATTTAGTCAAAATATCTTGGTATACGTCGCCATGTTGCCGTAAAAGTATGCTTAGTGTATCTAGGAGTTTCCAGCTCGCCTCACCGGGAGTACACCTGCACACTTTTACCGTTACATTACTTCTCCTCGCTACACATTTATCGATAGTTAGCTGTTATCACGGAGTTTTTCTTGTCGTCTAGGTTTGGCGTCACAGTTGCTTGTGATGTAGTACTGCAAGGCGGGATGAGTAAAACAGATTTGAGGATTATAATTATTCAGTTTATAATAATTAATCATTAAAGTATCTAGCAGTAAGTAATTTCATATAAGGTGTACAAGGTAATGATAGTAATACATATAACAGAAATTAATCATTCAAATAAACAGAGGATAGATAAAATTCAGTGTACTTAAAAAAACAGTACAGAATTAAAAAAAAATGTGGACATAATGTACTAGTCGCATTGAACTTATTGGTTAGAACTACAATCATGATCCATCAATGATTGCCTCAAAGGTAGGTAAAACCATATCAAAAAGCGAATTTCTTGCGAGCACGTCTTAACTATACAGCACCCTAAAGTTGTTTAACTTTACAACTAACAGAAGACTAACAGAAGTAACAAAGAAATAATAATAATTATCTCACGCTTTCGCTATCCCAAAATATCTCTCAGTTTACCACTTTTAGCCTAACTAGCAAAGAAAATACACCTTATATTACCAATCCCATTTCAACTGTACCACGTTTGTTTCGCAGCGAAGGCGCCACCCCGTTTATGTTTATGCAAATGGTCGCCGACAAGCGATTTAGCCGGTTTATGGCGCGGCTGGCCGGGCCGAGACAGCTGCGATACATTCACATAATCGGCCACCTCTTTCGGCGCTTACGTATTCTTGCGCTATGCTTAATATTTCACGAGACGTACATTGTTTTTGTTTTTTTTTTGGAATGGGGTTCGTGAGATAGTTTTGGGTAGTTGTGGCATAGTTTAGGTAGTAACTAGGTATATACAACAGCGGTACGCTTTTAGAATTTGGAATTGTTTAGAGGGAATTTTTAAAAACCATAGCATCATCGGTCATTGATTTGTATTTAAAGTTTTATTTAGTCGGCAACCATCCCGGTCTTGAACAGCCCTCATCTATCCGTTACCCGCCACCTTTTTCAAGTCATCGGACCATCGTGCTACAAGACGTCCTACACGAGTAATAAGAAAGGCTTAAACATAATTAAAAATTGAATAAAAAATATGTATGTAATAACTTAAGACTTAATTATTAAATCTTTATACCCACCATATTTCACTACAATTACTTAAGTTAAAATAGATGTGAATTACTTTAACACCTTTTCCACCATCAAAAAGCGAATGACGCAATCAGAACGTAACTTGAAGGCATAAAATGTTTAACGTCCAAAACAAAACTTAATTAAGAGCTGTAAAACGGAAATAGACCTGTGATCCGGCGATTAAATCGAAATGATAAAATACTTGGAGACAATTTGTAAGCCATCAAAATAAGGTTAAGTTAATTAAAAGCATCATTGGAGCGGCGCAACGGAGTATTTCGAATTGTTTGCTTTGACATTGATGATGCCACAGTTGAGAGTTAGCAGTAGAACAATTTCGTTCAGGTTTGAATTTTGGCACTGGACATTAATGTAACAACATGTGTAATTGTGTAAATGTTCTTTAGCTAATGTCCAAAAAATGTGATAAATGAAATAGGGTTGCCGATTTTAAATCCCTATGATTTCCATTAATAAGATATTTGCTACGATTTTTGGTTTTACAATGAGAGTGTTTCAGAAATTTTAATAAAGCTTCGCTTAGTTTTTATTATTCGCGTTTTATTAATTGACTTATTAAGAGTACGTGTCTTTCTGTTAAGATTTGAACTGTGATATCGAACTGTGACGAATTTCTAACTCGCCTTTTTAGCGAATGTAAAATTTGTCAATAATGAAGAGTAGTATTTGTTTAGGTTCTTAATTAATAAATTTAAACGCTTTCAGCGTCCAGTTGAGGATGTCAGATTTTGAACGCTCAGATTCGGACGTTCGTGAACTCAATGAAGCGAATAATTAAAAAACTTTTATTACCCCATATATAATACAGTAATGAAAACTTGGGGTTAGTAAAATAAGAGAAGTTTAAGCATGGTGAAATTTCAGAAAATGTCTGTTCTACTGGGATACAAATACGGTAGGTATATTAATTTAAAAAAAATCCACAAAATCATTACATTTATAAAATATTATACTCGTAACTAAGTGTAGATATTATTAAGTATTGGAAGGTTCGACATATTCCTTTCATAAATCTCTCAGTCATAATAAAATCAAGAGAATCCTCGTAAGCATCCTTGATAATATGGAAGATTGAGTGTCAACGCGTAGGCGCGTAGCATTCGTAGCACGCCTACGTGGTCCGCTACAGCGTAGGCGGTGTTCCATGTGTGAAAAAATGTTTTTGCTAAATAGTTTATTCAAAATTATATTCTATTGCGTGTGAATATGGTTTATATTAAAATATTCTTTATAGGCTTTTAGTGTTTGTTAGCTTTTGATATACCCTTTGAAATTCTTATAAATACTACTATTGAAATTCATGTTGTTGTAAAAGCCAACTTTAAAAATTAACGGTGAAAAACACATTTTAAAATCAAGCTTTTATTATGCACGAAAAATTAAAAAAATAAACTAAGAAAACATTCATAAAATTCGTATCTTTTTAAACGTTACAAGTAACAATTTACAAAAGTGTTCGGTTTATCAGTAGAAGTATGATACATAAACATATATTATTTATAACTAGTATATTAATGTTCTTAAGTGATCTAAAAGCTCGTCGCGGCCGAGGTCTTTGCATTAACGAAATTGCGCGACAAGCTTTTAAATTACTTAAGAATATTTATATACTAGTTATAGATAATATATGTTTATGTATCATACTTCTACTGATAAACCGAACACTTTTGTAAATTGTTACTTGTAACGTTTAAAAAAATACGAATTTTATGAATGTTTTCTTAGTTTATTTTTTTAATTTTTCGTGCATAATAAAAGCTTGATTTTAAAATATGTTTTTCACCGTTAATTTATTTTTAACTTTTTAGTTGGAAATATTTCTAAGTCTATCCATTTCGTAGTCATACCGAAATTCAACTCAATCGGTCCATGAAAACTAGTGTTCCTATGGGCACCTTCCAACTTCTCATGACACCAGATCAACGATACCTTGTTATTATGTTGTCACTAAAAATACAAAGGCATACCAAATTTTAGCTTACTTGGTCCACAAGAATCGGAGTTCCTATGGGCTTCTTCCAACTCCTCATCAGATCAGCTTCATGATACCATATTTTTGTATTATTACCGAAGTTACGAAGACATACCAAATTTCAGTTCAATTGGACCACAAGAATCGGAGTTCCTATGGGCATCTTCCAACTCTTCGTCAGATCAGCTCTATGATACCTTGTTATTATATTGTCACCGAAATTACATAGGTATACCAAATTTCAGCTCAATCGGTCCAAAGGAATCGGAGTTCCTGTGGGCTTCTTCCAACTCCTCAATAGATCAGCTCCATAATATCATATTTTTGTATTGTTACCGAAGCTAGGAAGACATACCAAATTTCAGCTCAATTGGACCACAGAAATCGAAGTTCCTATGGGCATCTTCCAACTCTTCATCAGATCAGCACCATGATACCATATTTGTGTATTGTTGTCGAAGTTACAAAGACATACCAAATTTCAGCTCAATCGGTCCACAAGAACCGATGTTTCTATGGTCATCTTCAAACCTCATCATCAGACCAGCTCCATGGTACCATATTATTGTATTGTCATCCAAGTTACGTAGGTATACCAAGTTTCAGCACAATCGGTCTATTGGAAGTGGTTCAAATCTTCATTGCAAGATTTGTAAACATACAAACATACATACATACATACATACATACATACATACATACAAAAGTGAAGTTAAATAAAAGCTTGTAATAAAGATTGAGATTTTGACGTAGACTATAAAAGTGAGTATTTATTTTAAAACGAAAGATTTAATCGAAGAATGATCGGTTGATTGTTATAAATGAGTAATTTTTTAAATGTGTATTATTTACTACATTAAACAATTATTTTAACTGATCCAACTAATTGAAGCTAATAAGATTTTTCCTTACTTCTTATACAAAAACTCATGCCTATAGTCCTCAAGGGGTAGGCGGACTCGAATTTCGCCAAATGTGTTTTCATCCCATTAAAGGGTATATTCTAATGAAAAACCCAACTCTTGACTCAGGATTCGAACCTCAGTCTTTAGAACTGACCGGACCTAATCGCACAGCACACACTCTTTCCACGAGGCAGCCAACACGACTTCATAACACCTAATTAAAAAAACCTCGAACAAAACAACCGAATATCGACATCCCGCAGCAAATTCCGAATCAGCGCCTAAACTCAATACAAACCGAAGTATGTTTTAATCCCCTAGCCGGTGTCATATTTATGCCATTTTTCGCAGTAGACCCCGCGGCTCGCGTGGCCGTATGCATTTGAATTTCAAATGGGGCGCGACCTGGTTATAACGAACTCGTAGGGATGGTCGATTCGATATATCAAAATACACATTAGGTATGTTTTATAGAGCAAAGTTATTTAATATGCGAAAGTGAATGTCTGCTATGTTTTACGGTTATTACTTAAATCTATTCCGGTTTTAGTTTCGTGCTAGCTCTTTTAAAGACAAACAATAGATTTTATACGATGACACGGCCCACGATCAACCACGGTTGTTGAGATAAATCCCAGTACTTAGTAGTAGTTATTTTTTTCTTGCATATACATTATATATATTATAATATTATCTACCGGGCTGGTAGCAAATACTTGCAGATAAATCAAATATTTGTTTGTTTACTGAAATCTATTGAGATTTACTGCCATTATTTTGAATTTTGACAATTTGGCGAAAATCACGCGGAAGGCGCTAGATGCAGACCGCTTCCAACATGTCAGTGAACGTCTTTAAACTGATGAAAATGATTTTTGAATCTATTCAATAAATTGGCCTTTTTTTGTTTATAACCAAACTTTCGTAGTACAGAGGCTGTACCTTCAGTGTCCCTACAATATTTGTTCGTCCGTGCACAAATCCTCATCCGCCATTATTCAAATTTATTTCAAATCAGACGCCCAATGAGGAAGCACAAAATGCCCTGAAATACACAACCGAACCGGTTCTCGCTTATTTTTCGCTCAAAATATATTTAACGCAATTTATATCGGGATCAGTTTAATTCGGCTTATAAATCGTTACTTTTTATGCTTTCAGTAGAAAAATTGGAGTTGGCTCTCGTTTGTTAAGTGACCTCGATGTTTTAGACTGTTGTTGGCTGATAGTCTGGTGGGAGAGAGAGAGAGAAGAGAAGGAAAAAGTCAGAAGGAAATTTTATTATTTAAAAAGGAAACCAAGAAAGTTTTTTATTCTAAAACATAGAATTAAAAACGTTATGACACTATACACCTCTATAGAAAACTCTGAGTTATGAAAAGTTCTATCGGTGGAAAACGCACACGTCCATTATTATTGGATAACGGAGTGTTGATTACAAATATTAAAGGTTTCCAAAACCTTTGTAACGATGGACTCACAAGTGGTGTACTTTGACTTAAGTGTAGCAGAGGATAAATTGTTTATACTGGTTAGATAGAATGTTGAATGATGACTAGACCCAAAGCACACAAAAAAAAGTATTTATGATCCAAAAAAAAAAAATATAATTCGTTCAATCAAATTTACGTTATGAAGGTTGCAATGAAAAGGGCTATTAAATCAAATAAAATCCTACGAGCGTTGCCATGGCCGAAAGCAATACTGACTCAATAATTCCAAATATAATACCACTGTTGGATATAAATAAAAACAGGTCAAAAAAGCATTGGTAATCAAATTCCGCAATGCGATTTTAAATCACGGCGAAATATTGAACGACTGTGAGAGCATTTTCCATTTTTCCCCCAACTTTTTTCTGTTTCGTTAATCGAAACGAAATTTTATGAGGCACAGCTCTGAGTGTTCTGTTTATGTTACTTTCAGCGTCTAATTGAGTTATGTGGAGTTGTTTTTGATTTTGTATCAAAGTGAGGTATTTTGATGAAATCATTGGGTAATGGATTAACTTATGTTTCTCTTAGACACTGTCGTTTATTATACTGGTATTTATTTATTATACTTAAGTGTTATATTATTTTATGTTCAATCAATACCGCTTTATGACGCCAAACAGGCACTTCTTAATGACCTCATACTTTGCCCCACAAAGCAAAGCGCTACTTATTATAGGCGACCAAGAGGCAGTCCCAAACCCATTTGTTAATATAAATACTATGTAAAACATACACAAAGCTACAAATACGTCTCTACAAGCAGCTAACGATATATTCGAGGTAGAGTCGCCACACTTCACACGTGCTCTACGCGCGTGACTCTATCTGCGACTCTCCTGTTTAATGAGCCAGGGAAATGTCGCGGTAATGGCGTTGTTTGGTAAAGGAAGTTGGACTGCGTGCTGCTATTATATCCTAAGGGTGGGACTATTTATGAATTCTGGGAAATTAAGTGCTGTTTGAGTATAAGTTTAAGGTTTTATCATTTTTGTAATGGTGTTTCAACAATGATAATATTTACGAGGATTAGTCAGTGGCAGTGTTTGGATAATTACAGGGTTGGGTAGAGTATGTTATGTGGAGTAGACGAAAAATACTAAATACCATGAAAGTTTTGTGCGTGGGTATCAGAAAAAACGTCTCACTTATTTATCATGTGTCTAGGTGAGTAGATTAAACACACATGTTCTCGTATCACAAGATAGGACTAACCATTAAATTTATACTAGACCAAAGCTTGCTAGTCATAATTTTATGATTCATTAACGCACATAGAGTGATCTTATCACATACATACAAGATATGATGTACACGTATGCCTGTATCTTTTAGGGGTTAAGTATATATTTACGGTGAAAGTAAAGACTGCCAAAGCACTTAAGATCTTTTGTAATCTTTAAAATTCCCTCCATACATAGGTGTAAAGTGTAACATTTCAATAATAATGAGAGATTTACAAAAATGCACACACTTCATAATAATCGGGTTTTATCTGTCACTCGCGCTTCGTTTAACGTCAATAAAGCGCGGAGTAACTCTGTAGAGTGGTTCACAGTATTCAAAATGAGATGCTTTTACATTTGACGATATTCCTAAGATTAAAGTGAACAAAATTATGAATAATTAATGTAACATGAAGAAGGAAATATCTAAGCATTGGAAGACATAAATAATAAAAAAATATTATCAAATGACATTTTTGAAACTCATAATTTTCTGTAACAAGTACACCTAATGCAATTACGTATGATTTTTTTATTAATGTTGTCTGTTTATGAATAAGAACGTTCATTAGATTTTTTTAGATTTCGCCATACGAACAAAAATATCGTATCCGTGTCGTCGTCGTGTCGTACATTGTAAATCGGAGGCTTCATTCGCTGAGTCGGTTGGCAGACGCGTGTTCTTTACGACGGACCCGCAAAATATCGCGTTTATTCGAGTCGCAACTTTATCGGCCCCTCCCTTCACGGCCCTCAACCTTCCAAGAAAACCCTTGTGCTTCGTTTTTTGTTGTTGTTTTAAAGCCTGTTAGAGTGTATCTTTTAAGAGGATAGATAATACATTACATATATGGAGTGTTTGATTTAAATAAGTGATTTAACAGTGTAGAGAGGTACAAGTTTGTTAGTAAAAAATGATTGTTGAAAGCTGTAGTAGCTGGGCTATTTTTGATGATTTATATATCTCTAGGTTATCATTTGTTCCGACAGATATATATTTGTCGGAATAACATATATATTATGCATATATTTTTCGAGCATTGACTGACAAGCTCTATGTAAATATACACAGTGGTAAAACTTGAACAAATGTTTCTGTAATATAAAATTGGTATCTTTGGCCACAACGCAATAAAGCATAAATATAGGTAGTTATGTCTATCGACACACAGATCATCTCTATTCGCACGATGCACGATAAATAGCGCGATAATAGAGCTGGGGTATTGTTTAAAATCGACAATCGATGTTTGTAGTTTGGCAACACTCCATCTGTGTGTACACTTCATTTTAATTAACTGCCGGCTCCATATAATTTTATACGGATCGTCGAGAGTTCGAGTCCGGGGTAATAATGGAATAAATATGTTATTTCATACCGTGCAGTGATAATTTTAATGCATTGTTTTTATTCCGTTGCATCCTCAAAATGGAGTTATATGTTTATTTATATCAGGCTATATACCTTCTCCTGGAGATGTATTTCCTCGGCCACGTCCAAGTTTAAGCGAAAGTATATATGGCTTTACGTTTAGTTTAGGTTTGGGAAATTTGAGAGCCAACTACTGCTGCAACTGTCTAAGTAGATATACAAAAATCTTAAAATATCAGACTCGTCTATAGGAATCAAATTTTAGTAGTAGATTAACAAAACTCGAGGGAAAAAATATCTTTAAATAAATAAATATACCCAACAGTCACATACATAGTCCTGACCCCACACTAAGATACGAGTCTTGTGTCGTGGGTATCAGAAACTACGAGAGACTTTTCGGTCTCACAAACACCCAGACCCGAAACAAATATTTGTGGATCACACAAACATTTGTCTTGGTGCGGGGATCGAACCCGCGGCCGCTCGTTTCGCTAGCTGGTATCTAGCCAACTGCGCCACGGGGCTCTCAAATAGCCCAATAATCTTATTTAGGTTTAAATTCGCGGTTCTTACTTCACTGATACCTCACTAAATGTTTCTTCATCAACCCATATACGCCTAATGCTGAGCACAGGTGTTCTCTACCATTAAGAGGGTTTTAGGCCATAGTCCACCACGCTGGCCTAGCGCGGGTTGGCGAACTACACACCAAGAAATTTCTAAGAACTTTTAGGTGTGCAGGTTTCATCACGATGTTTTCCTTATTAATAAATAACCAATAGGTGATTGTTTACAAATCAAAAAGGTTCTGGCAATTTCAAAAATTTAAGTTACTTTTGGAACTATAAATTACCAACCAACCTTAACCTCAAACTTAACAAAATTCACATAAAAAAAAAATATTTTTCAAAAAACAAAAACGTTAATTGTCTTCGGCTTCATACTAACTTCACCGCTTGCTACTCTCAAGCTGTTATCTGCAGCAAATAACTA
This sequence comes from Cephonodes hylas, assembly GCA_030295005.1. Classification (NCBI taxonomy): domain Eukaryota; kingdom Metazoa; phylum Arthropoda; class Insecta; order Lepidoptera; family Sphingidae; genus Cephonodes; species Cephonodes hylas. The sequence continues at coordinate 11,152,294 of AP025379.1, read as the reverse complement.
GATAGAACTTTGAGCCAATGCGATGTCAGTTTACACTAAATTTAGGGAGCATTTGACTAATCCGGTTCCAAGTAGTGCAAGAATTAATGCCAATAACCATTCTGTACGTTCCGATAGAATTTAATACCGGAGCGCGACTTGTTTGCTAATTGGACACAGAATTTTGGGATCCGCAGTGCAATTAATGTGTCCGTGAAACCAAAGGCACTTGTGTCTGAACAAAGAGTAGTCGTATGTCTTGCAGTATTATATCTTCTTCTTCTTTCTTCTTCTTCATCTTCATCAACCCATATACGCCCACTGCTGAGCACGGGTCTCCTCTACCGTTGAGAGGGTTTTAGGCCGTAGTCCACCACGCTGGCCTAGTGCGGGTTGGCAGACTACACACCTAAGAAATTCCTAAGATCTCTTAGGTGTGCAGGTTTCATCACGATGTTTTCCTTCACCGTTTAAGCAAGTGATAATTCAATGTGAGTACACATATAACTTCGAAAAGTCAGAGGTGTGTGCCTGGGGTTCGAACCCGCGACCGCCGAGATTCTCGGCCGCGCGCCTGAACCTCGAGGCCATCACTGCTTCATTCTTGTATTATATCTACTGTTCTTAATTTATGCATCTACTATCCAGTTTGTGAGAATCATCTCCTGCATCAGTATCATTATTGGTCCATGTGTACCTCCCACTGCTGGACACAGGCCTCTTCTACTATTAATAGGGTTGAGGACTTAGTTCACACCCTGGGTTAGTGGGTTTTGGTGGACTACATACACCTATACCTCGAGGCTATCACTTCATCAAGCACCGCACTATGTTTACGAGGGACATGATGATCACCGTCGCATTTTATTGAAGAAGCCTGAGTAGATCGTCAAAAGCTTATAATGTTACTAATGTACAATACAGAATTGCGCTCATTTTTTTTCTAATCAATTTTTTAGGTTCATTACTACAAACTCGGGGATTATGTATAAATACATCGTTTAGATTGATTGTCAGTAGAAACCAGAAGGTGTAAGTTATAAATAAACGTGTATGAATCAGTCAGGTATAAAACACTTCCGGTCTCCATTTGCACGTAATTTGATTTTCCTTGTACAAAACCGATGGGAACAAAATTACAAAACATGTTATTTTTTCAGCCAACGTAATGGTCTGCCTTAAGTTATAAGCGAGGGGTTAAAATGACTACCGAAATCACAATTACGGCTACCGACTTGACGATGAAAAGACAGTTTTTATACCAAAGGGTAAGTAAAATAAAAATTATAATTAAAAAAACAAATATGTATACTAAAAAGACAGTCTCGTGCTCTCCCGACATCACTTCGAGGCGGGCAATATAATTCATCATGAACCCATACACGTCCCACAGCTAGGCACGGGTCTCCTCTAGCATGGAGACGGTTTAGACCATAGTTCATCACGCCCGCCTAGTGTGGGTTTGCGGCAATCTAATTATAGTTACAGAAATGCGTCTCGGCCTATCCTTTTGAGGAATACGGACGTGAGGCTATACATATGCACATTTAAAAAAATAATATACTAGTACGCATGGTATATAACCCGCCACATCTCCCAACTCGGACCCTAAACTCCATCCCATAACACGCTCCCGTGAATCCAAACGACGTGTTAAAAAAATTGTATCCTTTTTATAGTGTATAAAGTACATTAAGCTGGCAACTTTATACGAAGTGGGACGCCTCATTACCGCCCGCTTTGTGACGCAATCACTTTGTTTTAAATTCGTTTCTTATTTTGCTGTGGCAACCCTGAGTGCCGGTGTCATTATGGTCTAGTTTACTTAATACTTACGGCGTGGTCTTAGTCTACTTGCTTCGTGGAATTCTTGTTTGGGTTAAGATATATGTAATAGTATCTTTTACTTAACTGTTTTTGCCCTAATCCTAATTGCATATTTTATCGCTGTTCTTAAGTCAACTTGCAGATCATAGTATGTACGTTCGTAATCTTTCTACGTCACAAAACTCTTCAGGCTTCATCCACAAAATATATAATCTTTTTGTGAAATTGGTACGTTCATATTTACAACCCTCGTTTAGACAGGTCAGATCACCTGAATCTAAATCCCGAAAATATAAAAAAAGATACTCAAAAATTATTCTTTATGTAACAGACACATAAACAGTCGGAATTATGAACTAAACCGAAATATCGTGGTACTTCTTTGTACCAGCACACTTTAAAACTATTTATTATAAATTCAGAACGTTTAATTTATTAATGAAAAACATATTTACTGAGAAACCAACACTAAAAACGCACATTACGCGCTTTACCTGTAATTAAAGCCACACGCATTCACGAGAAACACTTCCCGGTTGAAAAAAACTCCGCGAGCCTGGCTTAGATTTTTTTACAGTAATTGGAGGTGTTTCAACTAGACCATTAAGACTTAATTCTATGTGTAACGACGTAAAAGAACAAGGAGCGCTACCAGAGATCGTTTCAAGTGAGATACACGGGCGTCTTTCACGTTTGGTACGGTGCATTTTATACTGTTTAAAGGGCTTGTATTAAAAAATTGTCATGTGTGATTTTTTTTTATTGTAAGGATGAATTATTAATTTTGTCTTTCATCAACATCTGCAGTGGTTGGTAAAAAAGTAATGAGTTTGAAAGTCGAAGGATGGACAAGCAGAGTCACGACAAATATAGAAGGAGTGCATGAGAAAAGAAATGAAAGAAAAAGGGGTGACTAAAGACATGAAGGTTGAAAGAAATGAAGATAAAAACAAATGGGCCGACCACAAATAAAAATTGGGAACAGGGCAAGGGAATTATGAAGATCATTATCATAATATACATGCCATTACTGAGAACGGGTTCACCATAGAGGCTAAGAACTATTAGGTGTTTAAGAATCCTTACGATGATTTCCTTCGCCGATAAAGTAAAATATAATTCTTTTCGCATTCATATTTCGTAAATCCAGTTTTAAACTTATGATCAAACTACACTATCAGCATTTTTCAAGATAAGGTAAATCAAGTCATTATTATTATTCCATATCGCTATAAAAACTATACCATAGCGAATCGCAGCGTTATCGCACGCAATTTCGCTTCGCATATTCGCATGTTATTCGACGGGCTGAATCGTCGTGGGCAATTCTTTTAATTGCCCCACGTCTCGGGGGCAAAGCTGAGGCAAGGGGGCAGGAGGGGGCACTGGAAATTGGACCCATTTAAAGTTTTTCGATTTGCCGTTTACAAACGTGTCTAGATGTTGGTTTAGCCGTCTAGGATTTTGAGCTTAGGAACTTTGCAATTTATATATATAATGCTATTTGTATTGAATAGTTCGATTTATCCAGCTTCAATGGGTTTTGTTAAGAGCAATTATTTGACTGTGATGGAATTTAGTAGTTGGAATGGAAAATAGCAATTGCTATGTCTGTGGAATTGAAGTTGTGTCTAATAAACAAAAGAAACCTATATATGGCGAATTGTATCATTTTAATGTATTCTTTATATAGATTCATCCTTTACATTATGCCTTGTTTGTTAGTTATCTCCTTTTCCATCTTATTTACGGCAGTCTAATATTTTTTCTGGCTTTAATATTTCCATAGAAATTACATCTACGGTACCAGCATTTATAAGTTGTTCATAAGTATTTTAACAATAAAATTTAATTATTTGGATGAAAAAGTTATATTCAAAACAATCTTATGTTTATACAGCCTTTATTTTAATTGTCAGTTTCTTTGATTGTAATTATCTGAGTATTGTTTGTAATCAAACGCATACTAAACCTCTTGTTGAATTTAAGTACGGTAAAATCGTCACGACACGCATCGTCAGGTTGGCCGAGTGGTCTAAGGCGCCAGATTTAAGCTCTGGTTCCCGAGAGGGAGCGTGGGTTCGAACCCCACACCTGACATAGCTTTTTTTGGTTTATTTTGTCATATACTCGTTACTATAATGTTGTAAAGTAATAACTGAGGAAAAATTAATGCAATATTTTTTATGTTTTTACATGTTTTGTATAATAATAAACAGTTTGGTGGTTGCAATTTTCGCCGCAAAATAAAAAAAATACAAAAGGAATGTTAATGAATCTATAAAATTATTTTTCCATAGGGCTTTATAAGGAGTTTTGTCTACATGCGAAATGAACTTACGATTTAAGACATCCAAAGACAAGATAGCAAATTTATGAATTTATCGATGCACTTTTTACCTTCATGCTGCTTCGCTTGTACCCCAACCAGTGAAAGACAATGGAGTTTCTCGGTGAAAGAAAACATCGTCAGGAAACATGCATACCTATATAAAAGTCCTATGGAATTTCTTAGCTGTATAGACCGCCGACCTGCCCTAGGATAGCGTGGTGGGCTAAGGCTTAAACCCTCATTTTAGCAGAGGAGGCTCGTATCTACCAGTGGAAGTATAGTGAGTTGATGGTGAATCGAGTTTCTTGTAATACTACCACAACTATTTGCAATTACAAGGTAATCAGTCCCGAATGAATAAGACGGCCAATAACGTTAGAAACTCGATTAGCCCAAACCGCAAGTTTCTTAAGCAATATGTTTGCACCCGAATGCAGTTGGAAGTGTTAGCTCGCTAACTGCCCCCAGTTAATTAACTGCGTTTGAGAGCAGCGCTCTAGTACTGCTTGTTGTATAGTCCCGCTTTCTACCAAATACAATAAATTGTGGGCATGCTGTTATGTATGCTAAGTTTTTAATCTCTATAATGATGTGCATTTGTTTTTTTTTTTTCTTTTTGTTTCTGTTACTGAATGCTGTTTATTAGTTAGTTTTTAGTTATAAAATTGATATGGTATTAAATGTTTAAAGTAATATAAAATAATGTTTAGCAGTGGGAAATGAAAAATTGCAATTTGAAATCCCATGTTAGTAGAGTGCCGTAAGACATAAAAATGGTCAAACCTCGGAATCCAGGGCCAGTCAATGAATCTGTATATCAAGTATGAGACTGCATTATTAAAACCTCAAATAAAAAAGTTAAAAAAAAAAAATTGACCGATCTCGATTTACAACAATTTTTAACAACAATTCACTGAAAAATGAGAGACGGAAGAGAGAAAATTTTTTTTATAGTGAAAAATTTAGTTTTATTTGTAATAAATTATATGTGCAGAGTAACTTCAATGTTAATTTATTAGATTATCGTAAAAAATAAGTTACAAAAAAAAAAATATCATTAACTATTCACATTGTTACATCGTGTACATTTCACAGCTTTCACCATTGCATTCTAAGCAAGCTGCAGTGCAGTTTAATCCACTTTTCCTGCACCCACAAGATGCTCCACATCCTGTTTTGCATGAGCAAAAAATAATTTTTAATAAAGATTCTGGAGCTGGTCGTTGCGTCATTGTTTGCGGTGTCAATATTCCGCATTCCAAGCCATGTTTGAACTTGCAAAAATACTCTTTTAAGTTTTAGTACAAACGCCCAATTAATTCAATATTTCGTCAATGCGAATATTGTTGCTCGAAAATTCCTTAATCACACGCAATAGCAACAAAGGGCAATATTGGCGTTGGTGACTTGAATTTCCTCAAGTTGCCCCAAAACAATAAATCTATACAACAAAATGTGAAAAAAGCTCTTAAAAAAGAATATTTCTCATTTCTTAAATTATGAGCTTTGCAGAGCAAAAACGTGATCCCTTATTTTTTCAAAAATTCGATCGAGTGAAACAAAAAAATGGCTGGATGGATTAATTTGGCACTTTGTAGGATTTTTGTGGACATATTGAACTGTAAAACGCACACTTAACATTATTGGTTTTCACAATATTTTCGATCCAGCGCTCGTTTTTCCAAAACACCATCTAAAGCTCATTTTTTGATGCATTTTCAAATTCATGTAACAAGAAGAATTCTTGTTTTTTCGAAAAAGTAATAGCTGGTGGTTAAAGGATATTTATTCTAATTCTTGAAACGCACCCTAAACTTGGTGTACAATTATTTGTTGCTGAAATATCGATAATTAAAGACAAAAGGATCCTTTTCCATTTGTAGACTGATATCTCGGCGAGAACTAAACATATCGAGGTGTTAAAAGATAGAAATTAAAGCTAAATAAACAAAGTATCCGATCTTTATAAGGGTTAAGCAAGAACATTTTTCTCCACGCCCGTATGTAAAAAAAGAAGCATTAAAAATTTTGAAATCGTTTTGTTGCTGCTTTTCTTAAGATCACTCAAAAACCACTGATGCTACAATTTTTTAATGTGTTAATCCAAAAACTAGAGACTTGGAGCTACAATTTTCTTTTTTTAAATTTCCTGTACGACCATTTTTCTCGAAGTTACGGCCCAAAAATTTGGATTTATTTTTTGATCCTTTAATTTTTTCCAGTAGTGTATTTATTTATATTCATCGGTATACCTGCAGTCCCTAAAGATCCAAGATCAAGTTTTCAAGTTTGTAATAGTTGTTATTTTTAAAATATGACTTTTCACTAATATAAATCAATTAAAACTCCAAAAAATTAATAAATGTTTATAATAATAAAAAAAAAATTGAGAGCGCGAAAAATTTTTTTTTTAACATTTTTCTATATACTATTAAAAACATATTTTCAAGGTTTATATTAAGATTCATTGACTGGCCCTGGATTCCGAGGTATAAACCTTACGGCGCTCCACTATGTCTATACCACAGAAAAAATTAATAAAATAATACAAAACGCCTGCAATAATTTCCTGAGCAATATGTCTCATACATGCGTTTCATATTGTTTTGGAGCTCGCTCCTCTCTGGCGTAAATTATGAAATAATTGTCTACCTTACTTCTTAAGCTTTCATCTTTACCAATAATAATCATTCTAATCTGTACTCGTAAATCATTCCATAGGTGGTAATCACTCTGATAGTACAAATCTTTACAGACTACTGTCAATAAAACCTTTTTTTAATTTCACCAATCAAAACTGGAACTAATACAGCCAGTTTACATCATACATGGATTTCGAAATTGAATCTCTACAACAACTATCCTTTGACAATTGGATAGGAAGGAGCATCGCAAATTCCACGGGTGGGGCAGCGATCCGTCACCGCAGCTCGCCATGTGCCAGCAAATTGTACCGCGATAATATCGGGACATGACGAGGTGTCATTGTACTGAAAAGATTGATTATTTCGCTAGAGATGGGGGGAAAATTTATCGATATATAGGTAATAATAGTGAATAAATTATTAATAAGTGCTATATTTTATTAACTTACATGCTAAATAATTTTTTTATAAATACTACAATATACATTTTAATTTTTTAGGAAGGCATATTATGTTTATTTTTATCCAGTAAAATGTTGCGTGCACGAAGATTTCTTGATAGAATAAGTTGAAAATGAATTCCTTTTGAATTTCATGGTTTAATACACTAGTACTTTATCAGTGAAGAATAATTTCACGAAAGATCCAAATACCTGAATTTTGGTGTTTAGAAAATTTCTCAATTTATTTTTGATATCGATAGTACAAGTCCAACCCTGGCATAAGACCCTCAAAAGGCACGTTTGATGAATGAATCCAAGGTGGAATGTACTGGATGATGTATTGTGTTCCCAATTGACGGCGCCTAATCCGATTACAAATTTTAAATTATGAAATTTTCCGTTATTAGAAATGACTTTGTGCGATTAGCGAAAGTCAATCATAGGCTTCTTATTTAAAAACTAAAAAGATCCAATTAACTTTACCTTTTTTTACGTGATTAAGGTATGAAATTGGAGATTATATTTCAAAGTTCAATTAGGTAGAGTGGAGAAAAAGAAATATTAGTTTTAAAATTGATTTCACATTTACTATCGCGTTACAGGTAGGTACTGTGAGGGAGCCTGTTGTTTATAAATGTTTTAATTAGTATTTTTTGACTTTTGGTAAAACGAAGTTAGAACTTGTTGAAAGATAAACATGATAGACTCTTTAAGATTCTGTGTAGTTCGGCCAACATTTTTTTTAATGTGGACTTTTTATCAAGATGTTTTACTTTAGCTTAATAGTAAAGCAAGTGATTATTGATTGCGAATTCAATTTGAGTACGCGCCTAAACTTCGCGACCATACCGTGAAAAATAAAAATAAAATTCCACGTGCCATAGAAAGACAATACAACAAACCCCAAAAACACAGACAAAGTGTTATTCCAAGCTAAAAACGTTGTTGAATTTGTGTTGGCGTCGACCAAACTTATTTTTCAACAAACCGACGCGCATACGTGTTTAGAAATCGAATTAGAGCTGAGTCTCCCACCACAGGGGCGCCATTCTATCTCGCGCGTAACACGCTCTTTAGCGACAACTCTATAACGCTGTTAGTTAGTTTCTCAGGCCGCAGCACTAGGGATGCGACGAAAACTCTACCGGAGTGAATTTGCTTCTATTGACGGCAGCTCTATGGTAACGTCACTTGCCTGCTTCTATCAATGCATATTGCATACTTTGATTTAGTTTGGATAATTGTTAATATACATAATCCTGTTTACTACCACAATTCTCACACCCTAACACTAGGGATGCGACGAAAACTCTACCGGAGTCAATTTGCCCCTATTGACGGCAGCTCTATGGTAGTCACTTTTCAGTGTAATTGCATACTTTGAATTAAGTTTGAATAATTTGTTAATAAATACACCCAATAGTCGCATACATATTCTGACCTCACGCTATGATACAAATCTTGGATCGTGGGTATCAGAAACTACGAATAAATATAAATCATAAGAAACGAGAGAGACCGTGGGTTGTATGTTTGATTCACAAATATTTTTCGGACTCTGAAGTCTCTAAGTTTCTGATACCTATAGCCCAAAACGTATATCCTAGCATATGGTCCGTACTATGTATACCAATGTTAGGAGTATTTCTAATATCAAACAAATCCCAGTAACATATTCAACTCCCTACAGAACCCTATCCAACTCCACAGCCCTGAAGCGCCCGTCACAGGTCATACAGGGCCAGTAATGGAGCCTTCGACACGATCCCGTTGGACGTCGCAACTTTCCAAGTGCAGTTTTGAAAATGACTCGCGACGCCCGGCCCGCAGTAACCATATTAAAGTTTATGCGATCGGAGCGACGCTGATATTAAAATTTAACCATCCAGTCTTAATATGAAAAGTTTGATTGGCTTTGGTGATGTCTTGATGTCAGCAAATAGGGGGTAGTTGAGGCATTGTAATTTTTATTACTACTGGTCAGCTTGGTGGACTAAGATCTAAACCCTTTCAGTTGTAGAGAGACTCGTGTCCAGCAACACGATCGTTTATTTTGATGTCTACAGATTCTCATTTATATGGCAAATTGCGATTGTTAAGTAAAGATTTAAGGCTAAAATACTATTATTTGGAATTTTATAAGTTTTTGGGCTTCTATGAAACAATGCCACTGGTATGAATACAAATAAATATTTTTTGTACTGAAGACTAGTAGTTTCATACAAGGGCTCCACAGAAGTCATATCTTATAGTATAACCGTCTGTTTGCCAGCATAATTGGTTAACAACAAACCTTAATCAAGTTGTAAGGACCCGTGCCCTGCATTCGCACACAACTCCGACGATGTTAGCAGCTCTCCAATTATGAACCAAGTTGGTATAAGTTGAAAACTTGCCTCGACACGTGTCTCATCCGCCATTCATTAACAGTAGCAATTTGTGCTCCAATTTGCATCTGCACACTTGTGTACACTTAATAAGCTCGCGGTTATGGTGGATCTTGTAATCTTAAGCTTATTAGTTGTGATGTTAGTACTCCTTTTTTGGTAGATGTGTGGGCTAAGCCGAAACCACTAAAAGCTGGGTGAAAAAATAAATACTCCCAACAGTTACATAGTTCTGACCCCTCACTGGGGTACAGGTCCTGTGAAGTGGATATCAGAAACTATGAGAGACTTTTGGACACCCAGACCGGACACAAATATTTGTGGATCACACAAAAAATTATTGCGGTGCGGGGATCGAACGCACAGCCTCATGTTTCGCAAGGTGGTGTCTAACCAAATGCACCACAGGGCTGTCAAAAGTATATTTTTTTTTGTAATTATGGTGCACATACATTCATCTATGAAAAGAAAGAAATTGTCCATGTCATTACAACTGTATACACACAATACAGTCATCCGAAGCGTCTGTTATATCGGGATTGACGCGGTCAGAACTGGTTTAAACCGCATCAATGCGGTTACAACTGAAACTTCGTCGGCTTACTTATAGTTCTCTGATATGATATGTTTGAATGGATATTACATTAAATGGATATTATTATTGATTCATTATATTGATGATTGAATTAGTAAAATATTACCAAAATTACATTAGTTGTTTCATTTTCGGTTAGTCTACAATCTTTGAATGTAAATACAAAAGCTTCAAGTTAGATTGTTTTCGTAAATGAAAAGTCTTTTGTAGTATCTTAAAAATACGATACAAGAATTAAATGTTATAATGAGAGAAATGATATCTGTAGGACTTTTGGGTGTATTTAATAATTTTAGTATTACATTTAAACATAAAACTCTTAGAATTTTGAGTAAGCTTTGAGACTGAAATATGCTTATTTATATTTATAAAAGTACCGTAGTTTTCAACGTACTCTGTTACACAATTCAATCACGAACAAAATCCTAATGTCATAATAAAAGTTTCACATAAAAATAACCCCGCTGTATTTTTACGTATTTACGGTTACGTGATGTTATTAAAACGACATCCGGTCACCAACTACGGTAACCTTTTTATCGAGGTTACTATTTCTTTCACTAGATGGAGTTAGCTGTACTATATATATTTAACGAATTACTTCTTTTTTTATATATTTTTATGAAATGTAATTTTAGTAACTACATTTTGTGATGGGTTTAAAGTTTTTTTCTACATACAAGTAATAGTAATAACAATTACATACTTTTTAAGTAACTTCAAAAAAGGAGGAGGTTCTCAATTCGTCTGTATTTTTTTATACGATGTACATGAAATGAACCCGAGGTGTTGCAAAGTCAATAATTGTTAAATTATCTAAGCCTTTTTTTGCTTTATTTTCTGAGGTATTTCAAGACTGAATAAATATGAACTTAAAATCGTACACCAGGTGTTCTATGAAATAATTCCACAAAATGTTTCGACGTCCATCACAGTGAAAATAATCGGAGTGACATAATTTTAGCGCCCAGTCCGGATTACGCCTACGTAATAGTACGTGGCGCAAATTGGCACTGACATTTTGAGGTCCCAGCGTTAATTATGTAGCTGATTTTGGACTGAGGATTATTGTTTTGGAAGTTTCAATACTCGGATATATAAGGATTTTGTGATATCCTCACAATCAGAGGCGGATTAACATATTTGCCGCCAGTAGGCTATTGAAATTTTCCGCCCTTGCAGGCTAAAAAATCCTTGTTTTTTTTTAGTAATCTATATCTTATGAAAACATTGCAAAAATGAGGCAAATTTGCCGTCCCCTAAAATATGCTACCGTTGGCTCTAGTCTTGTCAACCTGTTGGTAAATCCCCTACTGCATGTAACGCTGACAAGGTTGTAAGCGTTGCAAGTTTAAGTTAGTCCCATCTATGCATGTGACTGTAGGGTGTATTATTTAAATAATATCTTGAATACACCTTTAACTTTGAAAAATCAGAAAAGTGCGCTTGGGGTTTGAAACCACGTCCACCAAGATTCTCAATCGCACGTCTTTTGCTCGTATTAAAACGAAAGAATAATCAAACAATGTCCCACATCTTACAAACACGAGCTACGAATCGGAAACAAGGCCACGAGCCCAAGAACAAATTTGTTAGCAATTACTACTTTGTTCTTTTTATGTTTAGAGTTTTACAACGCGAGAAGCCCTTTAACATAATGCGTTCCGTTTATTGGCGTCGGCGAACAACGCTCCGACATAATTATGTTACATCCCTTTTTAGGGTACTCGGGAAAGCGGCTTCGACAAGTTTTGTTGCGAGGTAAATAGTTTGCTATGGTAGGGTATTTTTAGGTAATCGATATAAGTATGTATATGTGCGATTGAGAAAACATAATCATTACATAGTTTGAGGCCTACCTCTAGCAGTGGAATTGAGAAAGGCTGTTGATGAACACAATGACGAAGATGATGATGATGATGATGATGATGTAAAATTACCATGTCAAGTGTAAACATCATAGTAATCAGTCCTTATACGTCTCACTGCTGCACACAAAACTCCTTTATAATTGAGAGGGTTAAGACATTATTTCGCGCTGGCTTAGTGCAGGTAAATGAACTACATCACAACACACCTAAGACGTTCCTAAAATTATTTTTGACTGTACGGATTTCTTCACGTTATTTTGCTTCGAAGTTAAAAGAAGCAAGATTAAGAGTTTATTTTGCTTTTGAAATTTAAATTATTTTGTCCTGACGTCACTTTGTTGTTTACATTTCTTTGTCCCAGAAATCAAATCCAGACAGTTGTCTAGAGGGAATTTTATCCTTTATGATGAAGTTAAACAATAAATTAGAGAAAAAAACCTTTATTAACTAACTACCCCACATTCACCACAACTTTTCGACACAATTCTTTACAACTAAAACCGTCGCACAGCGGTACAAATTTAATTTTCGCTGAACATTCAAAGTTCCGAGTCGCAACAAGAAGTGGACGCTATGCCCGACACCCGACTTCACTCGGAATTACACGGGCGGGTAATTACCTAGGCGAGTTTTAAGGAGAATTTTAAGCGAACGTCCTTCAGAGTTGCCGAGCTAAAGTTTCACAATTAGTGGATTTGAATGCAAGCAACTTGCTTTTGTGCACATATCAAAAGAATATTTATTTCCCAAGTTTTAATATACCTTTTGTTCATAAAATAAAAAATATTAAAGAAAATAATCTTATATTAGGTAAGAACAAAAAATATTTAGTGTCATAATGAATAAAGTAATTTTTACTATTATCGTGAAAATAAGTAACTAACCAACTATCCTATATTAATCTTAATCTATTAACATAAATGAAAATCTAATTTAGGAAATTTTTAACATAATTCAAAGAAGAACCCGAGAAGTCACAGTAAAAAGATGTGCGCAATTACTGCACTACAGCGCACCAATGAAGCGTTCAATTAATGTGAAACCGTCTGCACCAATATTGTTTCTATCTATCCATCTCTTTCTAACCAATGAAAACGGGTACGTCTTTCTCTCTAGCACCTTTTTCTATAACTAGTATGTCTGGAAATTCAAAGAACTGCCACCATTTATCGACATTCATTGTCTGCCCTCAAACTTTTGTTTTGCAAAAAAGAGCCATTAGGGCTATTTACAATTTAGGTCCCAGGGCTTCACTTAAGGAAAAATTTAAGGAAATAAATATTCTTACCGTCACTTCTCAGTTTATATACGAAAATCTATTGTACGTTCAAAAAAATCTTGAGAAATTTAAAAAAATATGTAATGTACATAATAAAAATACTAGGAACAAATGTAATCTTGTTCAACATGTAACTCGTCTCCGGAAAATTAATAACTCCTTTATGGGGCTAGGTATACGCTTTTACAACAAACTCCCGAAGGGGATTAGGGAGCTTCCCTTAGAAAAGTTTAAAAAATTGATTAAAGGTAAACTGTATAGAAAAGGTTATTATAAAATTTCTGATTTTATTGAAGATAACAACCCCTGGGAGTAAGTAAATTGATCGGAGGTTATGTTGCTGCATTTTGTATCCATGTGACATTAAATTGTAAACAATATTATTAGATTGTAATCTAATTTTTAGATTATAATTGTAATTTATTAAAAAGAAAAAAAAAAAGACATGTGTTGCTGAGGGAGTTTCTTGCCGTTTCTTCTCCACAGCGATAACACGTTTCGAAGCGGCACTAGTTTTAAAAAACAGTATAAAAAGTGTTAAAAATGACGATTCAAAAGAACTTGTAAAAGTCTATTTGAATAAAGGAGATTTGACTTTGACTTTGAAAAAAACTTGATAATTTCGCTTCGCAATGCTAGATTGTTCTCGTTTTAATTTCGAAATGATAAACAGTACTCAGCTGTGATTCGTCAAGAACGATAAACGATGAATGTTTTCTGATTTAACATATTCTTATGAATTTTTAGGCAAAATACAATAATAAAGGCAGCTCTGATTTTTCGAAGTTATATGTGCATTCAAAATGAATTATCACATACTTTAACGGTCAAGAAGAACGCTGTGATGAAACATGCTAACATAAAACGTCATGAATTTCTTAGGTGTGTAGTCCGCATACCTGCATTAGGCCAGCGTAGTGGACTAAGGCCTAAACCTCAGTTGTAGGGGAAGTCCGTGTATGTGTGTATTCTAATCTAGACAGCTCAAGTAGAACTACCACACACTTACAAAATTGATGTACCTTCGCATCACTGTGTGTCGAAGTAATGTTGTGACGTATCGTATATGTACGAGTATCAATTTAGTACCTCAAAAACTAGGATTTGAAATCGAGAATAGGTCTAACGGACAATATGAACAATTCTCCAAGCACTTCTACGTTATAGTAAAAATCACGCGTAACTTGTTCGCAAATCCAAAAAGTCTATACAAAAACTTTTCGATACCGCGCACCAGAGTCCGCTGGTCGATTCCAATATATTTTTGTTGTGCGTTGGCCACAATTTGGCCGGCGAGGCTGCCAAGCCGGCCAGACCGGTGCAATCATTCGGCCACGCTTTAATTTCGAGGTTTTAGTGCTGCCCGACAAACAGTCAATCGGTGCGCCCGCCGACTCGAAAAACAAAAGAGGATACGACCAATATTTGTTGCGCGAATTCTTTTGTCACACGTATATCTTGATGCATTCACTGTTGTTGTAAGAAGTCGTACAGTGACCTGATTCCTGTGAATTTGTAAGTAAATCCTCAACTCCCCTGCTTCGCTTGATGGCGATCATAATTTCTTTGGCTTTCGTCTTACTTTTTATCATGATCATTAAAAATCTTGATTACGTGCTTTTTATTGAGGTACTATGAGGAAATAAAATCATGGGCTGAAACCTAAAAAAACACGTCTTTGGCCAACAGTCTTGCCAATATAATAATCAGAATCATCAACTCTATTACAAATTATTGAAAGTCTAATATCTGATACATCAGGATTCCGTCAAACCTAAAGCTATATTACAGCGCAAACCTAATTATTTAAACATCAATTGAATTAAATCAGTTCCGTAACAAACAATGTGTATGGCGAAATTAGTTTATGAACACACGGGGACACAAAGCCTCGTTTTAAATGGGCCACCGGTAACGTGTTTACCCGCCCGATCCATGCACTCAAAAATATTTCAGCACTCAAAACCAATTAAAGAACATAAAACTGAGTTCTCCCGAAATGGAGCCTCCTAGTTTTCAAATGACACTGATATTTTACAACGCATACGTAGTTGGGGGGTTTTTGGACGTTTTAGTAGGGAGAGGTGTAGTTCTACAAAACGTTTTATATGGTAGAAGATATTTAATTGCCGTTCAGTTATTTCACTCGGCATGCGTATTTAACTCGGCAGGCTCTTTTTTAATTTATTTTTTTTGGATGATGATCACAAATTTTGTTACTTAACTTGTGACGGGTCCTCAAAAAAGTACTCGAAAAATAACAACCAATATAATGGACATTTTCAAGACAAATTCTGACGAGAAGTATGCACGGTGTTAAATAAAGGGTTCATGAAAAAACAAAATGATGCGAAAGGAGAACGGAGCCTTAAGGGCTGTTTCGATAATCATCCCAAGTCGGTCAAAGACATGACAAACGAAGCCTAGCCTATTCACCCAAGATCATGAGACAAAAATAAAAAAAGTTTGCAATTAGGTTCTTTTTCATCCTACTCTTGCCAACTTCCATTTCAGTGTTGCGCATGAAATTTTTCGATAGTAAAATAAAATGTTGGCCGTGTAAGGCGGGAGACAAACGGCACCGATATTGGCAGCGGCCGGCAGCGCTGCGATGTTTTTTCTCACCTTTTTGACTCCTAGACCTGCTAGTGATACGTTATTTGCAAATTGTGCTGCATTGATTCGTAGTAAGTCATGCGGAGGTGGATTTATGGCGAGAATATCGTCCTGTGTGGTGGTCTGGTGCCCTGGTAGTTTAGAAATGGTTTTAGCGCTAAGACGTTAAACCGTGCCATAGGCGGATTCTCAGTATTCAATTTCTGTGATATACCTACATATCATTTATATACACATCATTGTGATGTACATATATTTACTGTACATAATAAAGGCTTAATTTATACATGTATAAATAAATAGAAAAATAATTTCTTTCGTCTCTACATATATAGACGAATCTTTATTAGCTAAATCTTCCGACGATATGCGATCGAAACGTGACAGCTTTGACTATAGGTTTGTTTAACAGGGTTAAGTAAGGGTAAGGTGGCTTTTCTATAGGGAATTTCCGTAAGACGGAGCTCGAGGTTAGGAAATGTACTGGAAAGTTTTCTATAGGCTCGTCCTCTTATACGTAGCTATTAAAAACACGACTGAAGTTCATTTCTTGGCTTTCAGGCTTATCTTACTCATATGTAGGTATTTGTTTACATTGATATATTAAGACCTTATAGTTTTTTTTATTAAGATCACTAGTAGTAATTATTTTTCATACAAATTATTTTTAGAAATAGATAAATTAGTAGTCGTGTTTATAAAAACTCTCTTTTGGGAGAATGACAAAAGGTATGCTTAATTTCAGTAATCGTGCAGCGGATTAGAAAACATTTCGAATTTAACTTTGTCGAGTTATTTCTAATTAAAGAAGTTTACCCATTTATCTGTTTGTATATACATTTGTATATTTGTGATTCGTGCTGGCTTGGTGTTTCATGCGGAATTAATTTATTTATTCTTGTTTATATCAGTACTTACGGCGTTTAACTAGCAATTAATGAATTTTATGGCGATTGGGTAGGATTTGAATCCTACGATTTGACAAGGCGCAACCCCCATTCTGTTTAAAAGTAGTATGAATGTATAACTATGGGAATATTAGCACACCTAGCCAGCCTCACTAGGCTGCGAAATATCTAGGCCATAGTCAGTGGACTAAGGCCTTGATATTTCAGAAATCGTTGCAGGTACCCAGTATTAATGTTTAGATTATTTCAATGTTAAATTCAATTTTAAAATATCTAAATCTTTTCTGCGTAGTTATTGTATATTATATACTAATACTAGCTGTTGCCCGCGACTTCGTCCGCGTAGACTACGGGGTTGAGTTCAGATAGAAAATAAGTTATAGTCTATTTTACTTCTCAGAGTCCTATTTTTGCACATACCAGAAATCTGGTTTGGTAGATCCAGAAATACCCATTCCCACCGGAATACTACATTTTCTAGAATAGAAAGTATTCTATGTTACTTCCTAGGTTCCTATTTGTCGCCATACTAAAAATCATTTTAACCGTCTCAGAAGATGTAAAAATACACATTCCCACGGAATACTTCATTTTCCGGGATAAAAACTATCCCATGATAATTCTGTGAGCCCTACCTCTCTCTATACCAAATTTCATTCAAATCGCATTGGTAGATCCGGAAAACTAAAATGGCTATTAAAAAATAAGGTTTGATATTAGAAGGGTGAAAATTAAGGATTGTATGAATTTTTGTATGTTGTATCATAAAAAAATAGAAACTAAAAATTTTGTCTAAAAAATAAAAAATAAATTTTAGGGGTAGACTACCCCTAACATATAGGGGGATGAAAAATAGATATTGACCGATTTTCAGACCTACTCAATACGCTCACAAAATTTAATGAGAATCAGTCAAGCCGTTTCGGAGGAGTATGGGAACGAAAACTGTGACACGAGAATTTTATATATAGTATAAGATATACTCAGCCTATCGCGGTCCACTGCTGAACGTAGGCCTATCCAAGAATACTTTTGTATAGAAGGTTACTATAAACACAAAAACAGGATTTTTCATGCATTTGCAGTCCAATCGAAGTTTGTAAAATCCCTTTTAGTGAACACGGCCGTAGCCCGCACCGTTGTCTTGCAGGCTCATTAAAATGAATTACGCGGCGCAGTACAAGCTTTGTGTTTCCATAAATCATGGAAATTAGGCGTTATTCGGTAATGGACGACGCTCATTCGATCTGCACTCTACATTATATATGCCATGTGTACATTAAATATGATAAGTAAAACGAGGGGTGGAGAAAGGGCTGGTTATGTAAGATATAGGTAAGACGTAGAAGTTATTTTATTATAGTAATTGGAACAAATGTAATCTCGACCAACACACATCGTACCGTCATGACATAAACGATGTAAAATTTTAAATACTGGCAATTTAAAACAGTTTAGTTACATTTTGAATTACTAGAATAAAAAAAAAACATTTTTCCAGCTATGGGAGTTTCTTTCCGTTTTTTCTTCCGATGGTTACACTTTTTGATGCTGCAACAGTTATTAATTGACGATTCAAAAGAACATGTAAGTCTTTTTGGAAATAGATAATTTTGACTTTGACTTTGATTGTATTGCCAAATGTTTTCTTATAATGAATACAAATTATAAGTTTAAAACTCTAAGGTTTTTTCCCTTAAAACAATTGTCAGATTTGGAAGTCTTCTATGCTATGCTACACCGTTGAGATAATTCACATTAAACACACAATTAAATGTAGTATCCAGTACAAACTTGATTTACAGTAAAATGCATTTAATAAAAGTCATAATTTCTCAACTGCAAGCACTTTATGGCGTATAAGGAGCGTTACATTACCCGCACAGAGCCTTAAGAGGGTAATAAAATACTGAGACGACCCACAACCGCGGCGACGCCGGTTCGTACCCAGATACTCATTCGCTGTGATTGCTAACTTATGGCTTCAATTCCACAACTATTTGAATGCTCAGATTTCTTTGGTTTAATCGGATCAAAATTATGGCCTACTTCTGTTACTACTGTAAAAGGTACTGGTTTGGCTAGTGGTATGACAACTAATGAATGACTTGTTGATATAAGGCAACCTAAGGTCGAGATGGTCTAGCTCGTAATCCACGAAACTGGTACCTAGTAATAGGCATTCATATTCAGGTATTTTTGGTGCTTTTCTATCTATCTCAGTCCATATACATACATTATAGGTCCTTTTATTAGGTACTTGCTTTCTCTTAAACTGGGACGGTTTAGATTTTTGTCTAACAAGCAGGCCTAATGCTGATTGATGGAATTATCATTGAAATTAAACATCAACAACTTGTATCATCATTATCATTATCATCTGCCCATGCAGTGAAAAAATAACCTAATGAAGAGTTCGCTCACCATGTTTGGCTTTACGTTCAAATTCCATGACAATTCACTATACTCAAATAGTTTTGTAAAATCTTGAGCCGTACCCATAACCTCCAGGACTCTGTCATGACCACACGCCTTAAAGAATAAGTCCATGAATAGAAGCACTCAAAATTCATCTCCCCGCAAGCTAGAAGCTCCTTCCACATTCTGCGAGGCGTGTAAATGTACCGTATATAGTTAATAGTGGAGGGGACGCGCTAGATTTATAGCTCGATTTGTCGCCGAGCCAAACCGCCCGTGATGCACCGCCCGTAATGTTCTGTTTGCTGATAAACACCGATGAATGCAGAGCTCTGCATTGTTCCAACGCCGCTGCTGGACGAGGGAAAATATTGTAATAGAATTCCGAATTTAATTTGTTTAGTGTTTTGTTTTTGCTAGGAAATTGGCAAGAATAAGTGTATGGGTATGATTGAAAAGTCATATTGAGGGCGAATGAGGAATGACATTTGGTTCAGTCATTTCTTCATGAGTAGAATACATTTTCTCTTACGACGTTGAAACCCGATGGTGCGTGTGTATGTGTCTATATAGTGGAGTCCAAGACGAGTTCAAGTATAGCTTTTTGTCTAAAGCATTTTCTTAGACTATCATAATCCTCAGTTTGGCAACAGCTTGGCCTTAGCTATGGAACCATTTTATGTACTTATTACCTTAAATTTTTGTACAGCGAGATTTTAAATAGATCAAAACATAACCCACCTATTTAACAACAGTCAAAATCGTGTATCTACTTCACATACCTACTGATATGAGCAAATTCTCAGCACGAAAGCATTAAGGAAATTGTTTATTAATGCAATGGATATATTCTGCTATGTATGCACGATGAGGTGATGCGAGGAGACTGATGGATTACAAGCGATTATCTACACAGCTTGGTGCTCCTACAACCGGCTGAGTAACAACCGTGTAATAATGTACATAATACATATAGGTAATAAATTGTTAATGCATTTTCTGAATATTAAATAGCATATTGATGTTTTTGGACCTTTATTTTAATGTTGTCGTATGGAGAGACAAATTAGTGCCTTTTATTTATTTATTCATTTAATCTTTATATACATGTATGTATAAAGGCGGACTTAATGCCGTAGGCATTTTCTGCATTTTAATACATAGTTAATTATTAATGAAATTATTAATTAAGTTAATTATTCACAAAATGGTTTTTAATGGTATTTATGAAGTATACCATCTTTCCCTAAGCTTTGTTCGTTTTGATTGTATCAAATAATTATACTTCAGAAACGTAACATTTTTTCGTAATAGAAAATCATGATCACCCATTTCCATAGTCAAATCTGTATCTCTTTCGAAAGTTATGAAAAACATTCAATTGGCCTAGTAAAAAGTATTTATTAATCTGTGAGGTTATACATACACAAATGTCCAATTTTTCAAAGTCACAATCATAAAAGTACTCACTTTGTATACCAATCAGGACTATGTCAGCGTGACGGACAGCTTAAAACCATTTCATTGAACAGAGGACCCTTCCAGTGATTGCTGTTTGGAACTGATGTTTGCCAAATACTGGAGCAAATAGGGTAATAAAAGGAATTTCGAATGATACATTAAAACTAAAGCATGTAATAGTTATGACGTTTTCAAATATATGTAAATATTTTCTTTTACGTGACAAAAATCCCAAACAGCATAAAAAATTGACCTCTTCCTATTCACAACAACCAACACCTGTCTTAATTGTTAATCACAGTCTGTTTCTAGCCTGTGTTATATTATAATTTATTATAAATTAAAATTAGTTAGTAGACCATGATCGAAAGCAAAGAGATGAAATACAGTATCTCACGGCGGCTAAGAAAACGTTTTTTTTCGGTATTTTTTTGTGGTCACTGTGCATTTAATCATCGTGTATATTACCTGTTTTTCTTTTCGATCACTAATTATATTACTGATTTATATTCTGGTTATCTGGCACAATTAACAATGTTAATATTCTGAGTGTTATCGCCATATTTGTGAAATGAAAGTAAGTATCGAACCAGTAACTTTAACCTAGGTATTTAGGAATACGAAAGGCGTCACATAGGTGGGAAATAAATTTAATCTCCACAACAGTAAAATAAATATGAGTTGAACATTTTTCTAGCTAATATTTCCCTCGTGAACTATGCATGTGGCCAGTGAAAAATGAAGGTTTCGCGACGTCCAATTTACACGATACGATCTTTTTTTATTCAAATATTTTCATTACTTTTATTCAAATCAATTTCAATATAATTATCATTAAGCCGGTGTAGTCTTAAAAGTTTAGATGAATATTAATGTCAACAAGCTAAGATTAGGTATTTTTTTTATTAGATACGGTTAGAAGTACGAAAGCAGAAAAAAACACAGTGCTCGTTTGTTTTTGGGTAAATTATCACCAAGACTACAAATAAGAAATGCAAGTATTGTAGATAATAGACCTGATAAATAAGAAACAAGGATCTTTTTCATTATATTATATTTCATGTACTATGAAAATAAATTTTATCTGTGTGAAATTTTAGGTTATAAAATCGTATCGTGGTCGTGTCGTTGAAGCTAAAAATCATTAACATTTGGCACAGAGAAAATGCATTTAGGTCTGTACATTACGGTGTAACCCATAACATGTGTTTGATTTATGACCGGAATATCGCATTTGGGACTAAATCGAGGTGAAATGTGAACGATAAGAAGAAATATCATCCAGTGCCCATTTATAAATGATTTTTCATATATTATGTCTAATACTTTAGGCGAAAATAAGTCTTTTTTTATGTTTATCAAACTTTACTGTTGGTTTTTGACATGAAACCTTTCCGTCAATGAAGCATTTGAGCGAAACTTACCATACAATCTTTTTTTAAAGCAACAATATACCCCATTCTCGAAATGGTATACCCCATTTAAAAAAAACAACCTCATTCATAATATAAATAATGATAATCGTGTCGCAACCTGTAAATGTCATATTATTTATGATGCAGTGGGGTATAGTGCACATGGCGTCACGGTGCGGTCGTCTCACTATGATTAATAGTCGAATTACAAGCGACGACATCTCATACGCGTACCCCCTACCCCTTTCCTCACCCCCTATCGTCCCACCCTGACCGCAGGCGGATTATTGCACCAAGTTAATTAGATTTTTTAAGCAAATCGCCTTGTTAGTGTGATGTATCGTTTAACTTCCCAGTTTTTGTTCTGAGGTAATAAAAACGTTGTGTATGAAAATGGCGTTGTAAATCTTGATGCCGGATAGATAGTGGTTGAATAAGAATTTTATTTAGTAAAAAATAGGAGGATATGCGCTCTTACTTCTTTAATAATATCCAGCTAACTAAAGGATATCAGATAGTTCGTTGTACTAGTTAATTCATAAATCTTCTAAACCGACAAACTATTACTTGTAAGTAACATTGTCCTGTGGCAAAAGTGAAGCGAGGCTGCAAGGCATGCGGTTTGGCGCAAAGACAAATCGAGATATAAATCAGATGACGCCAGCATTCGCACCTGCACTTTGGCACATTTTGTCCCATTTTACCCCAACATACGTTATTTTACCCCATTGTGGGTGTTTTACCCCATCCACGGCTCGCATTCGTGTGTAGTCCGCTGAATTCTTGTTTAAACCAGCATCATGTTGAGCTTCACTGTCATTATTAGCGACAATAATGGTTAGACTAGTTTGCTAATCGGCTGAGCGTTTCACACGCTTAGAATAAATTTAGCGTGTTTTTCGTTAAGCTTGGGAATTTTTCGTTATTTTTATACAAGCGACTACTGAATATTATTTGATCAAAAACTGGCTGCGAAATTAGTTTAAAAAAAAGTTTCTAATTAATACATCTATGGATTATAATTTAGGCTATCAGATTTACTTTTGCACAGTCAGTTTGCTTTTAGTAAATATTTACCAACTTAACTTCGAATATGGGGTACATTTTCAGAATCACTTCCACCCACTTACCAGTCATATAAAGACTGATGACAAAAGTATTTAAAATTTAAACTTAACTTTAAGCTTCCGATCGGAAACAGACGAATGAATATTTTAAATACGTTTTAATACAATACGAATAAATGTAGGAAGAAGTGTTGACAACGCGTCGGCTTTTTTGTCGATAATTGAAGCCAAAAATTATTTTTAAATACGTTTTTTATTTTATAATTATAAATGACCATTGATAAAGTAGTAAGAAGTGGGCAACTCTTTGCTTTCCAACTCCTCTTTTATGTTATCTTTCTGATTAACTTCGGCCTTAGATTCGCTGAGTTTCATTGCTCGGCGTCAATACTGTGCGTGCCGCTGTTGATTCCAGAGCACAGGAGTTACAGGGGCGGGTATGTGGTAGGATAAGGACAAAATTGGATGATAATGATTATGAGTTGTTTTCATTACGATAGTCTAGACTTAAACCTGAAGTAATTCTTTATTGAGTCACTTCTTTAACTTCTTACTTCACAGACGTAACGAAACGACTTCTTGCTCTTATTTTGTGTAGTTATATGATGATAAAAATACTACTTAATCATTTAATTGCGTATAACCGTAATTCGATCTTGTTAGTTGAAACTTTGAATGAAAACATAAAACAACATAGTAGTCGATAACTGACAAGCCGTAAACAACACCCGTTCACGAGTATGACGCATGTGCGTCATCACTATTTTTCTAGGCTCACCCGTCTAAAACTATTTGCGGCTCTATCAATATTGATTGGCAGATAAATATTATTGGATTGTGTGTCAGGTGTTCGCATCGACAGCCCATGTAAAACAGCACTGATCCATCGTTCGCCGCTTATCGTCGCGCGCCGTTCGCTCAACTACCAAATAACATCGCGTGCCAGTTTTTGCGTTTTGTTTTCATAACAGATTATTAATGAATGTTGGCCGATAGTCAGACGGCTTTAAAACGGACAAATGATGTATCGCCATTGCAGATTAATAGCAGTATCGTGGAGTCCGCAATTTTTGGCAGATAGCGTCAGTGATATGTTACGGCTGTCCGTGACTGGTAAATTGAGCAATAATTGTAATGGTTTTGTGCGGTAGTTAACCTTTGTGTCGTTAGGGACGTCAAGTTTTAGCGAGTCATTTATTATAGCTGAAAAGTCAAAATATGAAATTAATATTTGTTGTATTGTATTAATATTGTATCAGTTATTTACATTAATAGTCAAGTAACTAATGGATCAGAAATTAAATATAGAAGATTATTTAATAAATATTACTTCTTTATATTCCGATGTTAATATAAAAGATATTTCAGACCGATCTCGGTGGAAGTCATTGGGGGACCTATGTCCAGCAGGGGATTTCGATTGGCTGATGATGATGACGATGTAAGATTAAATGCCAGATGCATGCCCAATCAAATTTTCAATAGGATGAAAATATAGGCACAGAATAAGAAAAATAAAAAATAGTCATACAAATATTTGTGTTACAATGCCTTAAAAGCATGTACTATTATAGTTACATATTTGTTTCTAACCTACATAGTGGTATAGGTTTAATCTCGTTTATATCAGGGCGTAGTATACAATAGGGTCTTTTGCAAGCCAGCGGTCAACCAATGTATACGAAAGTATAAATTGTACCCCCAACTTTTATAAAATTTAATTAAATTCCATAAAGAAGTGCTTTATCCCAGTTTCGAACTAACACAAAAGAATAATATAAACGAAAAAAGGCGAAAAAGCTAAAATGTGTTGAAATTTTAAACTTCCTTTGTTACGTTGGCGCTGAATCAACTTTTCAAAACATCATAATTGAAACGAAGCGTACAAGGTTTTAAACATAGCCGTCGGCCGATTGGTATTCATAATGAAATGACACTGAAATACCCTTTAATTTTTATGCAAATATTTAAATTTGAAAATGGATATTTTACTATATTTTTATCATTATCATCTGCTTTTATACATTCTACGGCTAGGTCTCACAGGGCTCCTCTACTACTAACAGGGTTTAGGCCATAGCCCACAACGCTGGCCTAACGTTCGACGTCGTGATAAAACCTGCACGTCTAAAAGTTCTTAGGATTTTCTTAGGTGTGTAGTCCGGTACACCTAGCTAGGCTAGTGTGGTAGACTAAGGGCTAACTCCTTTCATTTGTAGTGGAGGCCCTTGCCCAGTGGTAGGACGTATTGAGCATCAGTTGATGATTCTAAAAACAATGTCGTGCCTGTACTAAAATTTGAGTTCGTACATAAAAGAGATAAGGAACCATGCAAGCTAAGCACCGACAAATTAATCGCCAACGTTCCAACAGAGGCTACAATAACCGCCCGTCTGCAAACAGCCTAACAGCGAAAAATCCTCAAAGTGAACACATTTCAGCGTCGACAAATATTGGATTTAAAGCCGGCTGTGATTGACAACGTCGGCTCGCGGGCTCGGCGCAGCGGAATACTGCCCCACACCACTGCACCTCTGACGGGCGCTGGTTAACGAATCAAACGGGCCCTGTCGTGGTTTTGTCGACGACATACTAAATCCGGTTACTGGTGGGATAAAAGTACTGGTTTTGTGGTAGGTAGTAGTTAAATTAGAGTTATGGATGATTTATTTCTGAGTAAAAAAGAATTTGAAGGATTATTGTCCTGATACAGTAGTGTGACAAATTATTTGTTAAAAGACCGCAATTGTATACTAAGCCAGGAAAAAGATACGAAGATTACAAACAAATTGATGATAAAATATTTTTTTTCTAATAAATGATGTTTTTCTTAACTTTCTTAGTCAATATTTTCGGAATACAAAAATAATATGTTCTCAATGACATTTTATATGCAATAACGGTATTTTTTAACAATAGACTACTTTTAATAAAATTGAGCCGCATAGATGCGAAGCTCTCTGTTGTTACTTCTAATTCATTCCCATCACAGAGAATCCCATTTGTACGAAAACATTTCACCAATCAGCCGAACTAACAGATTACCTATTTGAAATTAGAACACAAGGTAACAAGAAGCGAATCACCGCACACGCCACAGTGCAAACAGAACTTGAATGAATCAGGGATCAAAAGCTGGAGCACAAACAGTCAGAGTGACGTGTGGCCCTGTCGGAGGAGCAGGTGTGACCGCGGCCTCACGCTGCGTCAGATTAATGTGTTTAACCCCTCATCCACCGTCATTTTAGATGTATTGTTTAGAGGGGGTTTTCATTAAATTATTGGTATGGGTAATTTTCAGCATCATTAACAGCCTATATACGTTCAAGTCTTAGCCAGGGTCCTCTAAAATTTGGTGGGATTGAGCATTAGTCCACCACGCTGACCTAGTGCGAGTTGGCGGATTTTACACCTAAGAAATTCCTAAGAACGTTTAGGTGTTCAGGTTTCATCACGATGTTTCCCCTTCACCGTTAAAGCAAGCAATAGTTCATTGTGAATGCACATATAACTTTGAAAAATCGAAGGTATTCCCAGGCACATCTCTGAACCCGCGACCGTCGAGTTTTTCACTACGTGTCCTAAACCTCGAGGCCATCACGGTTTCATGGTTAATTTAAAAAAAAAGAAAATCGTGAAGTTAAATATAAATAATTTGTATCTTCAAATCGCAGAACTGACGGCAGCTGGGGCAGAAAGGTTCTGGAGTGGAGGCCATGTTGGCGCAGTGTTGGACGTCCACCCACAAGGTGGATCGACGATTAGGTAAAAATCGCCGAAGCCGCTGGATGCAGGCCGCTTCCAATAGAGCGAATGGATGTATAGAAATGTTTTTTTTTAAGATGAACAACCTCAAACAGATGATAATTATCATTTAGAAAGATGGACCGAAAAATAGAATAATTTAGTTACACTAACAATTGAATTTCTCAAATTGATATTCAATTTATTTGTATCGTATCATTGTGTTATAAATTACTTCGAATAAGCAATAATATAATAGCTCTTCAATATTTCCAATGAAACTTTCAATAATTGGTTTTATTTTCATTTACGAATGTTTAAAAGAGTATTTTACTTAGATATTCTGTAAAAAATATTAGTATTTCTACTAAGACTGCTAATGAATTTACTATTTAAGTCTAATTAAATGAACTTCAACCTCTGTGGCGCAAGTTGACTGGACACCAGGTTGTTTAACGAGAGGCTGCGGGTTCGGTCCTCGCAACGAGACGAATGATTTTTTTCGGGCCAAAGAGTTTATGAGCTCAGAATATTTTTTTTTTATTTTGATACCAAAGACACAAAACTTGAATCTAAATGTTTGGTCAGAATTAATTTAGTGACTGTTAGGTGTATTCATCATTCACATACATAACCATAAGCATAAAACTCTACAAAATTAATAAATTGTTATTTCGTTATATTGCATGCCAATAGCCAATTAGTATTATCCGTTTTAACTTGTCATAAGTGTTGTTTAATTGGCTTCATTATGAATGAACGATGATGTGTATAAATTGCTTCCGGCAATATTATATTAATTGGAGAGTTAGGTGTACTGTCGAGGCCTATCTCAGCGGCCACGGGTTCAATTCCTAAACGCGCATGTTTGACTTTCCGAAATGATGTATTTAAAAATAAGTAAATTAACTCATGTTCCATTTACAGAAGTAAGTGCCACGGATGTACAAGTTCTAGGTTCGATTTCCGGTTGTTCTTTTTAATAGCGCCTGTTTCTATGTGTATCAAAAATAAATAGGGCACTTTTAAGTAAAGAGAACTGTGCCTAGCATTTCTGTTGATATCGATGACATTAAGGTTTCATTTCACTCCAGCTTGCAGTAACCAAGGTATTTTCCACTTCGATTCCCCCAAGGATTACCAAAGCAAAGCAAAATTCGGTGAGAAACACCAAGTCATACGTATGTTTGTGTTCGCATGACACGCAGCAGCAGTTCCACTTGTCATATCGAGGTGACGGCCCTTGTCAGTGTGTGGTTAGAGCTCTCGACCCCAGTCGGAATTTTCGGGTGTTTTTAGATAGTTTCATTTTGGGTCCCTTCATAGTGGGAGTTAGGGTTGATAAATTGTATTTACTGTACCCTTTTGCTTGGTTTATGCTGCTGCAGAGTTTGGTTTTTCCATTTCTGCTCTTAGTGCGTTATCAAATTGTTTCACCCAGGAAGTAGATGGGCTAATATCTTGAATAAGGTGGGTGATATTTGTAGGTGGGAGTTAGAAACTATAAGAGATTCCAACAACTAATAAGTTTTTGTCTCGATGCGGGAATTGAGCCCGAGGCCTCTCGTTTCGCAAGCTGATATCTAGTCGACTGCGTCACGGGCTGTCAGCATGTCTGTGGCTGCGAGGTCTAGATTTTTTTAAATAACCGACAAGTAAATGATTCTGAACTCGCATAATTTATACATAACTATAACACGACATGAGACCGTTAACTGTAATATCGGATTAATATATTTCTGGCTGTTATCACATGAGTTATTATCAATAAAACTAAATATGAACATTGTGACAATGTCCCACACTAAGCCATGACAGCTCATGACCACATCAAACGAGCTCAACCAAGTATTTTAGTAATTAAGCGGTTGTTTTGTCACTATCCACCTATGACAAATGAATCCTGACTATTATGTTGACAATCTATCGCCTGAAACCGGCTTATTTCAGAGGGCTTTTAATCATGACATCAGCTAATTTACTGTTAAATTAGTGCAAAAGTAAAATAAATATATTTGTCATATTATATGTCTGACTCGACATGAAACTGAGAGAGATAAGATCTTATTCTTTTACACTGTATGAATCTATAAATCTCCTATTTCAGTGCAAATTTTTCAAGCAGATTTTAATCTACGGAAAAAAAACATTACATTTGATTGAGGTTTTGTCTTTGTATTTTAAAAGGTTTTTTTTATATTCTAATAAGCATCCTGTTACTCTAAACAAACTATTATTCGATTGCTACATGCTGGCAAAATGAAAGGAATAAATTCTAAGATTTAAATTTCTTATAATTATAATCGAATAAGAATACTACTTCTCAAACTTTACCATAACCATGTCAGTAATCATATATTGATATTTACTACGTCAAGTTGCATTAACAAGATACATACCATATTCGCCATAAAATATGTTACTACCCCACGGTTTCTCGGTTAATTGGAACCGGATACAGCGGTAGCTCGGTAATTAGACAAGCATCTTAATTGCCTTGTATCTTACCATTTGTGATTTTGTTAACAATGGCTAAATGGGCTCTATAATTTCCTCGAGGGTTCAGAAACGATTAAATCCAATGCTTTATTTTAACTAGATTAACGTTCTGTTGATTAGGAGATTCATGAGTGCTGAAATACTTTTAGGTTTTGACTAGTTCGTATTTTGTATACAAATACTGTGAAATGATCGATATTTATCTTCTTCATCTGCACTCAAAGATTATTTTCAAGGTCGAGAATATCGAGCTCAAGCCCTAAGCACACATTTCTGACTTTTCGAAATGATGTGTGTCCGAAATGCATGATCACCTATTTTAAAATAGAATAATTTATTCATAGTAACTATCATCAGCCTTGATCCATCCAATTGTATACGGGCTTCATACAGTTAACGATTATAGACGATGATTTGGCACGCATTGATCCAAATCACTTACCATTGAGATACCAGAAACTACCTGTCACAAACCACCTAAAAACCTACAAAATTCCACCATAATTTCAGAAGCACCAAACCGTACAATGCCCATTTCCTAGAAACGGAGACACTAAAACAATAACTTACCGCGTAATCCAATATAAATAATTTATACGCGGCTCCAACTAACCAAGGTAATGTTTTCAGAATTAATATAGCAGAAATGTTTGTGATATAATTTATTGCGGGAACAAAGGAGGTTGGTACTGCATCTATTTTTACAACGCACCCTAAAACCGGCAGCGTTTAACATTAATTACCACAGTGCGATGCACATTTTGTAGTATTACTCTTGGGATACATGGACGCATACAATAACAAGCAAGAGAGACTGCTTGTTTAAGACTGTTCAGATCTACACTATTAATTTCCTTATTTCCAATGGTTGTTGCACTTCTTTCTATGATTGATATAAGTAAATTAGTACTGTAGCTCCAGGATTCGAATCTAAGCCAAGGTTGTGTCACAACTTTACATAAACTGATAAGAGATAACGAAGATAACTAAACTAAACGAGAAATAAAAATATTTTACGTAAACAAAATAAATATTCATAATCTGAGCATATATCTGCTCATGTAGAGTTAAGACACAACCTTGGCCATGGTTCAAATCCCGATCCACAGTACTGACCTACTTATACAGGGTGTATTTAGACCGTGATCGAAAACTGAGGCAGGTAATAGCGATAGTGATTACAAACCCCCTGGCATTAAAGAAAATCCCGACAAACAATAAAAAAAATTTGAGGTTTTTTCATACAAACCACATACTTTTAGCACTGATGGTTGTATGGAAAACGTCAAAATTTGTATTTTTTGTCGCGATTTTTAATATCGCCACTGGGTTTGTGATCACCCTCGCTATTACCTGCCTCAGTTTTCGATCACGGTCCAAATACACCCTGTATAAGCCCAAACGTCCTAGAATTGGGAAAAATGCCTTCTCTGCATGATAAAATAACATTACACAATAAACGTGTAATGCTTTTGGGCTTCTATGGAAGGCAAAGTACTACGTAACTAGTAAAGTAGCCACTCTTACATACGTTTACCTCAGTAAATCAAGCCATCTTATCTCCACTGTCTGTCCTTCCAAGCTCTGTGTCACGTACGTAAACCGTTGCCAATGCGGCGCTGCTGGGTGCACTCCGCTGAATTTATAGCTCGCATTTACTTCGCATACTTTACACGTAGTCCTCTTAACGTACCACTATATTACCACAATGTATCTGCCCGTATTATGCGTATTGCATCTGTAATCGAGATACCCAACGTAATCACTCGTACGGACAATGAATGTATTGGAGTCAATGAGAACAGATAGCCTCTGTTCGATATGAGGTAGCTGTTTTAACTCTACTCGCATTTTGCTAGTGTTTTGATATCGATAGTCTCTGTCTTTCTTTGTGGCATTTATACGTGAGGGTGTGTTATAAAGTCTCTCGGATTTGTGAGTGAGCTGATAATAAAGTTCCAGGATTAGAGCTGCTACTTAAATTTTCTAATATATAACCCGCAGTAGACCAGTATGGTGGACTAAGACACCCTCACAATTGTTGAGTAGGGCTTATGTGGACTCATGATAAAATAGATAACCTTCAACCCTGCCACTTCATCGAATCCAGGCCAAGTAATCAATCAATTTTCTAGCAAATGAATTTATTTTCTAAATAGAATCTGTGTGTTATGTATTTTGATCACTAGCCTATCTTCAGTTAATTAATTAAGTCAATAGTGACATTATTACATTAAAATCCATCCAAAAAGCACTACATAGTGTTCATGCCAGAATCTAAAAACACAATAACTTTAACCGTTTAGGTTGTGGAACTGGTTTCACCAAAGTAAGCAAAATAAACAAGAAAATACCAGTTATAAGTTTCTCCGTTCTATTTCTTCCGTAACAATATTAACATACAAATAACAAGTAATCCCGAAGTGTGAAGGTAAACAGGGAAACGATGTTTACCGCGTCCTCGGTGACCTTGACCTTGATAATCCCTCCAAAAACGACCTTGGGGCGAGGTGCGTTGATCCAATCGACATCTTGTTTAGAGATAAAATAAATTGTATAGATTGCCAACAAAGGATTTCGTTTGCTATAGAAATGTCTATCTTTGGGCTATCGCGACTGAAATGTTTAAGGGACAAATTGAATGGATTCTGAATGGTAGGTGAATATAAAACTGAGTAAGTTGATGTAGTGATGGAATAGGCTCGCTTGATTTGATACAGTCATTATGTCATGATCAGCCTAAATACGTACCACTGCCGGGCACGGGCGTTCTTTACAACAGAGAGGGTTTAGACCTAAGTCCACAACGCTGGCCTAGTGCGGGTAGGCAGACTACGCACTTTTGAAATTCCTGAGAAAGTTAAGATATTAATATTTCATCACGATGTTTTCCCTTAATCGTTAAAGTATGTAAGTGACATTTTTTTAATACACACATGACATTGAAAAGTTAGAGTAGAAAGCGGGAAGAACAAAGTGTATAAAAATGAAAAAAGATTTCACTCTTGGAAAATATTTGCCTACGTTATTTCATTAACAAAGACGAATTGAATAATCAAAATCGATATATTAGAAAAATATGTCTATAAAGATACCAAACTACCACTCATTCTTCTAATTTTGATTATAAACCAGCAATTAAATGGAATCATCACGCCCCCACACACACAGTATCATTTAGCCGACCTCGTGTTGGCAACGTGACGAGTCCGCGTCGCCCCCGTGTCGGGCACGGCTCGAGCACGTGACGGCGATGTTACGTGCGCGTCACTCCTCATGATAAGACAGGCAACGACTACGTTTTACGTCTTGTACGGAAATGTTTTGAGTAACAAGGAGTTGAGTGGCATTTTATGTGGTTTGTGGTATTCTGTTACGGAATTCACTGGAATATGCTCCGGGATTTACAGTAATAGTTTAAATTGATGGGATTATTGTTGAGTTTTGGTGTGTTTATTATGTTATGGTTTAGAATAGTTGTAGAGAAATTTGTTTGGTAATAAAGTTACAAAATTATTAATATAGAGATATTATAGAAAGAAATAATATAAAAATGTTATCGTTAGATCGGGCACACTTTTAATGCTTCGACAATTTCCAATATAATTTTCACGGATATATACCTTGGCTTGAAAAATGTTCTTCTTCTTCATCAACCCATATACGCCCACTGCTGAGCACGGGTCTCCTCTACCATTAGGAGGGTTTAGGCCATAGTCCGCCACGCTGGCCTAGTGCGGGTTTGCGGACTACACACCTAAAAAATTCCTAAGAACTCTTAGGTGTACAGGTTTCATCACGATGTTTTCCTTCACCGTTAAAGCAAGTGATAATTCAATGTGAATACACACATAACTTCGAAAAGTCAGAGGTGTGTACCTGGGGTTCGAACCCGCGACCGCCGAGATTCTCGACCGCGCGCCCAAACCTCATGACCATCACTGCTTATAAAATTATTTAAAAATGTTAAGAAAACTTATTCTGCAATGTTGCTAAGCTGGTATGCCCTATTGTCAGAGACAAAAACTAAAAAATTACATTTTATTTAATGGTGATTTAAAGACCGTTCCCCATTATATTTGGTTTAGTTTGATGTGTCTTTACCACCTGGTGATAAGCACATATCTATTTACATACATTTTAAAGAAGTTAGAATCGGTAAACTAATGAACGAACAAAAATAAAGAATCCATGAGCTACAGTGAACAAATGGACCTTATTAAATAAATTACTAATTAATAATTCATTGGCCACCGTTAGTTCGTTCAAAATAATACGCATCATTTGAAAATTGTTCGGGAACGCATAAAAGTGATTTATTTTGGAACTTCCGTGGTAACTCATGGATTTGTGCGATGAACCAAACTACGTGTCCCTCCCAACAATTTGCTCGATTAAATTTGTTATTTGATAATCATCCGAATACCAGAGATAAAATCTTCTATGTTACTTATGCTATCATCATCATCAGCCTTTATTCGTCCACTGTTGGGCATAGGCCTCTCCTATGGCACGCCACTGGGCTCGATCTTCGGCTCTCCTCATCCAACCGCTGCCAGCCACCTTGCGGATATCGTCACCCCACCTAGCCAGAGGGTAGTATTAACTTTATTACATACTGCAATCTTTGAAGGTAGTTTTTTTATTGTATTCATGTAAATGTAAATGCTGTTTTTGTTTGGGTATTTAAGAAAATAAAAAACTATTTCATTTCACTCGTAT
Organism: Cephonodes hylas; assembly: GCA_030295005.1. Lineage (NCBI taxonomy): Eukaryota > Metazoa > Arthropoda > Insecta > Lepidoptera > Sphingidae > Cephonodes > Cephonodes hylas. Next base: position 11,118,086 of record AP025379.1, on the reverse strand, counting down.
TGTAGGTTTAATTCATATTACGTCGGACGAAACAAATTGGTAAACAAAGAACAGAATGAACTTAGAGAAGCTTAATAATGGTGAAAAAATGAAGCGGTTGATGTATTTGGGTTGTTGGTGAAGCGAGACCTAGCAAAGTGGAGCAAATGTGGGAATATACATTATGTATAAGCTATGTACGTACTAAAGATACAGTGCTTGAACAGTCACTTAAATTCATCGAAATATTAATTATACGGTTATGAATAACTAACATTTACATTCATTATTGCTGGCATTGTACACTCACAAATTCTTACTACACTTGACTACTTTGTCTACTTCTGTATTCACAGCCGTCTGTAATGAACAAAAATTAAAATTGCACTTAAAAATTCCGCTGAATGCATAATTACTCTTTATCATTAATTAATGCACGATCTCGCCAACAGATGGCACTATACACATTAAATACACTTCGACATAGAAAACGACCGTTCGGGCGGCGTCATAAAATTCAGTCGCTAATTAAAATAAATGCTATATATGACATTCATCTGCAATGCAGATGATGTTGCCCTTTTAATGCATGGTGTATGGGTGAGATTACAATATTAAAGGGTTAGCGTTAATTAATGTTAATTTGGTGGGTAGATCCCGGGTGAGTATGGGAAATTGCCTCGGCTTATGTAAACAGAGCGTACAGAACATGTTGCCTTATTTATTGCATTTAATTTTTTTGGGGCTTCGATACAAAATTAAACTTTTTTGTGCATGTTTGTGAATAGGTTTTTTATCCACCCAACAGTCACATACGAGAACATAGTTCTGACTTCAAACTAGGAAATAATTTCTGTGTCTTTTCGGTCTCACAAACACCCAGACTCGAAACAAATATTTTTGGATGACACAAACATTTGTGATCGAACCTGTGGCTTCCCCTTTTCGCATGGTGGAGTCTAGCCAACTACGCCACAGGGCTGTCAAGTCATATCAATTCATAGTACAGTGTAAAGTGAAACTCCGCTGCGCTCGTCACAGTATTTCATCCGCAGTTCGTCGCGCGAAGCATCGTTCCAGCTGAACAGCCCGGAAACACCGCTAATTGCGAGCTCAACTCTTAAAACATTCAAGTTACCTACAACAATGCCTCGTGGATGTCAAGTGCCCTGGCATCGGCCTAATGGAACCACGCAGCTATTAGCCCTGAAGAACTGGGTTTGAAAACATGAGAGGTGTGAAGGCATTTCTAAGGTATTTGAGGTTCTCTAGCCAGGACTAGGTCAGCGTGACGGACTGTGTTCGTGAATGCGGTCGAAGCAGGACTTGTGTTGGCTGATTCAAAGTGAACTGGCAAATTCAACTCATATATGCCCCACTGCTTTGCATAGGCCTCCTCTACCATTGAAAGGGTTAAGGCCTACCTTAATCCGCCAAGCTGGCCTAGTGCGGGTTGGCGAACACACCGCAAAGAATTTCTTTAAAACTTTTAAGTGCGCAGTTTTTCTCACCATGTTTTCTTTAACTGATAAATTAAGTATTAATTCATAGTAAATACACGCTGAACTGGACCGTCAGTTTCAACTATCTCTTTCCAGTTGATATAATTTTGTTTTGGTGTATTACTTTAAATTATAGATGTATTTAGAAATGCAATACTTTTGCGTAAATACAATATACCAAGGTATATACCTAACTCAACTATCAACAATAAAATATAAGCGGTGACGAAAAGAATGAAATATTTCACAAGAATACACGAGAATAATAATTGCAGCTACTTTGGTTTGAAGAGCTCGTTTTAGCGCCATCTAGCGTGACCGTGTCAAACAAGTGGCGAGCCGGCGGACTGTTGACCTCGTTCATTTAATGGCGAGCACACATTATTTTCAAACTGCGGTTTAATCTGCTCCGTTGTCAGATTAATTGTTCCTATATTCATAAGATGGAATTTATGATAAGTTTAATCCTGAAGCTAGCTTTGGCTGCTTGCTTGATATTTGATTGTTTGGTATGGTAATGGTAGGTAGTTGTTTTATGACAAGTAAATAGACTTATTTACACCACATTCTACTAATTATCATTGAATAAAAAAAAAATTGAAAAAATGTTAAACTAATTTTATTTATCTTCCTTTTCAATGTAAGTAATAGTATAATAGAAATTACAATATTAACATTAACCAAGGTGAAGTTTTTTTTAATTGTAAGAAAATTATTTGAACCTCGAGGTATTAGTAAGAATATATTTTACAATGTTTTCGAAAAAGTTTTTATATCCCTATAAGTACAGAGAAAGTAGTTTTAATCTGTGAAAGTTCCACAAATTTTACACAGGGTAAATAATCTGTTTTATTCCCTGTAAGATTCTTCTTCTTCTTCTTCATCAACCCATATATACGCCCACTGCTGAGCACGGGTCTCCTCTACCATTGAGAGGGTTTAGGCCATAGTCCACCACGCTGGCCTTGTGCGGGTTGGCGGATTACCAAATTATAAAAGATTAAGTTTATAATTCGAAGTACAAAAACTAAAATAGTTTTGTTTGTTTATTTTTTTCTGTACTGATGCGCCATGAACAAAATCGCATCTGGTACGTTCAGTGCGGTTTGAACAGAGTGTACTCTAGAAATACCAAAGCCCTTAGGCTGATCTCGGAATCAAACACACAGGTTGTATAGTATCTCTAATCTTTCTGGCCCATACCAAAGTCTAAACTGACAACGTGACAAGATATAAATTGTGCTAGACCGTGTAGCATACATTGAATTTATTTACTATGCACAAGCATATCCTGACCCCACAACAACAATAATAATTAATCACTACATAGTATAAAACAAAGTCGCTTTCTCTGTCCCTATGTCCCTTTGTATGCTTAAATCTTTGAAACTACGCAACGGACTTTGATGCGGTTTTTTTTAATAGATAGAGTGATTGAAGAGGAAGGTTTATATGTATTTTTTTTTTATGGGAAAGGAGGCAAACGAGCCAGAGAGCCACCTGATGATAAGCGGTCAACACCGCCCATGAACACCCACAACACCTTAGGGATTATCGGTGCGTTGCCGGCCTTTGAGGAAAGTATAGGCTCTCTTCTTGAAGGTCCCTATATCGTATGATAACATCCATTAAATATCAGCATTGCACCCGTGCGAATCCGGGGCGTGTCGCTAGTTAATTATAAATAAGATATTACATAATTAGGGTTCAAGACTTTTGAGATTTTATGAAAGTAACGCCACTCGCATGTATGTACATTAGTTTATTGTATATAATACTACAACAAAATCCAACGTCATTAGTGCAACAATACAAGCCACACATTACTCCCGAGACTCACAATGGGGTTTTAAAAATAACTTTTTCAAAACAATTACCCCGTGTAATTCAACGGAAGCACAACTTAAAATTCTTTTTTTATTTTTATATTATTCTACGGCGCAGCACTACAGTGCTATTACACTCTCCACTACCTCTCCCCTCCCTTGCTTTTCCCTTTCCCTCCAACTTCCTCCCCTTTCTATTGTTCCAACCAGTTGACATGGTGCGGAGGATTGTGTTGTGCAATTATGTTAAGTTGCGTCAAACTTGGGTTTTAGCTCGTTTAGCAGGTGAGGGCTTGTTACCGTTCGTATTTTAAATTTTTGCATTTTTTTTTCGGTTTTTGTGAATTCCACGCGTTCCGTTTCACGTGAATTCCTTTTGTGTTTCTGCAGTGTCACTTCTGCATTTTGAGTTGGAGGCGTTGTTGAGACTGTTTTTGTAAGCCTTTTTTTGTTGAATATACTTTTTAAATTTTATATTAAATTTTGCTTAAATTTTATATGACAAAAGTAAGCTTTTGTTTTAAATTTAATTGGTTGATATGGCACTTTAATAATTTTGCATCATTATTTTCTTGTTTTAATTTGTTTCTTATTGTGGTCGAATCGATACTTCCACGTTTTCTAATTATTTACTTCTTCATAATACTATCCTTATTTTTTCTTTATCAAGCTACGAAAGTTCCTATTCCGAAAAAAAAAACTTTTCTCTAACTGGGAACTGACAAAGACAACATTGTACGCGCCACTTTACGAACTAGACCACCGAGGTTCAACCAACATTCTCATATTATAATTATTTTCAACATGCTCTACCTGTGAACATAAATATGTACACGCGAGAGTGGTCGACGAAATCACCCTCACATCCTCTCAAAAGCGACGTGTAATTAGAGAGTGTAGTGTAACTTTTGAAGAAAAAATACACCTTTAATTAAAACCGTGAAATGTCAGAGTCCGCCGAATGAAATGCACATATTTTATGCGCCATGTGGGTGTGAAATTGAAGGTGTTTTTTATTCATAAAACACTTGTGTTTGTAATTCAAAGTGGTTGGGTGTGCGAGCCAAGTAATCTTATTTCACCTTAACCCGTGGTTGGGTCACGCAATTTGATTTTTGACCGGTTGTGTGCTGTTTTTGATCGGGTTCTTTATTATTTAGGCCTTTTGGGACTTAGCACTTAGAAGAAAATTCCCCTAGAATTTAATATAAGTGACTATAAGGAATATTGTAATAAGCTTTTCCAATCGTCACTTCCACTGCTGGGGACGAGCCTCCTCCATAACTGAAAGAGTTCAGGCCTTGCTACGCGCTGGCCAAGTGTGGGTTGGTGAACTTCACACCTAAGAAATTTTAAGTGTGCAGGTTTACTTACAACACTCTCCTTCACGGTTAGAGTAAGTGATAAAATGAATGTGAATACACACAAAACATTAAAAAGTCAGAGGTGTGTGCCTGGGGGTTGAACCAGCGACCGTCGAGATTCTCGACAGCGTGCCTGAACCTCGATGCCATAACTACTGCATAAATATATTATAAATGTATATGTTACACTCTGTAATTTAATATATTACTACGTATAAATTCCATATATTCAATTATGGTGCTTCATACTATACATTACACGTTTTAAATATTAAATTCTATCTGAAGCAAAGTAGGCACGTCGATAAATTTTATTAAAAATACCTCAACGTAACCCTTCCAAACATTTTTAATATGATTAATTAAATACAATACCTGCAAAATATTCCAGAATATAGTATTAAAATTTGTTTCAACATTTTCCCGCTTTTACCCAAAATCGGGCTAATGTAGGAAACTTTAAAGAGTTTTCCGATGAAGATCCAATTTAGAAACTCGTTAAATTAATACTAATCTCCATAATTCGCCACCTGGATGATTATCTCGGATTTTCTAAGGGCGATATCACATTTTTTCACAGTATTGAGGGTAGACTAGGAGCTATGTTAAGCCTTTAATATTGTATCGTGTTGAAAGTAGTTAATTGATTACAACTTAAATTTTCTCATGCGATGTTGGTCCTGTGATTGCAACTTTTATGAAACATATTTTTAAAATCAAGATAAAGTCTATATGCTTTCTTAACGCCTAAATAAGGTTATATAAAATCGAGAAAATGCTAGTTAAGGTTAATGTTGTGGACGGTAGAGTTTTGCTGTTGTCAGCTTTAATAGTTTTGTGAATTGTCAAGTCAAAAGATATTTTTATTAATGTTTGTGGTAATTTAATTAAGCAGTGACGGCCTCGAGGTTTGGGCGCGCGGTCGAGAATCTCGGCGGTCGCGGTTTTAAACCCCAGGCACACACCTCTGACTTTTCGAAGTTATGTGTGTATTCTCATTGAATTATCACTTGCTTTAACGGTGAAGGAAAACATCGTGATAAAACCTGCACACCTAAGAGTTCTCAGGAATTTCTTAGATAAGTAGTCCGCCAACCCGCACTAGGCCAGCGTGGTGGACTATGACCTAAACCCTCTCAATTGTAGAGGAGACCCGTGCTCAGCAGTGGGCGTATATGGGTTGATAAAGAAGAAGAAGAATTATAAGGATATGCCTAACTTCAAAATCATTAAGTTAAACTTTTTTTCTGATAAACAAGGGTATAACAAACCTCTATATAATTCAATAAGCATTTAAATATTAACAACCTTATAAAATATTAGTACAAAACTGCTTTTACACACTATTACATATAAATTGCATACTATTAACAAAACTACTAAATTATTCTGTTAAAAAGAAATCCTCAAGCTCTTAGTCAACATTGTAAGATGATAGTAGATCTGTGAAAAATTGTAATCAAACCAAGTTCTATCGGATATTACATTATTATTCAAAGTGGGCCATTTGTATAAAGAATTATGTTTATAGGAAAAGTCGGTGTTTTAGCCGGGTCACTAAGTTATACGTCCCCGGGGCAACGCTACTATAGCCATAGTTTTTAAGTTTACGAAACTGTTTTCGCTCGTAGTTTTGTATGTATACGTGTCATAATTTTATAACGTATGTTTATGCTTGTAAACATTACATACTTAGGTTGATTATTACAAAAAGTAGAATATCAATGTAGTAGTGTGTGACAAATGTAAGGCTTTTCGACCCATGGTAAAATTGTGACAAATAGAGTTCTGGCAATAGTTTAGTTTAAAATTGACAATTAAAAAAAAGTTATAAAAGTCTATTTGAATAAAGATAATTTGACTTTGACTTTGATTGATTGGAAAACTATGGCTACCCCTAGTCAGTCCCAGAGTCCTTCAGACCCTTCTCGGCCATTTCCTGCATGATCTTCGATATCTGTATCCTAAAACCATAACACGCTTTATACATGAATAGGATTTCTTTAAATATAAATAAAAATAGGAAGATATTATAAACTATTTTTTGTTATACATAAGTAGTTTGTAAACTCAAATCATATTCGATTAGTGTCGTCCCACACATGCCCACAGCCCGTCTACTTCTCAAAGCTTGAAGTAGAAGTTTTGCTCTGAACTCGCGTTAATTTCGTGTAGCGAGCGGCCTGTTTTAGAAATATTCGCGGCGAAAAAAACCGGGTCCCCACCGAGATTACTTTGTAAACAACTTCGTCGTGATTTATGAAAGAACTTGGATATAAATAATTTTTAAAGGCAAAAGTTGCCGGCCAGGTGTCTCTTGATATTTTTTTATGAATCCCCTCCCGCCCCGGTCTCCCCCTGCCCTTGCCGAGGTAATGCAATTATGCAAATAGGTAGAAATATCAAATTTCTTAGAGTTGATGATAGGGCATGTTTTCTCTTTTGAAGTGGGAAGCGGAAAATTGTTGCTCGATTTCATTATGGGAGAAGTTTTGTTTTTCCGATTGGCGCCACTTGTGTTTAAAGTTTTTTCCGCGGTGAGGATAAACATTTATGTTTGAAGTTAGAAGTTTAGCCGAAAGGAAAACCAATGAAAATTTATTCAGCGTTTTAGGCGAGAAAACGAAGCAGACAGACAAGGTTTTTTTCAAATTATAATATTACTCTGGGAATATTATAATGACGTAATGTGGTTAGTATATTTTTTTTATTTTGCCGTTTTAACGACAATGTGTCAGAAAATGGCTATCGGCTTTATCTTTGGTTTATAGAATTCTTTGGTTTGGAAAGTTTCAGTTAGAAGATGATACACAAATCTTCTTGAAAACTTTTATTACGTAAGATCTGAAATGCAGCTACCGGAACGTGAGTGGTGTTCTACACCGCTCCCATTTTTGTAGAAACTAAATCCCATGTGTATATTAAATGTATTATTCATAACAAATAAACCGAAGTAAATATTTTTGGATACCTCAAACATCGAGGATCAAATCCGCGGCCTCTTGTATAGTATAAAGATTAAAAGTATTGACATTAAAATATATATAGGTGGTATCAAATACTCGGTCAGCCAAGAAAAATCCATTAACCGACTTCAGTCCAAAGCTACACAAGTCCAACGGTCAGGTGATTAAAACACAGTCAATAAAATGGCCGAGTTTCAATTTAATTAGTAGAAAGTTGTGCTAAAAGGCGCTCACAGTTTCCGTTTCCGCCGGCTTGTTGATAACGCTTTTCATTTTGTTTCGGCTTCGTGTACTTCGCACGTTTAAAACTGCATTTAAATTATGCGAGCTACGAATGATGTAGAGCGGGCTTGGCAATATGTGTGTGTGTCCTGATATTATAATTAAATGTGATAGCTCGTTTGAATATTTGTTTGTGTATAACAGAAAAATAGCAATTCGGAACGTATGTAGCTGACTGTTAAAAATAGGGGCCAAGTAAAAGTAATATCTTCTTCTTCATCAACCCCTATACGCCCACTGCTGAGCACGGGTCTCCTCTACCATTGAGAGGGTTTAGGCCATAGTCCACCACGCTGGCCTAGTGCGGGTTGGTTGGCATAATATATGTAATCATTTTTAAATTTTAATTCCTTGACATTGACAAAATTATAGACGAGAAAAAATGTGAAGGTTTTCATGAGCAAACTATATAGAAACATGAAAATCTAAAGACGTAAATACTAGTAGATCTTGCGATTCAGCTGGCAAAATCAGGTTGTAAAAATACACCCAGAAATAACCCTTACTAATACAAGCTTCGTGTGTTGTGATCTACACCCATTTCATACCGCCGTTTATATTTCTTTTATCACTTACTGTATTTTTAGACTGTATAAGTAGTAAAGTATAATCCACAACAAAACCTCCAAATAGTTTGTAGCTCAATGCGAATTCAGCGCGCTACCTAAACAGACGCGGGGCGCGATACTATCTGCCTAATAGATGCTTTCAACTGAAGCTTCGCGCCGATAAATCGAGTCCATAGCCAACTTCAGCCACCGAGATACTATACTCATGTTCGTATTGGGATTAATATTTCTTCATTTTCACCTACCGTATTTTTATAAGCTACTCGTTCTAATACTTTCTATTTGATTCACAACTTAGCTGGCAAAACCTGAGCATAAAAATACACTAAAAGTATTTATTCGAGATACAATATCCGTTATCAAATCACCTCCAAATAGTTTGTAGCTCAATGCGAATTCAGCGCGCTACCTAAACAGACGCGGGGCGCGATACTATCTGCCTAATAGATGCTTTCAACTGAAGCTTCGCGCCGATAAATCGAGTCCATAGCCAACTTCAGCCACCGCCGACGAGTGAGCTAATCGCGCTATTACACGTGCATTACCGTGATTTGGATTTAAACTACGCGGTATGAATATGCATGCTTTTGTTGGGGATCACGTACGATTTGAGTGCTATCTCTGTAGATTCAGCAATTTGTTGGATTTCGTATTTGATATGCAATTGCGATGCTGATAAAACTGTATGTTTTGGAGGTTATCTTTTAGTTTTGGAAAGGGATTAATTGCTGTTTTCTGTTATCTGATAGTTTTTGTGGTCATTTTTTTCTTTATTGACAAACAACCATCGGCTTGACTCAGGCCACCTATGCAACTTATAGAAATGATCAATAAACATAAAAAACTATAAAAAACATATGACTTTAAAAACGCGACTAATTCCTCACGTCATCTAGCACTTTGCAGTCTTTTGATCTATCCTTACTTTTTTAGCCTCCGCAAAGTTTATTTTATCTCACACTATAAATTTGTTATAAAACGTAAAATATTTTAAATGCCTATATTATATACTGTTCATATAAATTTTAGATCAACCGATACAAAAATAAATCTAAAAGTTGCTACGATTACGCTCGTAGCTCGTAACTCTATCAACGGAGCTACGTCGTAGAGGATGCTACGCGGCCATCGACCCTCAACGATGTCTTTGTGAAACGATTTGAAATTTATTTAAACTGATTCTATTTCAGATATTGGAGTGATTTGAAACGTGATGGTTTATTGGCTAATACTTTGGACTGTCGAGTACGTATTTTATAGATCTCTTTATTGAAGCGAAATTTACTTTTCACTTTCGCATATTCAACTGTAAAAATATTCATTTCAACGAACATTGGGATAAAGAAAAGAGTCTTCTTATATCAACATGACTTTGGTTTGAATTATTTTGCATTACATACAAAAATACAAATCCACGTGTTCACGGTTAATTCGTTTTAGTCTTTGTTGTTTCTATAACATGTCAAATGCATAATTTACAATAAATCGTTTCAAAATTATTTTACAACCTTATACGGATGACAGTTATCATTAAAGAAGAACTGGCAACAGTCTTTTGTATTGATCTTTTCTAATCAGGACATAGTTACATTGATTGAATAAACATTTTGATTTAGAAAACATGTTCAAACGACATCAATGATACATCTACGATAAAGTCACCGCTAATTGAGGCCTATAAAATCAAAACCAGCTAAACGCCAGTTGGAATCAAAGACAGTTAAATACAAATTTATTCAGTCTGTACTCAAATATTGTGGTATTTTTATAATTTAAAATTCTGATTTTTAGTGGTATTCACATTCTTTATAAATCTCTTTTAAAATATAAAATATCATAGCCACCTAAACAAAGTTATCGATTTTTGTAGATTACTGAATATTTGACTCACTTGGATTTAGCTGCCTTTGATTTTATAGGCCTCAATTTATGGTGCATCTATAACATACTTAAAGATCTTTAACACACTAAGCACAGATATAAGGAGTAAAATAGACTCAGCATTTCCCTACAGCGTCATACAATTCTGGTACGAAAATTACGCTCCACTTCAACCTACGTCAACATCCACCTGTCAGGAAAGTTTGCGAAATTCGCTCCAGCTATAAGTTCTAACGAACGGGGATACAGGCGATGTTGTAACACCTATTTACCATAGGTTATGTGCGAACTGGGATGTGCACTTGACTGAATCTTTAGAGTTATTTCTCATGGTTTTTAAGACTAATCTGTGAAATAATTTGGTAAAATACATTTTTGGTGCACATGTAAGTATATATAGATCGATATAAAGCATAGAAAGGATAAATACTTACACTGTGGTACTGTGATATCATCGTTCTTATAACATACATACTTTACGCCCGTATTCGTTGGAGGGTTAGGAAGAGGTATTTAGTTACTGATTAATTAACTAACTTAGAGAAAAACCCAATAAAAATTTGCCTGGTCCGTGAATTGAACCCAAGACCTCTAGGTCGCATTTCACATACTTGGACCTTCGTTTTTCTTTTTTTAAACAATTTATAAACAGGCTTTCATAATTGTGTTCACTGATGACATACATTTTTTTACGCCTTTCTGTCAAGCACTGTCTTTAATACTAACAGTTTTAAAAAACGTCTAAATTGCACATCCAAGTATATCAAAATAAAATCAATATCGACCTCTTTACATATTCCAAAGTCAACGACATAATGTCGGAGTTCTCATTTCTGCAGCAACAAGACTCACGACTGCAACGGTTATATTTCAATAGCCATCGGGGCATAAATCTAAAGAGCGGCAATAAAGTTTTCACTCGCGAATACAGCATTAGTGGCACTATTTCTCAAATCCACGGTAATACTGTTATGGCCAATTTACTGTTTAAATTACTTAATGCACATGCTTAGATTGCCCGGCAATTTTTGGTGGAATTACCAGGTTTTACGTGCGCGGAAACTGTATTATGTCGTTACTCCTTGTAGTAAAAAGCTGTTTTGTTGAGAAAGTGCGGTGGTGATGACCTAATAAAACACGCTCTATAGTCCAAGTGCTAGTAGAATAGACTCAAAATAAAAGAAAGAAGGTTTATTACCGGATCAAAAACGAAAATAGAAAACATAAAATATCCATTTTACCAAGAAGGATATGGTTTTTATGTATGCGTTCTTACTAAAGTGTAAGTTAACTACTGTTATATTTCCAATTGATAGTATGTTTAAGGACATTATTTAAAACAAACAAAATTACTGGAACAAATTAAACTCTTCCTGCCCCTACATAACACGATGCTAGGAAAAGGTTAAACGTGACCAAAGTATCTTTATATTTATTATTATTATTCCTCTTCTATTGCCCATCTAAAGATTGTATGTGAGAGATTCCCTTAAGAAATACGACTTCCGCTCGTACTTAATTTTTAATTTAGTTTTTACTCTAATTGATATGTAATTAAATCATTTATCATATAGTCATCATCAAAACCAACCACACCACACACACCCCACAAAGCGAGACCCCCGTTTTTTCCAATTAGACAAAATCAAGCGTAATCAAAAACAATTGGGGGAGTCTAATACCACCCGGTGTGTCCATTTTGTCCGGATGATCCGGTTTACCCGGCGGCTCCTTGCTATTCAGGGCTTGTCCTGATGCAGACGCGCCAAATGAAACTGTCTCGGCACCGTCTAATCTTAAAATTCGGTACTACTGGACTTTTCGAGTCTCTTTCGAAGCGTTTCGAAAAAGAATTTCTTGAGGTATTTATTCAGCATCAGAAGAAGAGAAGAGAAGGCTTGTAGAGGAAGCCCGTGCCCATCACTAGGATGCATAAAAGCTGATAATGACTGAAGATGTCAAATGAAAAGTTTGTAGAGATTTTCATGCGTTTGTATCCAGTGTAAATCTTTTGATGACGAATATTATAAGTCTTAATTCTGTACCGGATTTTTGCAAGCAACTATTTGCTTACTATGCTATAATTATTTTATTACAATCTGCAATCGTATTCCAACGTCATTCAGTCGTAATTGCAACATAAAATTTCTTTAAATCCGCATTCTGCAAAATTTATCGAGAATGAAAAATAATTATTACTTAGAATCATGCATTTAATTGTACAATTCTCTGAATTCTGACAAGAAAATTAATTCATATACCAAACTGTAATTATTTAATTGGTCGACGTGGTGTTTGCTACAAATTGAGGTAGGTTATAGCACTCAAACGTTAGGTTACATGTATAATTTGATTTAAATATTATCCAATTACACTGCTTTATTACTCTTTTGGTATGAATTGGGGCAGTGGCCAAGATAATACAAAATTGATCTAGGTCAAATAAAAGTTATATTGTTTAAGATTTTACCATTGCAAATACATTACGAGCATTACATATCTATCCTAATACACTATCTTAAGATATTTTTTGTATTTGATTGACTGAAATATTTTTTGCATTTTTTTTTTCGTCGTCATTTTCTTTTCTTCAAAGGTTTTAAAAGGTTAACAATCCAAGTCAAAAATAAAAGAAATTTCGAATATAGGACCGTGGTAGGGGCCACATAGCCGCATATCCGGGTATCGGCCGAGTGCCAACAGCATTCGGAGCTCTCACCCATCAGTTCATGGCTTTATGCACTTTTTTCATTTAACGAACGATTTACTTCTCCCTACGGACTCTCGTGTTTTTGTTACAAAATTCAGAGTTTGTTTTAAAATTTTGGCAAGGGTCTCTAACAGTTTGTAGTCCTATAATGAAGTTCAAGTATGACTTGATATCACCTATTTGAAATATAAGTAATAGACCCAGCAACGCTGGGTGCTAACACTTATTAGGTAGAGGGTAGCACAGAATAATGTCTTATTTCTTTTAAATGTTATTTAACAAAACAAAATACAGCTGCATATGTTTTGTTCTGTATAATTCACGCTTGTTTGCTTATGCGTTTTATGCCTTAGAATAGCTGAGCTCATTAACGTGATTAAATCCATATTATAAACAACCTCACGCCAATATTCTTCGAAGGCGTAGGTAAAGATGCAGTCAGTAGTAGGAACGAGTGTGTTGACGTTATTTTTCAAAAAACTCAATATCAAATTCCCCGACATGGGAACCAAACCCGAGCCCTCTAAATCACATGGCTCATGTACCTAAGAGTAACCGAGTTATATATTTCTAGGCAGTCGTAAATAATAATTATGATAATCGGCAATGGTTACGTTATTCTTTATACAAAGTTCATCAAGAAAAGCACAGTAATCACTTCTCAGGAAAATAGTTGAGAAATGAAAACCCTGGTAACACAATCCTCGCTGAACCGACTCCTCGGAAATACACTCGGCAAAATTAAAAACTGTAACTAGCGAATGAATGTAAAATAGTATTTTTTTCCCAGCAGTCCTCAGCAAAGACAAACTTGAGGGAAGTTTCCTCTCAGAATCTTTCATTAGCGAGTTCCTCCGCGGCTCCTAATTAGATAAACCCTTAAGATTGATTAGTTCGGATATTGGGTCGAGCTTATTACGAGTCTTGGACTGAAACTTTATACCTTTTTAACGTTCGTTGTAACAAAATGAATAGACTCTACCGGTAGAGTTTCTTTGACATAGTTTGTCCATATTTGAATAACAAGTCGCTAGGGGGATGCTCGTGGCATTCGTGAGTAAGAGCGAACAGTAAGGTAAAGTCTGACTTAATTGCAGCTGTATAGTAATGTCTTGAATATTTTATTCGACTGCGAAGAATAATCTGTCTGTTAATTAAAATAATTTTAAAAAGTAGTCACTTGGGCTAAGGCGCAAATAGACTAATATAGGGTGGGGTGGTACTAATAACTCGTCAAATTTTAGATAAATCATCTTAATTTAAACATCATTTGAACATTCCAAAATCTTTAATACATAAACATACATACATAAAAATGGTAGACAGACGTGCATTTCCATTTCGTGCTGCTACTGAGAGTTTTCTACCAATCCGATAACCCAATAGCACTGTGCCCGACCCGGGCATCGTACTCAGCACTTATAGCTCGTACGGCATGTACTTGATCATACCTACATCGAAGTCAATCAAATCCTCTATAACATCCTCAAAAGACTTACAAAATTCCAAGCACATACCTGCTATTTTAATACAAGCAATTTAAAAGCCGCCATGAAGTAGACCAATTCATACACAGCGTGTACGCTACACGTGATATTCCTCAGTTTATGGAGCAAGTACGGCGCAGAATGGCCGCATCAGTGGAGCACAGTGTCGCTGCAGCGGTGCATGCCACCTGCTGCCCCGTTACACTTCAAATTACTTCACAATAAGGTGGTGACTTGGTGGACTACGCAGCGGTTTCATTTATTTCATCATCAGTCTTCATATGCATTTAGCCACATATATGGCCTCGGCATTTAGGATCGCGGTCGACTTTTCGAAATTAAAGTCAAAGTCAAAGTCAAATCTCCTTTATTCAAATAGACTTTTACAAGTTCTTTTGAATCGTCATTTTTTAACACTTTTTTATACTGTTTTTTTTTTTTAAACTAGTGTCGCTACGAAACGTGTTATCGCTGTGGAGAAGAAACGGCAAGAAACTCCCCCAGCAACACGATATGTCATTTTTTTTTTAATAAATTACAATTATAATTAATCTAAAAATTGTTATTTGCAATGACTGCCTCTAGGTCTCGCGGTATAAGTGCCGTGTGATCTAAAGGTTTTGGGTTCTATTTGATTGGGGAGTGTTTTTAGGTTTTCTTTTAAAAAAAATTCAGGAGCAGCACGGAATGGAAATGTATCCAATATACGGGAATAGGCTCGCCACTGGCAAAATGTGGGTGTAGAATTGTACTCCTGCTTACCCATTTCGGTTTAGGTTATGTACCTATGCATGTGTGTTTATATGTATGTGTCATCAGCCCTTATACGTCCTAATGCTGGGCCCAGTCTCCTTTATAAGAAAGGGTTAAGGCCTTAATACAACACACTGATTTAATTAGTTTTGGGTGAAGATTTCCATCACGATGATTGCCTTAACCGTTAGTAGTCTAAATTCTTATGGATGAGGTATTCCTCATCCATTATGAATACACACTTCACTTTGAAAGCTCAAATTTCATCATTATTATCATCAGGCTTCATACGTTTCACTGCTAGGTGCAAATCTTCTTTATAACTCAGAGGGTTTAGGCCTAAGTACACCACGCTGGCCTAGTGCGGGTTGGGGGACTACACACCTAAGAATGTAGTAAAGTGATGATTTATTGTGAATATTGGTACATTTAAGTGAGATTTGTTTATAGAAAAAGACAATAAGAATTTTTTTGTTGATAAACAGTGTAAACATAAACCGTATTGAAAGGCCAGTGGCGCTGTTGACTACATACCAGCTCGCAAAACGAGCGACGGCAAGTTCGATCCCCGTACCGAAACAATTTTTTGGGTGATTCACAAATTTTTAATAAAAAATATTCAAATAAATCGCTCGCGCCTATATCTGTGCTGCGGGCGCAATAAACTCGGTGTATTCTCGCAGTTGATACTCGCACTATACCGTGCTAATGATCAAACTGTATTCTGCTAAGATTTTAACTCGCATACGTAAGGACGCCTGCTCTCTACCTATTGTTGATATACGTAACAATTTGTGTTTGTTGACCTGAAATAACTATCTGACGTAACTACTTTATAGAATTTCTATTAGATTTATTGTGTCGGAATGTTAATTCGATGTTAAAAGTGTTCATAACGATTTATTAGTTAGTTTGACGGTGAAGAAAAACATGAGGAGACTAGTGGAGAAACTAGCACTTCTAAAATTCTTGGTAATTTATTACGTGTGTAGTCTGCTGACACCCACGACACCAGCATGGTTAACTAAGGCTTGAACCCTTACAGTTATCGTGAAAGTCGTACCCAACAGTGGTATATGGACTGGTGATAATATAATTACATTATATAAATGTTATTGGTTCCAGGTAGTAGGCACTAGGCCAGTTTGATGGACTAAAGCCAAACCCCTCATGCATGTCATAACATGGTATAATGATAAATTCAATTCACAACAGACTAACCTCCCTAATTTTTAGAAGATACCCGTACTTAGTGAATGGGCTGGCATTTAGTTTGACAGCAACACCAATAAATCTATAGCGTTTTTTCATCCCATTGCTGGGTATAGGCCTCTCTTCTGGCATCCCATTCGTCTCCATCCTGGGCCAATACCCATACAATCTTGACCTAAACTTACTCAAGAATACTTGTACAGTAATATTCTCGCAAAACAATCAACTCTAAAAGAGAAAACGTCATACAAGTGCATTTGAGAAGAGGAAGATAACAGACGGCTCGACAGCCCCTAACAAAGTTTTGTAAAAGCGCGGCCATGCGCCAGCGAAAATATCCCATTCACCGGCGCTATCCTGCCACTCGGCTTGTCTCAGCATCTAATTGGCTTTGAGCGGTCTCAAAAGGGAGGCGGAACGATACCCGCGACGCTCCACTGTGGTCGACTTTTTTCGTGTTATGGTTCAAGAAATACTAAGTGGTATGAGTGAGTGATAGTTTGGTTTATGAGAGATTAGTGATTTTTACAGTATAGTGTTGAATAAATGATGTCAAGATGGTATAGTAATTGAAAAAAAATTGAGTTGCTATATTGATTTGAATATAATAGTTCGTTAAAACTTTATTACGAGTCTTTTGTACTTAAAAATTCTCTGCGATAATTCTTTTACTAATATAATTTGGTCAATTTGACCTTATTCTAACTTATAAACAAGACAACTGCCCAATGGTTCATTAAACTGTAACTTAAATAAAATTACACAGAAGTTAAATTATAAATCCACTACCTGCAGAATTTACAATTAATTTCACGCAGAAAATTACTTCAAATTTTTAATAAAGATATATTCAATATTCGACACAAAAATTGTACCAATGTCACCCCGCCCGCCACACTTAAGTCTTCATTGACATCTCCCGCACAAGGCCATTCATACCGCTCAAAATATTGACAACCCCTTTCATACAGGCTGAAAAGACCTCGGGAGGGTAAAAAAAAAACTACAAGCCCCGATTTCTTGTCAGGTCCTTTCAATGCGGCGCGTAGGGAGCCGAATAACTCTTTTGCACTCGCATGGCCCAACAGGGGTAAAAGGGATGTTTTCGTTGCAAATTGCAAGATTGAAAGGCTGAGCACTCTGTGTTGAATTTGAATGTCTTTGTGGGGTTGATGGCCCCGCCGGCTGAGGCTCTGCTTTGTGACTAACGTCATCTATATTTAATGAGTGCTGAAAAACTCATATCCTTGTGTATCAACTGTTTAATTGTTTGAGCCGAGAGACAAATACGGCTTTGCTTTTTGTTGGGGCAGTTGCTTTACCTGGTTGTAGGTACCTAAGCCTTATTGCAGTTGATATGATTATGATGCCATCTTTGGAGCAGATATTTAAGCTAACTAGGTAGCTAGCTAACTAATTGCGGACTGCATTTGTAGAGTTTAAAAACACTAGTAAAGTTAGCATTCAAATACATATGAATATTTCACTATAAATGGATACCTATGATCAACAATGGTAATTTTTTACGTAAGAAAATTATGATGTCGCAAGTGTAGCACTTAGACGAACGCGAATAAATCAAGAGCCCCTAAAAAAAACTCGGTTAATAAGTCCCCGTCCACCCACGACCTCTAAAGTATTTTAGCAAAAATCCCTATGAAATAAGAGCGCATTTTCTCTAAGACACTCTTAGCGTGTTCCACAGAAATTATTTATAAATATCACTGTGAGAAGTCAACCTTATGACAGATTAAGTCGTCTCGTACCGACCATAATTCTTTGGACCCGACGTGGCGTGCAGAGCCCGCAAACATGAAAAAAAGCTGAAAATTTAAGATATATTTTAATGGTGGATGTTGACGTGGTTTTGTAAAACCTTTTTTGTTTTGGACGTTAAAATGTTTTGGTTGTGTGTGCTAGATTTACGATAGATTTGTTTGCTTTGATTTGTAAACTATCGGTCCTCAAACAATATAATGCAAAGAGGTTTACGCTAACTACATTTAAATAGCTTTTAAAATATCGCCAACACCTTTACTTTCAATTACTTGCCAGTTTTATAAACCGCCGGTTGTTTGTTCAGCAGCCCATGAAGCAAGCGCCTTAAGCGCTCGCATCGCTTTAACGCCCACGCCCTCAGTGTCCCCGGTGCATAACGCTGTAAGCGCTATATTAGATTTCTTATTAAATTTTCGGTTGCGGTACAAATTAAAATGTGTTTATTCGCTTATATATAAAAAGATATGAACTACAGCTACATGGTAATACTACATAGCTACTACTATTATAAGGTTGGATCGTGTGGATAATGAATCTCATTTCTCGATTGAACAGTGTAATTCAGTTTTAACCACAATTGTCAAAAATAACAGATCCAAGAGATGTATCAGAAAAGTCACAAAGATGCTTGCTTTCTGGCTAGGGAACAGGAGTTCTAGTAAAACATATACCTACACCTTTAGGATACGCCTATTTATGAACATGAAAATGCAAAAAAAAACATATTAACATTTCATGAATACCAAAGTTCATAGGATTTAAATAACACATTCCACGAAAAGGGTCAAGGTCGAAGATAACCCAAAAATGCTAATACACGTAATAAATTTAACATCCATAATTTTGTGTCCAAGCGTAAATATTGCATAAATTTCATTAAAATGTTACAAGCAAGAATAATATTTCTTAAAGACGAAGTTTTTCAGCTCCTAAGAGATTAACTCTCAGTCCCTTTTTATTTAAGGCACAAACTTTAAAAAGTCTTTTCATATACATTTTTTATTTAAATCTTGAGCTACGGCGAAGGTTTTATACAATCTTGACGGTATCTTTTTGAATTATGAGTTTCTCGTGTGTTTAATTATAATGTCGAATTTAATGACAATTAAAACGTTTCGCAATCACTGGTCTTCCCCCAAATGTGCGTGATGGCTACTGATAGGTTTTAGTCACCAATCCAATTCAGCAAAGCGTATTAGAAGGCCAAAGACCCGACATACTTCTTTAGGCCTCTCTTGAGGTACTAAAAGGGAAACCTAAGACCATTTAATCATCATCAGTCCCACTGCAGTGCAAGGACCTCCGCCTCCACCAGTTAAGGCCTTACTCCACCACGCTGACCTCGTCCGGGTTGGCAGACCCTTAAGACCCTTTGCCGTCGTTAAAAAAAAACTATATATTTTTTAACAGGTTACTCGTATATTTTCTAAATAAAGTGCTAAACATTAACAGCACTAAGTATTTACTTTAGTCTGAAAAAACACTTAACGTGTTTTGCCCGGACGTTCCGACGTCGTGTAATGGGAAAGGAGTTGTAATTTAACACGAAGAGATGGTATCTGCCGCCGGTCTGAATAATGGATGTGTTTTGTGACCACTCGACTGATTCACTGCTAGGTAAACGAGCAAATTGACATTTTCTAATTTACGGAACAGATCATCCCTTCAGAAAAAAGTAAATATATACCCATCATACACTCTCCTGTTTCTTTCTCCTGTTAAGTTAAGTTAAGAAATCTGCTTCATTTCTAAAGCCACTTTCCGTCCAACAATTATTGGCCTTACATAACAGGAAGCGAGCTTATTGTAGTTTTTCGCTGTGTATATTCACTCGATCACGTCTGTACTCTAATAAGTAGGGTAAGATGACTTAACTACTATAGTAGGTCAGTATTACCTAGCAGGTAGTCTGGTATATATACCAGAACCCATTATCGTAAAAATTTCCAGACTCCCTCCCCTTATAGCAAACATAAGGCTGTCCAGATAGAGCCAGTCTTTTATCATACCTCACTAAATACCCTCAATAATCTGCTTTAGTGATTCATTCACGATAAATTTAAAGTTTTTCCATAAGCAAAACTCGCAGTAAAAATAGATTTTGAGACATGTAGATGCAAAAATCACCTCTGATTACGCCTTCGGTAATATAGAGGTAAGTGTGTACGTATAGACACTACCACAGATTTAGAACCCAATAAAGTCTGAAGCTTCTAAAAACTGTAGTATAGCACAAAAGCGCAAGATGCACCGCAGCTCAACAGTAATTAATCTTCATAAATAAACGGAACAAAGGCTAGCTGTAATCCTCGGACGCTAGAGCAAATCTCCAACTTGAGTTTAGTTTGTATTGTTTATTAGTTTTATAAATGTGTTTATTTTAGCCTTTGAATACTGACGGTTTTCGCAGATTGGTATTTTATCCATAAGTTAATATTATACATGATTGAGGAATAGATGGCCAGACACTAGATTATTTAGAGACTGTCGGTCCAATCTTCGCACTGATAAAGATGCTCGTGTGATTCATAAGTATTAAGTAACTAGTGTGTATTAGTATCTGAGACAGTTACACAAAATTGGGTGTGGGTCTTATGTTATATTAATTTATACCATGTTTTCATGGCAAAAATCTTTGTACAGTGAAAGTAAAAAAAAAGAAAAAATTTCGAGGGCTGTGGACTACACCTGGTATTAGCAAAAAAAAAATTATTAATCAATAAATTAGTATAGCAATAACATACCCATCATAAAACAACCCAGAAACACGTAGAAAAATTCAATCACAATCTCCAAACTCTTCACTTAAGTCACAGAAAATATAAATAAATTGAAATACATAAAAATACGTAGCTATTTCAAAAATCCTTAAATTCAAATGTTTGATCCCGAGAACCGATAGCATCTCACGCCAATTGGATACTAAAACAAGATTGGTTTAATTTACAAGCAGAAACTATAGTTACCGGTCATCTACAGTTTTATAGTGCAAATAACGCTGGTGTAAACGTTGAATGGTGTTTCCCAAGTATTTTATGAGCGTTACGTTTACGGCCGTCGGAACTAGATGGCGCTGTGTTGAATATTGGATGAGCGTCGATGTTTTAGTGATTGTATTAAGGAAATTTTGACAGATTTAATTTCGTTGATGTGTAAATATTTGCTATGTACTATTTTATTACATAAACTGCTCTATATAATAAAAAAGCTCCTAGACGCAGGTCGCTTCTAGCGCTTTGAAAGTCGTTTGTGTAATCCCGTAGTGCATTTCTTTCAGCTGATAATGATGATATCACCCACAAAGGATAATACAACTTTTCATCTACTACTAACTTATATTATCACAGGAGTTAAATATGTTTGAAAACCCCTATTTTGTCAGCTTTTTTAATACGACAAAATAAAAGTTAAACTTCAAACAGTTTATGGCGCTAATTTTTAGACTTCTTGCTGATGCTAAGAATATGCTTATTGGATAAACCAACAATATTTCGCCGACTTAAGAATCGAATCCAGAACCTTCAAAACGCAAAATGTACGAGGCAGTCTTTAAAAATGAATATGAACTTTCACCTCCAACCGTTTATTAGTACCCATTCATTACCAAACTGTTCCAATATTCAAATTGATTACTTGGAATTAACTGCTGCGGATGTAAATGGTATTTCGTATTCCGATTGAAACGTGGCGTCATTATTGTCTAAATTGGAATACCTCTGGCAGCGAGGCACGTGGTACCTAAAGTTGCACTCCAATTTTCGATCGGCGCCATCCACGACGGGGGCTAATAGATTTTCCATCTGAGCCATACACTTGGCACTGTGACGGAATCTCATAACTTTTTACATCATACGATACAGAACAGACTATTTAAAAGAAAGAAATGTCACTGGCAGTTTTTGATAAATGTGACGAAAATAAAGAGTGACTAACTTCAAAGTAACAATTTTTTCAAATAGACATTCTTTTTTATTTTAGAGACTTTAAATAACTACTGATCATGTCACACAATAAAAAAGAGACTTTTAAAACCGCTTTTTGTGTATCATATTCAGTGCGCTTAGGAACAAACTTGTCATATCAAGTCTTGCATCGACCACATCTAGATTATACACTTCAGTGCTATTGCTAATTGTTATTGTGCAATTTTTTTGTAGCCTATAATAGTTGCGAACATAATCATCATCATCGTCATCAGCCCATATACTCTACCATTAAAATGGTATAAGCCTTAGTCCACAGACTGGCCTTATTCGTGTTAACGCACTGCACAGCTAAGAAATTCCTAAGAAATTTTAGGTGGCAGGTTTCATCACGATTTTTTCTTCACCGTTAATGTAAGTGATTATTCTTGGTGAATGTACACATAACATCGACGCCCGCGGCCGCTGAAATTTCTCGATCGCAAGCCGTAATCTCGAGGCCATTACTAGTAGTCATTGTAATTTCGTGCAAATTGTGTAATAGTATGTTAATATATAGAGTTTTAGATACCTTAGATAAATAATTTTTTCTTTTACAAGACGACACGATGTCTCGCAGCGTCGTAGGATGTCAGTAAGCCCCAATACAATTCACAAACAAGAAATTCGATCTTTCGGGGCAGGTGTCGAGCGACAAAAAGCTCAGGATCCCCCGGGTTGTCCTCTCACTGTCATCGGACTTGCAGCGTAAGTGACAGGCGATAGCGAATAATTAGTACTAAAAACAGGAGCGGTAGCGATTATTAAAAATTTTCAAGGTTACTGCTGAATATGAATCTGTGTTACTAAAAATTAAATTATAATAAGTTAACTAGTTAAATTAACTAAAAATAAATAATAAATTAAATTTGACGGTTAAATTAATTTTTCGAATGGCATAAGTAACTTATTAATATGAGAACCCGTTATACTCGCTTTGGATACACGTTACTATCTTATCAATACATGCGACCTTCAGGATAGAGCAATATCCCAAAATTATTATGTATCGACCACAAATAACAAACTCTAGCCGCTCCCTCCTCCGCTTATGATTTACGCCGTCAGCAGATTCCTGACAGATTGGATGTTACCCGCCGCCTGGGGCAAGACAAAGGCCATTCGCGTTTTATTTGCCATCTGATTCCACAGGGCCGAGCCCTTGTCTACGTCTAACGGCATTTCAATTACACGTAGTTATGACGTTATGTTTCGTGTAAACAAATGTCTTTGTTGTCAACGTTGGGTATTAGGGTCTACTTCAATCATAGTTCCGTGTTCAGAGACTGTGATATTTGTATGGGGGTTATGAAAATCTGATAATTTAGAAAAAAGTAAAAAATTGACTGCCTCGTGGTCTCGCGGTACAAGTATGTGCCGTGCGATCTAAAGGTCCTGGGTTCGATTCCCGGGTCGGGCAAAGTGTTATTGGGCTTTTCCATTAGGAAATTCTCAGTAGCAGCACGGAGTCTGGGAATGTGCCCGAAAAACGGCAATAGGCTCGCCCCCTATTACCTACGTGGGACTGATATATACCTGACGAAATGTGGGTGTAGAAATGCATCTCTGCCTTCCCCTTCGGGGAATATAGGCGTGAGGTATGTATGTAGTAAGATATTGATTTTTTGATGCACCAATAAAAAGACGACAAATATTAAAGACGATTCTATTTATGTTGGAGTTATGAATGTGTGTTACCTTTTTGCGAAGGTTTATCTGATCATTAATGTTAAAATTGGCTAAGGAAAATACAACACGCAGCCACCTAATATTAGAGGCTATCTTCCGAAATAGTTACTTCAATAGGCATTCTTATTGGCATATTTTAAAACGCCCTATCATTACCAATGCCATAATTATTGCCCTATAAACACTACCTATGTACGTATTTACGACATGGAACCTTAATCCATTTAGTAAAATTAGATACAATGTCAGTTCGAATTTTTAACTCCAATCTTACTCATCTATTTTAATGTATGGCTATGCGTATGCGCGTAACACGATTCATGTAGAATGTAACGGAATGAAGGCTGCTTATCATAAATTTGGAAGTCATTAGGCTCTTCTTATTAAGCCTTCAAGTAGCTGATGCTCATGCCGATGATGATAATAATAGTACTAATGATTACTATGCTTGAAATGTTATGATGTCACAGATAAAAGTTGTTACATGTATAATTTACGATAATACAAAATAAATACAAAAATACATAGTTTGTGTATGTTTATAAAATATTTAATAATTATTTTTTGCACACCTGCAGTATGTCATCTCTTGATCAGAGTAGATTCAACTGGCAGAGAGTGCCTTAGCGATTAAGTCCACCTTTACAAATGCTGTGTACAGTATTAATGAACATTTGTTCCTTTTCTAAATAGATTCCTGAAAATTATCTTTCTTCCTTAATTCCATTTCTATTCGGATCTGTGAAGCCTGTTCTGTGCCATTAGCACGTTTTTTCTTATATTTTAATATAACTATAATTAATTTAATCATAATAATATGTTCTTTGTTTAACTGGACTAAAAACTACATCTTACGAAACAGGATATTCTAGTGTTAGTTCTTATGCTTTTTTTCAAGATAAATTAATTATTTCTATCTGAGTCTTTATTGAATAAAAAATTACCAATGACACTGAATTAATAAAAAAAAAACATCACTTAAAACACAGTTTGCAAGATGAAGCATAAGCAAGTAAAACCTCGTTTGAAGTGTACCAAGCAATCATGGGCAACAAAGAGCGAGCCATAAAGCACCTCGCTCGACTCATAACATGCAAATTTGTGCGGTACAGCAAAAAAATGTCTTTCTTAATGAAATATTCAGTAGGCGGGACGCGGTAAAACTTTTGTGAGAGCTTGCACAATGCGCTTGGATATGGGGTGTATCCTCATAAGTTATATTAAGTTGGAGGAAAATTATTTGTAAATAGATTATACCCGTTTAGTTTACAATTTAGTGACATTTGTAACCTTTCGGTTCTAGTTAGAAGATTTCACTTCCTGGTGGGAGGTAAGAACATATAAATAATTGAAAAGAGTCCGTTATGATTTTGTATACATTTACTAATATGCATATATCAGCCCGGGCTTGAGGTTTGCAGGTTTCCTCACGATGTTTTGTTTCATCGGTTACGTACGTGTACATGTTCATTTCGCATAGAGACATATCTTCGAGTAATCAGAGGTGAGTGCCGGGAGTTCGAACCCCCAACCGTCGAGAACAAGCATATGATCATAGATTATCCCAGCAGTCTTGATTCTAAAATAATGAGATTTATTTTTAAATTTAAATAAATTCTCAAACCACCACATCCCTCCAACGTCAATGGCGTGGGGAAACTTGAGCACTAACTCAGCAGCGCAAGTCCTACCGTTATCAAACGTCACACACTCCGACTGCGGCCAAGTTTTTACACCACTTCACATTGTTAGAACATCCTAATGGCCTGGCCGAGATGACTCGTGATTTCAACTCCTAACTTTTACCATTTTTTGCATATGACAGACGGTATAATGTAACTTGGCGGGGATTCAGCTAAAACTCCTAGGTATTTGACTTGGAGATACGGTTTTGTAACTACTGAAGTTAAAATCTTCATTGAGTAATAGCGTGTTAGCACCCTATTTTTGAAATCTGGTGATGCTGTGCTGGGTTTTGTTTCGGTAGGAATGGTGATGCGAAGGGTAAGGAGATAAAACATTGAATTGAGAATCAACTTATAATTTAAACACAGTTCGTGTCTCTTTGTATGTGGTAAATTTAGTTATATACTAAAACATCTCTTCTCACCACTCTCTTAACATTAATATCGGTCCTATGGTTGAATTGAGATATTGCCTCATCTACATATAAGATAGATTTTTTATGATTATCATATTCTTAGATGGTCCTAATTCAACACCCAGGTGGGCGGTTTGTTCAGTATTACATATGTAGTTTTTTTTTCGTGAAGAAAGTTCTTAGGCAGGTTTCATCACCATTATTCCTTAGAATATTACAAAATTTCGTTAAGTCGTAAATGTGCCTGGTTTTTGGAATCACGACCGTCAATATAATGCCTCATCATCTGTAAAAAAATGTACACTAAACGACCGAAGTCATCATATAAAATATATTGAAATCCAAATTGCTCAAAATTGAGCGCATTCAATGCCCAATCAATGAAAATGATGCATAACCACAAGCTGTCACCTTGCAAGACACCTCGGCAATCAGAGGCCACTTTTCACGCCGACTGTCCAATCAGCTCAATTATCTGAGTAAAAATCAGCATTAAAGTTGGCATACTGGCCCCTCATTTAAGACATTTACGTGCAAATTGCTGCCCATGGCGATAATAACACGATATCTTGACGATCTTCGCAAATCGCTCCCAATAATTCCCATCAAAGCAACAGGTTTGGCGAAGTTGTGAACGAGGCTCGACTGATTATGGTGACGGAATACAAAAATGATCGGGCAATTTTTGTGTGACTGTAACTTTGTGTGGGAAGTATCATATATTGGCAAACTATCATTCAAAAAAATAATGTATTTTAAAACTATTGCATTTACGAACTACATTTTCTAAAAAACCTTTGGATAGAGTATTGGATGTGGTATTATGTAAAGTGATGTTTTTAAAATATTATCGTTTGTTTTAAAGGTCATCTTGGATCTCGGTGTTGTGGTCGATTAAAATCTCACTCTTATAATCATTTTTAATGTAAATTAGGTGGCTTTTTTTCTCTCTCAACCCAACCCAACCCTCGCAAACTCACGATCAAAACATTCTAGCTAAATAAATCCATCAATTTTGAGGTTATCCACCAAACCAGCGTGCGTCGTATTACCAATTACTGCACAATTATCCGTGGAGGTGCGAACTGCGCTTAGGCATGCGTCGCTCGGCAATTACCGCCTTTTAGCAACCACACCTCGACCGGTTCGTGATTGGCGTGTTCCTGTTTACGCAGAAACGTCGTCGGGAAAAAACGCCAGGAGACAAGTTAATAGCAATCTGTTAATCACACAAGTTTTTCTGAAGGTGTATGTGGAGTGTATTTTTACGACTACTTTTATGATAATTTAAACGCTTAAATATAAGAAATACAAAATAATTGAATATGCTTTGGCTTTTGAAGGGAAGAAGTAACTAGGTACTATTATATTAGCAGCATGCGAAAGTTGTTGAAAAGGACGAGACATCAAGTCGAATAATTAATCAATTTAAAAGGATCTAAATGAAAGATTTAAAATATTAGATAGTTCTTGTTCTTAGTTATGTAATCACTACTTCTAACCGTAATGAGATCTTGTATGTCACCAAAGCAACTAATTTATTATTCACTAGTTCGTAATTCAGTAAGAAATCGAGGGAAATAAATGAGAAACCTCTGTATTTCTTCGTTAAACATCGTCGATGGCGATTGCGTCGCCAGCAGGTTCATTTCAATTTAAAACTAGACACATTTGCATTTTATTTATTTATATTATTCATTTATTACGCTCTTTCATTTATACTCGGTCCTGGCTTTCATTTAGTTCAAAAGGCGAGCTCTCTTTATGGAAGGAAGTCAGATTAAATAATGTTATGATTGAAATTTATTTTCAAGCAAAATCTTATTGATGTCGCGGTAGTCTTTGGTATTGGAAACCTGATAGTCATTACAGAAGAATATCTTAATGCAATACTTTTTCGTTCCTTCAATTAGATGGTCGAATGCAAATTTTTTTAGTGGAAAGATGATTGTATCCGCCAGAATTTAGGCCACCTCACACCACCACTTACTACTACCATAAGACACCCAAGTGACATGACGTAATTGTTAAAGCGACCAAAGAACCATCAAAAGATCTCTTAATAGAAGATGGTTAAAATCTTAATTTATCGAATTATGATTATGACCATCCATCACGTTTCTACAACAAAAATTATAGAAATTCTCCTCAATTAACAACACATTTTCAAACAACAAAGTATTAGTATTGTTAACATGGAACTAAGTTATTCCGAGCACTGCCCGCCCGACGCCAACCCTATAAAACTTGCTCTTGTTGTTAATCAAATACATAGTTTTGGGGACGAATGCGTAATCGAGGACTCGGAGACTAAGATTAGTTTTACGGACAGATGGCACACTCCGTTGTTTCGTCTTTATCATAGTTGTAATGAACAAGGACAAACTTGCGAGCTACAACTCCAGAGATTCAGGAAGAAAAAGTTTAATTTAGCTCGGAGACGAAATTGCTAGACTGATTAAAAACTAGGACAGGGATCTTATTTCGTAAAATTAAACGAGTCGTTTTGTAGCTAAGTGGGTCGTGGGATCCAAAGTATGAATTTTGTTGTCAGGTTCAGTGAAAGTGATAATATTTTTTCCTATTTATTGTCAAAAAATAATATTTTACTTATAAACAGTCTTACAAATATAAAAAGCAACTGCAAAATTACTAAATTTGACGTACCCATTGATTCCATAATAAAAAAGTTGTAGATCCAAACTCCGATAATTCCAATGCCGCAGTATAATGGAAATTGGTACTCGTAACCGAACCACAAGATTTGCGATAAAACAATCATGAAACCGACCGTGATTAAATAATAAATTCCGGTTTAATCGATTCCAACAATGACCCTAATGTATGCGAGTTTATAGAGGGGGGTCTGACAGAAGCGGAATATTTCTGAATAATTGCCCCTTATAGCTTCCTCACGCACAAACTTTATTGCTTTTACTGATGTTACTTGGCAAGTTTGGACGTCCCTAATCTATGCCAGACTCGGTCCTCTGCTAATATCAACAAAAACACGTCCAGTCCGCAATAGTTCTGAGTATAATCAGTTTAAAATGTCCAACGTGATTTGTGTAAGCCCGCTTTGTCCCCGGGCCGTGCCGTTTTCTCTTGATAGGGTTAGTGGGACTTAGCGGACTTATTTCTGCCCCCGACGTCGTCCGTGTGAATTTTGATCAAGTTCATTTGGAGTATACGACTATGTAGTAAATATAGCTTAGGTAAGGTCGTTTGATTTGATTAGCTAATCAAGGTTAGATGTTATTTTTAAGGTCTTGAATTTTGGGGCTTGGAATTATGTATGTCACTTTCCATTATGAGAATATAATGAACATTTATCACCACAAAGTCAAAGAGAAGAAATTTTGGCGATGACAATTTATGTAAAAAATGATGGCCTCGAGAACTAGGCACGCGTTCTAGACTCTTCACACCCAGACACATCTCTGACTTTTCGAAGTTACACATGCAAACACAATGAATTATTACTTACCTTAACAGCGAAGGCAAACATCCCGAGGAAACCTTAAGTGATATCAAAGGAATATGCAGATTCCTCCCGTACCTACTTACGTCCTCTTTTACTGGATTTTAATATCTATGATGATGATGAATTTGTACAACTCTCTTAAACCCCTAACTCATTTTACCTCCCAGCTTAGTGGAAATCGATGGAACACTCAGGATATCTTGCACAATTGATATGTCAAAGGCGGTGCGTCAAGTTATCAAGTTATGCGAGAGGAGCATGCGAGTGCGGCAAGAAGTGGCAACTTGCGCACGTCCGCAGTGATACCGGCGCCTCACGGGCCGAATTCGTGATGAGAATGTCGGATTGTTGGACGGCCTGTGCTCTGTTTGGGCTGTATTGGCCGGTGGAAGGGTTTTGGAGGCTGATTTAGCTAGAGTCATGGATAGTAATGCATTTGTTGCCAGCATAGTTTACAAATAGAATATTTTATTACATCGGCAAAAGTGGTTTTCAGCTACATGCTCCAGATAAGAGTAAACAAAACAATATACGGCATATATATTTAACGACAACGATACTTTTGAATTACAAACTACATACATAAACTAACGCCTTTTTGTTTGGTGGGGTAGGCAGATATTTATTCCGTACCAATTGATTTATAAGTTCCAACTAAAGACCGACAATTTTTAGCGGTCTAAGTCACATTAATTGACTCCCTGTTACTATTGAAAAAATGTCACCGAAAATCCTAGTAACGCGTTTCCTTTAAAAAATGCCAATATCGTAGTCTTCACACTTATCTTACAGTACCTACGTACCGCAGTAATGTACACAATAAATATATAAACGATTTAAAAATGTATATAAAAAGCATACATTTTCTTTGGACAACGTTTATTAGAGTGGGAATTAACAATATGCGGTATAAATCTATAAGCCGATCAAAGCCGTAGCTATATAGCGTGGATAGTAAAAATATAAAAATGAGTAATGTGGTAGTGGATCGACTGGCGCGCCGGGCAATGTTGGTTGATGTTACTATCCAACATGATGATAACCTTGTGAAAGCCGAAAAAGACAAGACGTCTAAATATTTAGACTTGGCGCACGAGGTTACTGATATGTGGGATGTTGACTCAACTGTCATTGTTCCGATAGTCGTTACTGCCAATGGGTTGATACCAAAGAGCCTCGACCAACATTTTCGGAGGCTCTCAATCGGTTGTTGGGTCAAAACCCAGATACAAAAAGCAGTGTTATTAGACACGGCACGTATCGTGAGACGGTTTCTGACTCTTGGACCCTAATCACCGGTGGCTTGGGTCGTAGACCCCGCCATCTGCGGGTTTAATTTTTTATATTTTTAAATGTACTTTTTTTTATAAAATTTTATATTTAAAAATGTACAAAATAAAATAAACACATGAGGACTAAAATATTCACACTATACATTATTATCAGCCTATATATGTACATATGTACATTCGTCCTACTGCTGGTCACCGAGCTGCTGTTTAACTAAGAGGGTTTAGACTTTTGTCCATTCTGCCTTCACTTTTTCAAACATACTAAATATTTTAGGTCAATTCAAAACACTGCAACAATGGAGACATATTCGGTAGGACAGCGGCCGACACTACATTATGTCTATAGAGAATTTAATTGTACTTCTTCTGTTACAATTGAGTTATTCGGCGCACTCCACCCCTACTTTGGCCAACGTAAATAATTACCTTGCGACATTTGAATAATAACTGCGTAATAAGGAAGTTTTTTGAAGCTTCACCTTCCAATGTGATTTTCTTTGAGAACAAGATAGGATTGAGTTTGGTTCCCAGGTAGGGTAATTTCAAGATTTCTACGAGCAGCCCACAATCTCCAAATGTGCCTGGAAAACTGCGATAAATTTAATTATTATTTTCGACCACTTTAACACCACGTGTAGATTAGAATGTATTTAGAATATGTAATGTATTTTCGAATTCTTCATTCTTCTTCATCGACCCATGTACGCCCACTGCTGAACACGGGTCTCCTCTACCATTGAGAGGGTTTAGGTCATAGTCCGCCACGCTGGCCTAGTGCGGGTTGGCGGACTACACTTTTAAGAAATTCCTAAGAACTTTTTAGGTGTGCAGGTTTTATCACGATGTTTTCCTTCACCGTTAAAGCAAGTGATAATTCAATTTGAATACACCGTGTACATTTTCGAATTACACCGTTGCTATTTTTTTAGGATATCGACGTGTAAGTATAACGTCTGACGTTTAGATAACATACATACTTTTGCTATGGGAGCTATTAAGATTATTAAATAATTTAGTGTTTTTTTTTTTTTGGATTTATTTCACACTAGTAATGGTAACAAGGGGAACAAGTAAACATAGATTTTCTATTTAAGTATTTATGATCTTTTTGTTAGTGCTGTTGTATAATCTGATGTTCGCCACTTAAGATGCTGTAGCTGGGCTTTAGGCTTCTATGGAAAAACGCCCCTACGCTGAGTGTATGTAAAAATTATTAAAACACCACCTAATTGCTTTTCATAATAATACAAAAAGAGCAAAACATCCTGCAAAAAGACAAACAAAGGGGCACAAGACACCAATTATTAAAACATGGCGAATCAAAGCCGCTGGTGGATCGCTCATTAATTCCTTCAATATAACACGGGCTGGGATGCCTTCCGGGTGGCCGGCGGAAACCGGACGCGACCCCGCCGTCCGGCTAATGGATCGAGTGGACGATAAATATCACCAATATTGAAATAAGGAGGTATTTTTAAACCAAAGTCAAACTGTAGGAGGGTAGCGGTAGAGATTTTATGGGTCAATAATTTTTTCAGCCTATTAAATATCAATGTATATATAAGACAATTTAGCGTATATGGCATGGCGGTCTATAAAACTGAGTGGAGTACACTCGAGTCAAACATCCTAGTGCCGGTCAGTGAATTAGACTTAATAAATTTATGAAAAAAAAATGATTTGCAGGTTTCCTCGCAATGTTTTGGTGTCGTGACTAATTATACACGCTTAGCATAGCTTTCCTGGAATTTGAACTCAAGTGGCCTGATTTGCTAACGGTACCTATGTAACGAGTAGACACGAGTTAAATTTCGAAGATGTAAACTGGACTTGGAGAAGTACCCGTACCTTTTCTCCTCTAGTAATAAGTGAATCTTGGAATGCCTTTTATCATGATCCTTAAAAAAATATTTAAAATCGAACGAAGCCACCACAATTCGCTAGTGCTTACACAACTCTTTGCCAACCCGCATACTTATTTCCACTCGAGCTCCAACTCCTAAATACCGGTTGTATTGTTATGCCCAATAATATACCGAATTAAAAGCACTCAGAAACATAAGTACAATTATCTAAAAGGTAATCTTGGTGTAATTCTATGGAGGCAGGTACCCGACCCAATTTCAAATAACTCTACGGGAGTTATCTGTCGCCGGCAAAAAGATGTACACAAAGGAACGCGGATCTTGAATTAATTCCCTTGCCCGCATTTTGTTCTGATTTAACCTAGTGCAGGCCCTACTATGAGTTTCTTAGTACTAGATTTTTGTAAATAAAATTGGTATGTATTGGTACTTAGGTAGACATAGTATAGGATATCCTGCAGCACGATGGTCCGACGACTCGAGAAAGGTCGACGGCGGGTGGACGAGGGCTGCTTAAGACCGGGATAGTCGGCACCTTCTAGGGGAGGTGTTAAACAGTAGATGGCGATAGTCTGAGAATAATATAGATTCACATTTAAATTTGTAAGCGCTTAGTTGGTTTCAGGCAATATAAGGTAAGTAAGACAAGTAGGTTCTCCACGACGAATTTGTTTAATTGTCGCAGTAGTCTATTCTAAATAAGGTTGATGGATTAAGACCAACTGTTATTGCTGTGCATTTGAACCAAGAAAATAAATCTACCTTTTTATAAATTAATGCTTCGTAATCTTATGATTGATTTACTGCAGAATTAAAGCACAAATTCATACAAAAACCATGTAATAAAATGCTATAAAATTAACACAATTTACATATAAAATACACAATGTAAAAACGTAAAATATGTTCAAACAATCAATCAACTTTAAATGTGAAATAAAATGTTTACCGAACACATAACATGCAATATTTTCATTAAAATGGACGGTAAGCAAAAAATGTGAGGGCTTAATGTTTTCTTGTAACGTTGTAATTATAAAACGGCAGTAAGCTTTATTACTGTATGGACTGTTATTTGGGACTGGCCCCTTAATTTATTATGGTATTAAATTCAGCAATTTTCTTGTTTTATAGATCTCTTTATATAATAATTATTAATTTTCTTATTTGATAGAAAAATATTAAAATATCTGAAACGACTGCTTTTTTGATCCTGCGATAAAAGTAAATCGAGTGATCGGCTGTCATTCCTGTTGGTAAATTCTCAACAGAAGCAGACTACGGAGCGAAATGTTCCCAAAAAACGAAATAAGTTCCTCATTTAACACAAATTCTCACACAACTGTCTTATAATGTCACAAAATCTCACACTTAGTAAACAGAAGGCTACACACAAATTGCAAAACGCACGATTGTGCCGCGTTCCAAGAAGCAATCCAGCACTAATTATTTGGTCAAATAAAGTGGGTGTATCGATTATATTATCAACTAGGTCTAACTAAATTTTTTTTTTGTAGATTAATTACCCGTACCTCTGCTTTTTTTATACCTCTATTGTAAAATAGGTAGCCTGGAAGAGATTACAGTTAGTCATAAGACCGCCTATTGTTCACTTAACGTTTTGCTTATTGCTATTATTTTTTTCTTTCTATCTATTCTTGGTGTAAAATAAAGTATATAAATAAAATAATTCTCACAGAAAACCCACAGTAAAACACCTACAATCGAAAACCCGTAGTAAGGCCGCGACCACCCACGTGGCTCCGATGCACGGCCGGATAAATTTATCTCCCTCTACAAATTCGCGAATGTCCATTACTTGACGTCACGAGCGCCACGCCTTCTGTGGGCGAAAACCGCCATTACTGCCGCATGACTTATTGTTATGGACTATTTTTGTTTATGGCCTGTGTAAACGGGCCTTTAAATATTACTTCGGCTTGGAACTTGAGTACACAGGTAGAGGGCGTTTTTCTTTATCGAAGACTGAAGTGCAAAGCATAAACTTTTTACTAAATGAATATATTCGTAAATAATGTATTTTTCTTAATGCGCAATTTTTGACAAACTTTATGAATTTAAGTCCAATATTATAGACAGCGAATTTTTACCAGGCTTCAGAATACTCATGATTTCATGAAAGGCGAATAGTACCCACTATGCCTTATCCGTGAATCAAACCCAGGACCTCATGAACGCACGGTACTTTTTGGCGGGTTCAATGTGTTAAAAAAAATATATATTAATACAGCAATATTGATATCCATTAATCGAAATGCAAATATGGTTATTTCAAAAATCATCCCGTGTATATTATGGTCTTTACCGAGAAATGTGGAATTTTCATGTTAATTACTCCTTACTTACTTTCTATTAAAATATAATATGTCATTTAATCGAAATTTATAAAATAATACCAAGCGAAAAAATCTTTCTCTTAGATAATAATATTTCAGACGTGTTATTGTGGAGCACATTGTGAATTGGCGGAAAATTAGTTTTATTGCGAGGAAAATTGCTTGAAGAAATATAGCGAACCAATTTCGAGGTATTGAAAAGTGCTAACATTTGCAAATGTTCCAGACTTTTAGTACGTAAATAAATAGTTTTATGTTGTGCACTTAAAACTAAACTTAGACAGAATTATACTATAGTCAATTCACACTGGGCAAATGCTAGACTTAGGACTAAACCTTCTCAATGGTTGAGAAAACCTGTATTCAGCAGTGGAACGTATTTGGGCTGATTAATTATTACAGTGATGACGATACTATAGTTGTCTACAAATAGCAATAAAACATTCGGTTTATACAATTATTGGACATCTCCGTGGCGCAGTTGGTTAGACACCAGCATGCGAAACGAGCAGCCGCGGGTTCGATCCCCGCACCGAGACAAATGTTTGTGTGATCCACAAATATTTGTTTCAGGTCTGGGTGTTTGTGAGACCGAAAAGTCTCTCGTAGTTTTTGATACCCACTACACAAGATTCGTTTCTTAGTGTGGGGCAGGACTATGTATGTGACTGTTGGGTGTATATATTATTATTTATTCTGTATGATTTTTGACGACATTGCGACATGAATGGAAGGAATCGAAACAAACATTTCATCTTTATAATAATTATTATAAAGCGCCCATAATTACGCGCCCATTGCTGGACATAGTCCACCACAAGACTTTCAGTGTTAAATTAGATAGCAGACAATAACAAGGAATGTTTCGAACTTTTACCAGGAGACCAGGGATATTTAAATGATTCGAATTTATACAAACAAAAATATACAAAAAATTCTTATTATCGAAAAGTCAGCCTAAATTTTTCTTTTAATTAAGGTAAAGAATGATTGAATGATAAATTGAATAATTACTTCAAGTTCATAAGCCATCACCATCATTCCTCGATTAAGATGATAAAGCAACAGAAATTTAATTAAAACGTAATTAATGTAGCGAATGAAATTTTCACAAAGATGTTACGTGAGAAAATATGGAGGTATTCATAATTTCGGTACATCTGCATAAAATTAATTTAATCGGGTGTACCGTCGGGACCGCATTGGGAATATTATTCATAAGCGAAATCAAAATTGCTTAATTCTTAATTACTCGCATCTGGTAATTTTGGAATTTAAGTTAGAAGAGACCAACGGTTTTAGAGGTGACAATGGAATTGTTTCATTAAAGCTTTTGCTTTTATCGTCTATTTTTAATAGTTTTTCACACATTATTTATACGTTAGATCATATCTATCAGTAAAACTATCAAGTTTCAAGTTTCTGTAATGATAAATGACTTACAACTATACAGAGACTGCAAAGTAATCCTTGCTAACCGGCTAACCAAGACCAAAATCAAATTCGTCATCATCATTTACTACATCATCTACTGGCTCTAAGCCCTCAATCCTCAAATTTTGAAGGAAAAGAATCTCCTATCTTACACCATAGACGAAGGGCGGCCGCTAAAAATAATAATCATTAGCCAATTTGCTAATTATCCCTTCTGGGCACGGCTGCCTGTGTCCAATTAGCGAATTAAAATTATTGTAAAACGCAATTTTAATGCGCCATCGGGCTTGTCGCCGCCATCTGGCTTTACATCCCTGATTAACTGTTCAGCTACCCACCGAGACGTTTATATTCTTTTAACATCTGCAGCTTTATTATTCACGGTTTTGTGATCGTTTTTTTATTATTTCATTCCGCTGAAATGTTTCCAATTTCTTCTGCAACGTTGTTTAACGGAAAGTCAACTAATTGTAATTGGTTTGCTGGAAACAGTTTGTTGTGGTTATGAATTTTTCTAACTGGTTTTACTTCATGGCTCTACATATAAGTACTCGTATATTGCCTTAAAGCAGTATTTAGAAACATATTGGGTTCATTATCATCAATCTTATGTAGTTCAAAGACTGATTATAAATCTGAATATAATGTGTATAATTTGTCAAGTCAATAATCAAAACGATATACTGATACCACTACTAGCTAAATGCTGGTTTGGTCTTTTTCTTTAAATTCATAACATTCTATTAAATGTCAACAACTCTCTATCCGTATAAACGTAGTGTAGGACGTCCTGCAGCACGATGGTCCGACGACTTGAGAAAGGTGGCGGGTGGCGGATGGATGATGACCGGGATGGTTGGCGCTTACTTGGGGAGGCCTACGTCCAGCAGTGGACGGCGATAGGCTGAGTATATATATACATGTATATATAACTCTCTATCCCTTAGTATTTTATTAACTACTTTATGTTAACTTGTATTATCATCCCCCTGCCCTGGTCCCAATTTAATCCTTGGGGTCGGCGCAGTATGTTTTCTCCTTCCACACATCCCTGTCAGCCGTCGTGTCTTCATTCACCCCTTTCTTTTTCATATCTTCAGCCACGCACTCCATCCATCTCTTCTTTGGCCTTCCTCGGCCCGCCCATCCATCCACTTTCATATTCATTACCTTTTTTCCTACATATGATTCATCCCTTCTCATAATGTGCCCATACCACGACAGACGGTTTCCTTTCATCTTTTCTATCACAGGAGCTACTTTCAGACTTCCCCTAACGTATTCATTCCTCACTCTGTCACTCCGTGTTATACCACACATCCATCGCAACATTCGCATTTCTGCTGCATGCAGTCGTCTTTCATCCGTCTTCTTCGTTGCCCAACACTCTGATCCATACAGTTACACAGTACAATTTATGTTAACTTGTATTAGTTAATATTAAATCAGTATAATCCTCCGAATACCTCAGTATGGGTAAGGTCAGGTAGCAACATCTGTCATAAATATAAGCTATCCAAACCTATACAGATTCTATTGCATTTTTCATCAGTGCGGTAACTTACAGATCCAGCATCATAAAATACCTCAGGATAAATGTTGAACCATTATCTATTATGCTACCGTCCGAAACACTGAGAGCAGGAGAAGCTTGATTCTCTAATACGGATAAATACATGTCCATATTCAGCTTCGAATATTCCGATAAATCATACTTCAAACACAGTAGTATCAAAACCGTGGGCAAATAGTAAATTTATTTGCAATCCAGCAATTAATTCGTGGATGTTATCTCGCGCTAAGCGATCACAATTGGCAGCTTATCTCTGCGAGATGCTGAGATCTCGGCCCTAATTACCACGGGCCCGATTCCAAATTTATTGAGGCAGCACAATTTGCTCCCGATGTTAAATGTTGTTTTAAAATGTGTTCCAGCGTTATCTTTTAGTACCAATTCATTAATAATAGAGGGGTTCAAGGCTGGATCGGGGAGTTTATTTTGGGAGTGAAAATGTTTGAAACTTTTTATGAATGAGTGTAATTTTATGATCAAGTTAAAATAATTCATTCTTTTTACAGTTTTTGCAATGTTATAGACTATCCACGTGGAGGTAAAAACTTCAGATAGAATACATTACGCTGTTCTTATGTGGATTTCTAGATAATTCTTCAGAATTCTTCGATTTGTACGGTCCACCATTATGTTTTCCTTTACGGTCCAAGTAAGTCTGAATTCCATTGAAGTCTGTTAGAAATGGTAACATAACTAAAAGTCCAACGTGTGCGCTTCTCTTCTGTGGTTTGCCTACTAATTATTGTTTTTAGTAACATTGTTTTTCATGCACCCATTTTATCTCTGCGTCACCGAAATATCGATTGGATATTCCATTCTCTCAATGAGTATCTCGACCTATGCATCGAATAAGGTTACTTATGACAATAACACCAAAGTACTTTTTATGTCTGTAATAGAGTTAATAATTGTTTATATATTGCACTAGTAAAGTAATAATGATTATAAATTTTGTCGTTGTTTGAAGAACATAAAAATTTACTGATAATTTTGTGCCCAATTATGTTTAAATCGCTGAGAAAGAGAAGTTGTGCAAAAGCACATATAACTTTATTCGATGCATAGGTCGATCTGTATACAAAGCATAAGATAAATAAATATTAACACCAGTATTACCATTCGATACACCAATATCTACTCCGCCCCTGTTCGGCAGTTTATTTGAAATGTCGCAATGTATTATTTTATTCGCGATAAGGGTGACTTTGGGAACTTAGGTGGAGTTAATTTTGTGTAATTGTTGCTTGTAATTGAGTTGTAAGATATAAATTGTTGTACAAAATAGTTATTTATACAATTGTCCTGAGATTTAGAGTCGATTACGTTTCCCCAATGGGATGGCTTGATAAACGACCCGTTTAGTGTTAGTGTTTAGAATTTAGCGATAAATATGATGTATGGCATTAGTTAATATATTTCATTCATAAATTGGCCGTGATTTTGCTTGGTGCTCTTCAAAATTGAACACAGAAGGAGATAAGCTTTGGATTTGTAAGCTTATCTTACAAATCTTTTGAATAAGAATCTTGAAGCATTGTTTTAATAAAATTCATAGACATACAAATATGAATACCCTAAAACTATAATAAGCAAATATGAGCTAGACTTTTGGGCTTTTATGGAAGTATCGCCACTGATCTAAAGTATGATATTCCGTCATCATGACATATGGTTGGCACTCAATACAATCACGCTTAAATTCCTTTTCCTTAAAGAGGTAAGCAGAGAAATATTTCTGCAATCATTTTTATCATTTCAGCTGTTTTAAACCGCATGTCGGGAACGGAGATAGAAGACTATTCTATAGGTACATCCATATTTTAATCAGCAACTAAAGATTACCGAATAGAAAAATTCAAGTTTTCAATTCAAGTTTGAGAATTAAACTAACTTCAAGATCGCAAACCTAATCGGTGCCTCTCAAATGAAACAATTATAGAAACAATCCTATGCTGAGTGAAGAAATCAATTTCCTTCCAAATCCCATATATGAAAGGCAAACGAGATCCCGAGAGGATACTCAGCTTGTAGATGGGGTACTTGCGATCGCCTGCATCTCCATATACACGATGGAAAACGCATTATGATAAATCGATTCAGCGCATCGCTCTCGTAATAGATGCATATCAGCGTTTTATATGCGGCATAATGACTTTAGTTCCTTTTTTTTGTTTTGGGTGAAGAGTTTTGTTGAAATAATTTGGGATTCAACCTAAGTCCAGGTTGCAGGCCTATTTAACGGTGGGCGCTTCTCGCCCGCGTACCGTGGTCGCCCCACTTGGCGCGGAGATGGCCACCGGGGAGTTTTGGTCGGTATGCCGGTTTAGGGATTTCGTTAGGGACCCAGCCCGACACTAACATCTGCGCGGACATGACGTCGCCGCGCGCCGGGCTGGAAGACCGGTGACCCCGACATACGCTTCCCGCCCCCCACTGCCCCCGGGCTGGCGGGAAGTAGAGCCATAAACAGCTTTCCTCTCGATAACAAAAAAAAAAAAAAAGGTTGCAGGCCTAATATGAGTAAGCATACTTTTTGTATCTCAACGAAATTCTTTTAAATATTTTAATACACACCTATTCATCACGAATCACGATGCTTTTCTTCACTGTTAAAGCAAGTGATAGTTTATTGAATACACACACAACTTAAGAATTGTGTGCCTGGGGTTTGAACCCGCGACCACCGAGATTTTCGACCGCGCACCTAAACCTCGAGGCTATCATTACTTCTTCACGTTATTGCTGTAATTGTGGACTGCTAAATATATTTATGCAGCATAAATTGTATTTGATGATAATTTGTTGACCTGTAGGACTACCGAAAAACTCAAAATAAAATAAAGTAAAAGTTTTCCTCCCTTAACTCACAATATTGCCTGACAAATGCCTCTTCACATTAACCCAGACCTAGTACCACCTAGAAATTACGCGTGATGAATGACCCTCGAGGTCAAGAAAAAACTGCCTCAAGATTGTCCGAAACACCCTGGTCCCCAGGTGACCGTTGAACGAATGAAGGAATGAACGAATGGACGGCGGAATGAATGGGCGGGGGGCGGTAATGGGCCCCGTCAAGACTGCTTTGCGTTGTAAGACAAAATGCCAAGCCATTACGGCGCCCGGTATTTATTAATCACGAACCTTTTCTTGTTTAGTGGGTATAAATAAAATATAAAGGTTGATTGTTGGGCGCACGTGTGACCGTGACGAGGATGCGAAGATCTCGAGATACCAATGGACTATAAGTTATTCCTTACTGTTATATTTGAGTAGTTTGTTTTAGAAGTACCGATTTTGATTTTATATAGAAAAAATATGCTTTTAAGTTATTATTGTAGTGGTGGCCTCGAGGCTTAGGCACGCAGTCGAGAATCGGCAGTCACGGATTCAAACCTCGGGCTACACCTCTGACTTTTCGAAAATGTCTGTGAACGACAAAATGAATTATATAATTTGCTTTAACTATAAAGAAAAACATCGTGATGAAACCTGCACACCTATTACGTAGAATTTATTAGGTGTGTAGTCCTCCAACCCGCAATCGGCCAGCGTGGTGGACTATGGCCTAAACCCTCTCAATGGTAGAGAAGACCCGTACTCAGCAGTATAAGTGAGCTGATAATGATGATTAATTCAATTCATTAGCAGCACACAGTTTTTAAATACGCCCTAAAATACCAACAAACTTCTTATAAGATGATTTAATCACAGTAAAACATGACATCAAAATTGCATCTCTCCTTGTCTATTTAAGTATGTGGTCGTGATAGTGTGTGTATCTTTGTGTGTGTGATAGATTATGAAGGAGCGTATCGGAGGTCCGGCCGCGTTTTGCACTAATTTGACGTTTGGGTGACAATGACGAATGTTTCCGAGGGATTTCTTCATATGCCCTTTTTTCCTCTTGGTTCGAGTTGATTGTTCTAGAGAGGACGATAACCTCTTCGAACAGTTTGTGAGGGATATCTTAATATAGTATTGAGGTAATTTAGTAATAAGTGCTGTTGGTATGATGAAGAATATTTGTATCCATATGGATGGCAATGTTGGTATATTAAGTGTTACGCGGTAGTGTCGCGCGTTTTGGAATTAGTTTGTATTTCGTTATGTATGGGCTTGCATAGTTATTTTGACTGACAGAAAACCATTGAAATCAGTTTTTATTGAGCTATCCTTTCATCAGATTCTAGATTTTGTCGTGATAGCAATCACAAATTACTTACACAGGTAAAGTTCATTACACTCGATAGAATATTTTATTCGATTAAGTTCACCCTTTTATATCCAAAGCTTGAGCCTCATTCGCTTTTTTTTTTTTTTAACGAGAGGAAAGCACCTTAAGCTCCCTGTTCGGTACCTCGGGGGGAGGCCGAAAAGGGTATGCCGGGGTCACCGGCCTTTCCATGCCGGCATACCGACTAAAACCTCTCAATGGCCCCCTCTTGCGCATATTGGACGGTATGGTAAATATAGGGCGAGCGCCCTTAATTGTTTCCCGTTGCCGCCCAGCGCTCTGTCCAAAAGAGGACTCCTCTCGGGATCGTACATCTTCTATTCTATTAGGGCGCACCTCCCCCGTGATACGCCCAACAATCCCGATCCCCTATTAGTCGTCTCTTACGACAGGCAGGGGATACCGTGGCGGTATTCTTACGCCCCCGACCACAGGGCGAAAGCCTCATTCGCTTAAAAAATACATCGCACTACTCAAACTTAATGTTTTAATTTTAACAATAAACAAGGCTGAAAGAACCGCTAAGTCAAAATCAAGGTCGAATCCACTATTAAGTCATTGGCATTTGACATCCGGCTTTTTTATAATGGCTTAATCGTTAAGGCGCCGAAAGGTTTTTTAAAAGCCGTTAATTTTTTTTCTCACACTTTAAAAGTCTGCTAGGCAATGGAATTTTTTATTTCCGTGCATAATTCTGTAGATAGAGTTGAACGTTGACACAAAATCACCAATATTTTTTTGAGGTATATAGGAATTCATATACCTAAGCAAATTTATATAAATGCATGTACATGTATAGAAATTATTTTAGGTAGTAGGTTTATAGAAAGCGTAAAAGTCAAAATAAGTTTTGTATTTATATGTTAGTATGGAAAAGGCAGATAATTATGTACTTGTTTCATGTTTAAAAGAGCCTTACGTAATTTGTCATTAAAAAATAAAATTGTCATGCAAACCGAAAAATATTCACATAAATAATACAACTCTTCAAAAACTTCCTGCCCTTAACACACCCACGCATAACATCATTAACATAATAGTTCTAGTGAGCCGACTAATAAAAATCGAAGAGTTTGCCGCAGTGCCAAGGGCAAACCCCCTCCCCGGACAAACAACCCCCCACCGGGACAAACTTCCGATACGAGCGTCTCCCGGAAACCGGACGTAGTATCCCATTCGGAAAAACTCGACGCCCTCAATGTAAGAGATGCTGGCTTTTTGTGAACGGATTAGTTGAAGGTGGGAAATGAGTTGAATACTTTCTATAACGTGTACCAGAACAGAGATATTTTGTAAGTTGGATACTACGGAACGTCAAATTTAGTTTGTCTTGCGACAGAAACGTGTGCGATCAGGGGTGTCATCTTGGGTTAGATTCAAAGATAAAAAGATGAATAAATGAATGGACATCAATATCCATCAAATTTCCTGATACTTTTCCTTAGATTTTTTTCTAAAAAGTTCTACCATTTTTTTTACTAAAGACA
Organism: Cephonodes hylas; assembly: GCA_030295005.1. Lineage (NCBI taxonomy): Eukaryota > Metazoa > Arthropoda > Insecta > Lepidoptera > Sphingidae > Cephonodes > Cephonodes hylas. Next base: position 11,074,298 of record AP025379.1, on the reverse strand, counting down.
CAGTGAAATGAGTGTCAAAGAAAACATCAAATGAATAGAAAATGATTTATATCATCGTCACACCTTCTTATAGACAAAGATTCCGCCACCATGCTTTACCACCTCTGTTTTAAGTTTGCATATACACCATGGGATACTGCGATTAAATGTCTCATCTTTCCTTCCATGTCACACCGCTGGGAATCAACCTCCTTATACTAAATGCCAGTGAAATACACAACAGTTTCATACAAAACAATTCTCAACCTCCAATTAAGAACTTAGCGTAGAAACTCGCGGAAATCTTTATACACAACTCCCGCCGTTGATGTATAATTGGAAATGTACAGAGTTTGTTGCAAACAGCATCGCGTCGTCTGCCATTTGTTCGTAATCGATAGATGTTACTGAGGATGCTGAGTTGGTTCAGAGTAGGATAGTTGGAGGGACAGTAATGAGTGCAAGTAGAAAAAAATATAAATAATTTCATTTCATTATTATCATGATCAGTCCATGTACTCGTACGTCACACCGCTGGGCACGGCCCCCTCTACTATTGAGAGGACTTAGGCTTTAGTCTACTACGTTAGCCTAGTGTGGGTTGGCGGACTTCACAGCCAAGAAATTCCTAAGAACTTTTAAGTGGCAGGTATCATTATGATGACTTCCTTCACCGTTAAAGCAAGTGATAATGTGAATACCCACATAATTACCCCCATGTCTGAAATGAAATATAATTTATTGAATTTAAGAAATTTGTTCTTAATCTTAACCTTCGTCATCGTCATTTCAACATTAGGTTTAACACCTAGATCGGAAGTCATTATTAGAAATGAAAGACCTATAAGCTCGTGTCACTCTTTTTTAATCAAGAATTATGTTAAATTCAAGTTTTTAGTTTAAAGTTTTATAACTTATCACCAAAGGAATATGGCTATTTTAATCTTATCCATTTTTCTTCATAATTTGGGAGAAATTGATGGATACCATCTATGATGGATGGATTGCATAGGCCTGATGGATGGATTATTACGTTTTATTACAGTCAATACATTTTTTATTAGATCTTCATATTGGATGTAAGTAGCACTGACAGAATAGAAATACAAGATTTATCTTTTATGCTATTTTGAATTTTCGATTGAGATTGATCGAGTTTAAGGCTTTGAGGTGTCATTATATATTTTTATGTTTTCTTTGATGCTATGTATATATTGTATAATCACATATTATATCAACGAAAATACTTAACTACCGTCACTTATTAAACATTTGTGGTAACATGAGGCATATTTGGCAAAGTTTTCCGACTCGTTACTACAAAGTATTTCCTAATTGAAAAATATAATTACACCCTCCATCCCGAGAATCAACTGCAGAATTTACAAGGCAGTCAATTTTAAGTAAGATATATTTATGTTCATCATCATCAACGTCCTTCAATTTGTCCACTGTTGTTGTTTAAATAAAACTTTAAGTTACTAGCAGTTATTACTATCCTCACCCACTGTCCCACCTACTTGCCTACGCTGTACCCCAACTAGCTTACTTAGCAAACTGATAATTGGTAGTTAGCTCGCAAGTTAAGCAATGTTTTTGTTCACTTATACTTTTCACTTGCCGGCTAAGTTCTGGCTTTGACTTGCGTTGTTCTTGCAAGAGATCTACTTAATCATTACGTTTGGAACTGTTTTTCACTGTGGCTGGATTTAAGAAGTTTTTGAGTGCGAGGAACTTAAATATTTAAGTTCTTCTAATTAATTATTAATGCGATTTTATGATAAAGCATTTTCTACAATTTGCGTTCGAATATGTTATTCATATTTTTTAATGTTTTTCAGAATAAGAGAATCGACGATGCCTATATCTACCAGTAAAGAAGATAATACCTTCTTTTTCATGAATCTCAAGTTTTAATATCCTAAAAATTTATTCGTTTTTGACGTTTCAGCATAAGTAATAAACTTTCCTTTGAGTTTATAGCCTAGGATAAACGCGAAATCAAATTTACTGAGATATGGTATAAATATTAAACTTTTGTGACTCGAACGTCTAGTCCCTAGTACCCATATTAAAAGGTTTTAGTATTAAAATACTAAAGACATGTTCATCGAAAAAACAGTTACGTTCTTTACCCGGGAATCTAACCTGCAGCCTCTCGGTGCACAGCCTCACCATCAACTCCGCAACAAAGACTTTGGATATTAATTAATAATAAAATATGCATTTTTTTATTCTGCCGTTGTTTTCTTTTGTTTACTCATTCAAAAGTGAACTCTCGGGAACTTTAGAAAGTTCACAAATTCAAGGCAACCGTGTAACGTTACAACGTGATCCTATTCCACTCTAAGCTAAAGAATATTTTTTGATAAATATCTTGGATAAAAAAAAACTAAAAAACCAAGATCAATTAAGCAATTGATTTTAAATAGACCAAAACAGAAAACTTGACGTGCATCTTTAAATTTTAATGGAAATGGCTTTTTATGGAAGTATATATTGGTTGAAAAAAAGATCGGGTAGAATGTTTTTCTGTGTTTATGGACTATAATTGCGGGGAACGGGACCTCCCTCTAATTAGGAGGTTTAGTGGCGTGTAACTTATAAAACAAAGTAACTATATTTCGAAAATATACATACGTACCTATTAGGTATTTAAATAGTCACCCAGATTGAGTAACCTTTATGTTTCCTATCGTCGAACGGAGCCAAAACTAATCGTTTGCATTTCAAATTTCCAAACTTAAGTTAAAACTAAAAATTACCTAAACACAAATTTCAGTAACACAATAAAGCTGAATCCATAGCTATCTAATCACCTATATTTTATCCTAAATTTTATCTCATATATTTTTATCGCATACAGTAGGACGAATCCCTATTTAGTCTGGTTGAAGGCAATCAAAAGAAAATTAACGTTGGACCACCTTCGAACAAATGGAAAAAGTTTTTCATACGGAACCAATTTGATGGCCGCGCGGGACACACTCGGATTAATTAAAAACGTATTTGAATGATTTGTCTTGGGATTTCGTGGTTCCATTGAGTTGATGTAAAACGGGCTAGTTTGGATCGAATAGGAAGTATAAAGTATATTTTCATTTAAAAACGGCTTTATTGGAAATGCGAGTATGTTGATATGAATGACTAAGTTAATGAATCATTCTAATATACCCACGCTGATATCTCAAAATGAGTAAGCAGAGGTTTATTTCTGTCCCTAAAATTTCGCCAGTTTTGTTTTAAGTTTAGAGAGCATCTTAAAATTTACTAGACTTCTTATTAATACCGGAAATCCCCTGATACAAAAACTTTATAATACTCTTCGACCTAGTAATCGTACCTGGGATTTCTCACTTATGCCAAAAGACCACCAAAGCCGTCAAGTATCAAATGAATCAAAATTACCCGCGAATTTAATATGAAATTGATAAACCACGTTCCCCTAACATTATTATGAGGGCAATTTCACACTTTTTCATCTTGCAATAAAGTCGATAATGTGCTAATTGGGAGTTACGGCTCTCGGTCTCAATTACACTGATCCCTACATCGGCAGTTTATCGATGTAGCATATTGCTTTTGCACCGGCAACACCTTGTTGGAAATTGCTCTACCAGCTGCTCGGGGTCGAGAGATCAAATCTATCATCGTGTGTTGGTGATTTGTGTTGCTATGGGATAAAATATTCAATTTTTATCATCATACTTACATCCTATGTGCTATTTTAGTATGAATACAAATAAAGAAATAGACAATGTAAAAACTTAGTATTCAAGGATTTCACGTAGATTCTTTACTATAAAACGTTTCATTTCATTAAAAACACCGACTTTTGAAACATTCTCATGCAATGTCAATCACGTTATTACTTACTAGTTGCTGCCAAAATTACCTTGAATACTTCTGGTATCGAAATTTGTGGCATTCTGATTGAAAGATAATAGTCATCATGAAAGCCTATTAATAACTCTTTTTTTTAAATCATAACTACCGTTAGGTGCATTAAAAAAACAATTAATTGACATTAAAAAGGCGTAGGTTTTCTAATCCGACTTTGCAAGAAGTAATTGCTTTAAATTTTTCATTTTATCGAAGGAGAGGACGCAGACACATTTTAGATTAAAATCTAATTAACAATAATTTCCATAGACCTTCTTAACCTTAATTTTTACAGAATAATATCACAGCTGCCTAAGCACAATAATACATCTAAATTAATGCTTTAACATAATTTATTTCTTTTATAAACCCTCTGTTTTTAGCAACACACTCGTACAAAAATAAACTATGAAACATCAGCAAAACGGAAATATATTAAAGCAAAGGGGGAACAAAATGAAAAACTTGACAAACAAGATACAGAGCATCTCCCATCCATCGCGTAACCAATAAAGTGTTTCTGCTACCTCGTACAGAAGACGGGTTTGTTGAAAAAAGCGTTGCGAGCGATGGAAGCGCTGCATAAAATAACACTCGCACAATGAGAGGAAAACTTCTCGGGATAAATCGAAGGAAACCAATGAATTTTTATGTTACAGGAACGATGATATAGAGGATTTATAGCCTTTGTGTTTTGTGTACGAACGCTGGCGTTATTCCTTCCCGTTTTATATATTGCAGTCTTGTGGTACATTTCGCTAAATATTTATGGTACTTTCATCTTTCTATTATTGGGAATTAAATTCGCTTTGCTGAGTGTGGACGTGCTTGCCGTTTGTTGTTTGTTTCTTAATTCAGATGGAGAAATTAAAAGTATATTTAGTAATTGAATGAAAATTCCACATGATTAAAACAGAAGAATTTGTACATTTATGAAGAAGTTTCTATTCACACAAGGTAACAAAAGGTAAATTACAGTCGTTTAATAAATTTCTGACTTAGATCAGTCGGTCTATGGCAATTAGCAGAGTCAGTATTGTTGATCGTTTATTACCATCAGGTACAACTACACCAACATGAATTCATGGGGTGCAAAAGATCTCTTGATGATCTTGATGTATCAATGTTTTCTTTATCAGTTGCTGTTTCAGTTTAATGCGATCTCTCAGATCAAAGTAATTTTATCTTACCTATACTTAAATTTTTATGTATCACTATTAGATACTCCGGATAAAGAACAAACATAAATTGTCCCGAAAAAGGTCCCAAAATAAAAGTTCTCTGACAAATAAGTCGTATATACTTCTTTGCGATTCGTAAAAAACGTTTAAAACACAGAAAATGTAGTCCCTCGTGTATTGTTAAGGGTAGAACGTTTAATCTAATCTCATCTGAACTAAGAGGCTGGGAGAAGGGCTAGTATTAGCGTGGAAACACACGGGAATGTTTCATGAGTTAGGAAGTTGAAGGGTTTTTTGTAAAATCTTTGTCATTCTACTGAATTAATCATCCATATTCCATAACAATAAATACAGCCAGCAGTCACATAGATACATAGTTCTCACCCCACAATACAATTCAAGTCCTTTGTTTGATATCAGAAACTACGGGAGATTTTTTCAATCCCACAAGCACTCAGACCCGAAACAAATATTTGTGGATCACATAAACATTTGTCTCGGTGATGGATTTAACCTACCACCTCTCGTTTCGCATGCTGTTGTCTAGCCAACTTCGCCACGGAACATTAAATATGGACTGTTATAGTAATAAGTAGCGCCTGGATACTACTTCGTAAAATAAAAAAATACGCTTTCCTACAATAAATAACCAGGTATTTAATATGTGTGGTTTTTAGGACACCGTAATTTTTTTTTATTTTTTGGAGGGATTTTTTTAACGCCATTGGGTTTGTAATCACCTTAACTGGCTTAGTTTTTAATCACGGTCTGAATACTCTGTATAAAGGGTAAAGCAAACCGTCCGTCGACGCTCCCAATATACCTCCGTATGTTACTTGATATAGTTCCCCAGGTGAGCGTTAAGGGAATGAGGTTCCACGGTTAAGGGAACCAGACAGATGGACAAATGGTCCGCTTCCACGGGCGCGCTCCTTAATTTCTCACTCCAATATATTCTACTTTTTGTTAAAGCGACAGTTGCCTTTCGTACTTATTAATATGTATAGGCGTTGTATTTTGTGCATTTATTTAATTATTTGGAAGGACATTAAATAGAATTTAATATGGCAAGATATAATGACATGTTCGACTTTGGCATAAATTGGATATTAACAAACTTAAATTTTTTCCACATTGCTTGTTTTATAATTATTCATATTCGTATCCTTGAATTCTCTTCCTATAACTCAATTCTTGGTTGCCTGTAAGAGATAATTTCGTTCGATAAGACTCTAGTGACTAAAATCTATAGTTTTTTTATTAATGCGAAAACCACCGAATTGCTTCCTGAGGTGCATTAAACAGAAGATAACCATTCTGAGAGACTTGAATCATGATAAACGTCTCCAGGTCTCAGAAGGCCCGCATCTCACAAAGCATCATCATCATCAGCCCATATACGTCCTACCGCTGGACACAGGCCTCTTCTACCATTGAGAGGACTTGCTTTAGTCCACTTTAGATACACACCCAAAAACTTCTAAGAACCTGATAACCTTCTGTTCTATACAGCAGTTCCTGAAAATCTGATAAACGACTTCAGCATCAAGAAGGTCGGCATCCCACAAATACTTAAGAATAATGTTTGGCGATCGTTCACGGGCGCACCATTACCTCCGTCCGTCTGACCGCGCAGTTGTTAATATCTTTACATTATCTGCGAGATGCCCTAATGCCTCGCGTTATCGTTTCTTTTGTGTGTTTCACTTAGCGTTAACCGGAGCCGGCACGCGAACTATGGCCAAAAGGACCGGAGATTTGCTTTTTGTTCTTCTAATTTGCGATGGGTTGATTGTGTAAGGAACCCGGCAGCTTTTCTGATGCTTTTGTGTTTTTTTTTGTGCGGTAGACCCATTGGGGCAGATGGAGAAGGTTGTGAAACGAATGGCCATGCGATCCCCGCATGATCCTCAATTTTTGTTTCGGATCTGGGTGTTAGTGAGACTGAAAAGTCACTCGTAATTATGACACCCATGACACAAGATTCGTATCAGTGTGGGTTCCGAACAATGTATGTGTCTATTGGGTGTACGAGAGACTTTTCAGGTACGACGGTTCTTTAACTGAAGACGTTCTTTTCTAAAATACCTTCAGATAAACTGTCATACTAGAAAAATATATCTATTGCAAAATATCATCGACACCTACTACACTCAGAGCACTACATAAACCCTATCCATCGTCCGGTCCAAATAAACACACCCTTGAGATTTTAATAACCCTCAAATACGGTATTATTTCTTGGACGGCGGCCAAAAAAGCGAAAGGGGCTCCTTAGACCGGGGGCGGTGTCGGTCTCACCGCGGTTAAGTAAACTTCCGTTGGCCGCGTCCGGCGGATAAGATTCACCCATTCGCCGCTAACGTTAGCACATCCGCAATTATTCTCTGTATTCCATGATTCCGCTTTCTTTCATCTTATTTGGATTTTGGTTTTTCAGTTTGTTTTTGTTCTTGTGTGTTTTTTTTTCTGGGGTTTAAAAAGAGCTGCCAGGTTGATATTTAGTTTGAACATCAACTATCGTGCTATTTAAATGAAATGAAATTTTAGGTTCTTCAGAGAAACATGTACACAATAATTTGTGTATCGACAGTTCTCAACATAGGCCAATTTGTAGATTATATAACGGTTTTAGGTTAGTTAACGTCACTTTGACGTGCAAGCATAATACAATTAAAACCATTTATATTCTGCTAAGTTCCGTAACATAAATGGCGCTTTAAAAGGACAAAAGATCGTCCATATGTAGTTATTAGTAGAATATGTATTTGTTGGATTACCTCATTAGCAATAAAGGATAAAGCAGATTTTATGTAAAAATATAATATTTAGGAAAAGTTATTTCTATTAAACCAATTAAGGAAAGTGGACGTCACTACGTATGTGACTGTATTGATTGCAATTAAGTTCATGATACAAAATATAAAACTAGATATTATTTCAATACACCGTGTTCCACATGCAAAAGCCGGCGAAACTAAGCCTAAAAATGTCATTGTAAAGTTTGGTTCAAAGATTTTGCGGGACAATTTACTCCTAGCGCATCGCCTCAAGAGGAAATTATCTACAAGTCAATTGGGAATACCTGGATCACCACATGAGATTTACATAAACGAACATCTTACACTGAAAAGGAAGCAACTTTTTCGTAAAGCTCGTGAACTTGCCAAGAAAAATAAATATCAATTCGTATGGATCAAACACGGAACCATACTGGTGCGCGAGAAGGAGTCTTCCAGTGTTATTGCCATTCGACGGGATGAGGACCTCGACAAAATCAAGCCGCAAAAAGCTTCCGTATGAGATATACCTAAATCTTTATTTTAATTTAATGTTTTGTCTTATTATCAATTTAGATGTAATCATTTGCTTTGCTATTATTGCTGAACTTAGTGCTCAAAGATTTTTAAACAGCCTAGTATTGTTGCCTTTAATTTGCTTTTGCTCTTATGTAATTGTGCATGCTTTGTTTTCATTTCGCTTTCGTGCAGCAGGATATTACTATAGTAAAATTGCTATTTTTTATAATTTGCGCTTAAATAATGGCTTCTCAAGATAGTATCAATTTAACAGTATATTACCAGAACTGCAGGGGGATCAGGACTAAGCTAAACACCTTATATCTTAATATACTATCTCATACTTATGACATTATTATTTTAACAGAAACTTGGTTGACTCCTGAAATATCAAGCAATGAATTTATTGATCAACGCTACATGGTTTTTCGGTGTGATCGTAACCGTCTTATTACCAACAAGAAGGACGGTGGGGGGGTTCTTATAGCCGTCTTAGCTGAATTAAAACCCTCGCTTTTCCAGTTCACACAATACTTGTCTTTGCCAGAGCATGTTTTAGTCAGAATGCCCTCTTATAATGGTAAGTATCACATTATATGCGCTACTTACATACCTCCATGTATTAATGAAGACACCTATATTACCTTTTTAAATTCTTTATCAACATTGTATGACAATCCTAGTTTGGATGTTTTAATGATAATTGGAGACTTTAACTTACCTGAATTAAATTGGATTAGCAAGGAATATTACATGGATAGCAATATGCATGGGTCTATTTCTAAAGTAAGTCGTGTTTTGATGAATACATGCTCCCAACTAAATTTAAAACAGTACAATTATTTATGTAATAGAAATAGTCGCATATTAGATTTGTTTTTTTGTAATACTCATTGTTCAGTTTTAAGTCCAAACACACCACTTGTACCTGTAGATACCCATCATCCACCATTTTATGCACATTTTGAAATAATAAGTTTTGCTTTTAAAATAAATAAAAAGATTAGCCGCAAATTCTTTAACTTTCGTAAAGCCGATTATGACAGCATAAATACTGATATAAATAAAGTTGAATGGAATTCCTTATTTAATAACCTTTTCCCTGAGGATGCGGTGTCTGTTTTTTATGAGGAAATTTACAGAATTATTAAATCTCACACACCAGAATATATACGTAAAAACAATAATTTTCCAATTTGGTTCTCTAATTCACTTTTACAAATATTTAAAAAGAAAAATAAGGCATGGATCAGATGGAAAAAATTTCAAAATAACAGTGACTACAACATATTCTCTATTTATAGAGACAAATTTAAAAAAGAAGTTGACAAATGCTATAAATCATACATGCAAAGAGTTGAAGAAGGTCTCATGACTAATATAAAGACATTTTGGACTTACGTATCAAGTCGCAAAGTAACTAATAACATCCCTACCACAATGTACTATGGGCAAACTATGGCAAATGACCCCTCTGCAATTTGTAACCTCTTTTCCACTTTCTTTAATTCAGTGTATGAACCGTCTACTTTTCATGGTTCCACATGGCAACCACCGTCACCTAACATCAATAGCGATGTAAATATATGCAGGTTACATTTTACTTTGGACGAAATACGTACTGCAATGAATCTACTTGATTCTTCAAAGGGGCCTGGTCCTGATGGTATCCCAGCTTTATTTTTAAAAAGGACATCCCATACATTATGTTACCCTTTGTTTATGTTATATAATAAATGTTTATCTTTAGGAATATTTCCAGATATCTGGAAATGTGCAAACATAATACCTGTTCACAAAAATGGAAATAGATCTGATGTTATGAATTATCGTCCGATATCCATATTATCAGCATTTTCTAAACTGTTCGAAAAGCTTGTTCACAGGCATGTTTACCCTTTAATCCGTAAAATAATCATAAATGAACAGCATGGTTTTGTTAAGGATAGATCTTGTGTAAGCAATCTTCTAATTTTTACTTCCCATCTTTTTGAGGGTATTGACAAAAGACAAAGAATCGATACAGTATACACGGATTTTCAGAAGGCATTTGATAAGGTCGATCACAGATTGCTACTAGACAAAATCGCGTTTAATGGCATTAGAGGGGATCTCCTCCGGTGGTTTGCCTCTTATGTTACCAACAGAACGCAGAGAGTGGTCATAAACGGCTTCGAATCGGACTCTATTCTTGTCACCTCCGGTGTGCCGCAGGGCTCCATTTTGGGTCCTTTGTTGTTCGTTTTATTTATAAACGATGTGAAAGACTGTTTTAAAAAATGTAATTTTCTATTGTATGCTGACGATTTAAAAATCTATAAAAATATTTCTTCGGAATCTGATTCTGTCGAACTACAAAACGACCTTGATTCATTTTTCAATTATTGTACAATTAATAAATTAAAACTTAGCATAAATAAATGTCACTCAATAACTTTTACAAAAAAAACTAAAATCATGCCTTATGAATATTACTTAGGAAATACGATAATTGAAAAAGTACACAATGTTCGCGATCTTGGTGTGGAATTGGATTCCAAGCTTCACCTAGATTCGCATATTGAAAACATTACAAAAAAAGCATACCAAATGTTCGGCTTTGTAATGAGGGCGTCCAGAGACTTCCACCGACCTAACACATATTTACAGTTGTACAGAGCAATTGTCAGACCACAATTAGAATATGCAGTGCCTGTTTGGAATCCTTATTACAAAAAGTATATTGAATCCCTAGAGGCATTGCAAAGTAAATACTTACGTGCAGTGCACCATAGATGCTTCCAAAAAAGGATTTCTTACCAGGCACTCCTAAAAACATATGGTCTCGTCACTCTAGAGCGCAGACGTATGCTGCTTGAAGTCATGACTCTGTTTGGTATATGCCGCAATAAATTTGACTGCTCCGAATTAGTGAACCGCTTATGTTACCTGGTTCCCCGCACAGTTCACGGGCGCGAGGTGCGTAGGAGACGTTTATTTGCTTCCTCCTCATGTAAAACCAATGCAGGCGCGCGCTCACCGCTTCACCGAATGGTTGATACATACAACCAGCATTTCAACGCAGTTGATATACTGCATGTTGGCAAACGCAAATTTAAAGTCGAGGCAAATAAAATTTTAATGGACATTGAGCACTAAAGTTATTGTTTACATTTTTTTAAATTTTTTTGTTGTTTTTTTTTGTATGTTTATTATTATGTTATTTTTCCCTCTTTCGTCATATATCTCATAAGGAAGCTTAGTATAGGAAGCTAAACAAAACGATGTAGTTGATCAGATATTTTTTTTTTTTTTTTTCCATGTTCTTTTATTTGTTTATTTATAATAAGTTTATTTATGATCATGATTGTAAAGTATTTAATTTAGCACATGTCACGCGCTCTTTCAACGGCGTTTATATTTTCTAATGTAATCCGTGGAAACGTAGTGGGTAGTATATGTATATATATTACTAAGTAAGTTTTTTGTACTTTCTTGTATACTACTGTTTGTTTTCCTTAAATAAATAAATAAAATAAAAAATCAGTATACAGAACTCAAAAAATATTATAGAAAGATTTTCTGTCGCGCAGACTTCTTCAACCATCCTAATATTTTCAACAACTAACTTTCCAAAAGTCACTTTAAATTCCGATAAAAATTACCTCGTCTGATAAACGTAATGTTTGCAAACCGGTCCAGCTGACCCATAAAACCCTGTTCTTTCAGCCGAGCGCAATCGAGTCTAATTCGAGCGCTGATCTGGCGTCCAATAACTGTCGCTCGGTTTCCACACGATTTGGTCGGTTAGACCCGGCCCGGCCGCGCACGGTTGGCCTCTGGTACCCACTACATATTTTATTCGCGCTTTATTACGCTTTATATTGAATTTTGAATAGGAGTTTCTGATATGGTTAGAATATTTTGAGGGAAGGAAAAAAAGAGGTAATGTATAGTCATGTTTCAAACGTTTGTAAGTTTTTATACCATTTCGTAATCGTCAGCGTAATACGTCCTACTATTTCTCACGGGACTCTGTTACAACTGAGAGGGTATGCAGGCTTCCTGACGATGCTTTTCTTCACCGTTTTACTAAGCGATAATTCATTTTGACATACACATAGCTTCGAAAAGTTAAAGGCGTCTGCCTGGGTCTTAAACCATGACCACCGAGATTCTCGACCACACGCCTTAACCTCGACGCCATCACTACTTTTCTCTTATATCTTATCCCCATTCATTTATTTCTATTAATTTTTGAAACAGGTAGACATATACATACGTTTGTTTATAATTATATCTACGCAGCTAATGCCATCTATGTTTTAAACTGATGAACCTCACTGGAGACTAGTCCTATTAAATTCAAATTGACTGATTGGCCTTTTTAATTCATTTTCTGATATAGTAATAGAATAAAAGAATAAATTATCTCAGAAAAATTAAAAAGTCAATAAGAAAACGAATAGCCTGCTGTGTTCACAGTTTATTAGGCTAGTTAAGAGGATTTTTTCTTGTCCCGAGTATAAAAGACGCCAGTTTTTACATCTAGGAAGTAATTATCTCGCTGAAGTTGTTAGGAATCGGGACTCGAGGAGTTGTGCTGCCGATTTACAATATACGTTTGGAGTTTGTTCTTAATTGTTTTTACTATTAGGTTTTTTTTCATGGGAAAGGAGGCAAACGAGCTAGTGAGCCACTTGATTTTAAGTGGTCAATGAATACCCATAATAACGAATTTGTAGGTAGAAATGCTTTTTTCGGAGACTTTTAAGTCTGTCATGTAACAGATGAGGATTTACAGTCTTTTTTTATTACGTTTCCCTGGCTCATTTAAATATACAGTCGGCGGTTTAGCAAATACATTACTTATATAAACGCTTTTAGTTCGTGATCTGGCGTAGGCGTTTTATGCGCTAAGAATAAAATTCCGACAAGTCACCAAACGCGTACCATGTTTCGTAGTTACGCGGCCCCGTTCGGTCGGAAGCCGGGCGATCATTTGACTAACTTTTTTCATTATCTTCGCCAACCGGTATACCTCCATACATGTCCTATTACGTTTTAGTTGTGATTTTTTTAGTTTATACTCTTCCTTGCTAACTACAATCGTTAGCAGAGGCCATTTTACCAGTAGTTTCAACGCATAAACGACTACATTTTACGACTTAATACAGTAAAATTGGCTATATAATAAAATGATTATGCAGTGGCCATTTCTGTGAAATTTTGTTTTATGCCCGTGGTTTAGTGTTGTCCGAGCTGGTAATCAAATTCCACGAGCCTAGATTACGGTGGCTTTGATGACGCAGTTTTTCTAGAAGTAATTACTTAATTTACGTTCATCGGTTTTAGTAGTTTCGACGTTCGGTTGTTGGTAATTTTACGATAGTAAGTAGAGGTAGTGTTGCGTAATGTTGTTCTAACTACACGTAATATTTAATTGAAATGCTTTATTGAATATAAATATGATTAAATAAAGGTTAATACTTATAGCTATAATATGCCACAAAGGACTTAGTCCTATCGCTATTAGCGATCTCATCCTGACAATGGCTATGGTGTTATAAAATTAATAAACAATTAAAACAAAAAAAAATTAAAACTAACATCTGACTAATACATAAAATATAAAATATACTTGTGAAAAACAAGATAAAAGATTTCGCTTGACTTATCGACAAAAGTTTGTTCCTCAAGCGAGCAGTATAATATGATATTAAATAATATATTTTTTTATATTTAGTTTTAGTTAGTTAAAGCATCGCATTGGTGACCTGTAAGGATGTTATTAATTATGTTTATAAATAAATAAACATTTTCATTTCATCTAAGATACTTAACTGAATTGGGATATTAATTTTATACAGACATACATAGATGTGAACTTGGGATTGGCCAAGCAGTTGATTTCTTAACAAAATTGTGTCAAGTTTTTTCTGTGGGACCAAACTATTCTATAAACTCCATACTCAATACAATTATATCCCCTTACACTTATGTTTAAGATTACTATTGGCGTGCTCTGTACTGATCGCGTGACAGCTTGTGACGCAGACCCTGGTGTCACGCTGCACAGAATGGGCATCCGTAGCGTGCTCACAACAACCTCTTACCGTGTTAGTGGTTATTCCGACTACTGATAGTATGTCGATGCGGAAATTTTTTAGAAGTATCAGCTTGTATATTTTTAGCTATTGTTGTCTTGATAGCATTTGATTTTGATTTTGAGCAAAACTATTTGGAGTTAGTCACAATATTCAAAAATACTCATTCTTTAAACACATAGGTACATATATCACATGATTCTTTCCAAATCTAGAAATGTCTCCGACCAAGTCGCAGTATATAATTTTAGACTTGAATACTTACAGAAATGTGAAAAGTATGGCTATAGCTTAACTGACAACTTGATTTTTAGCAAGATTTTTATATTTAAAACGATAATTGTATAATACAGCAGTATTTCAGTTCTAAGAAATAAATTAAAATGCCTTCACACTTAAGGTAGCGATGTCCGAGAAAAACAGTATATTATACGTGAGAACACACTGATTGGAGTAATGGATTCGTCTGCAGATTTACCCTCATGTATTCAGAATGTTTCCGAATCCGAGGATTTATGACAGTTTTCTGACAATCGTGTCGAAAGACGAAAAATTTAAACCCAGAATCATTAAGGCAGCACGTGTTAATTTCAGGTTTAATATTTTTTGAGAAATTAAATAATATATTTTGTTTCATTACCATGAAGAAAGCGAAGAAAGTTGCTAGATTCTTAATTCTATGTCCTTTCAGTCGTAGCGCTTTATCCAAGTTTCGTCTATATGATTAAAAATATAACCGAATAAACCCCCAATCTGTTGACCTCTCATATCGTTTTTATATCAAAACAACCTCGTACATCCGAATAACCGACTATATCGATATTTTAGCCGTGTCTCGTACCTCCTCTAAGTAAACTTCCGGTGGGGCGTCCGCCCGGCGGAAGTGCCAGTCGGTCCAGCTACAAACACCCGATGCAATATTGTCCCCGACTCTATAGATTATTGTTAAGCGCTAGCGACATCTAGTGAGTTCCATAGTAACTGCCATTTGTGAGAAACTAGCCCTTTTCAGTCAGACACTGTTCTAATACCTATGTACTCGTATTTGAATTTTGATGAATACTATAATAGGGTATGGTTGCTCTTTTTGAATTTGATTGGTTAAAGTGACAGCCTCAAAGATTAATAATAATGAAATTGGGTGGTAAAAATTTAATTTCCATTCGTATATAGCTTCCAAGTTACAATGAATTAACACGCAGATGTAAATATCTCGAGGCCTCTTACACACCTTGAACTTCTTATGGAGTTTTTTTTATGATTTGTAAGCGTTAAGAACTATAACCCCTTAGCCTGATTAGTTGCAGAGGAAGTCAAACTGGGTGACAAATGACATACTTGTATCGCGAGATGATAAGGCAGTGTGATAACTAATAATAAATAAATAAAAAACCGTGCAAATTACGTAACAAACCACGAAGAAAGCAAATAGCAAAGTAGAAGTTGTAAATCGTGGTTGTTTCGGTAGCAACACAAATCGTGTTCGACAGTGGAGTGGTGGGTCACGCGAGCCCTAATGGGCTTCCATTGGAACAACCGCGCCGTCTCATTTCTGAGGGTTAAATTATAACGCCCTTCAGTTCGTGCCGCTCGTCATAAAGTGGGGGAATGCTGACGTATTTTTACATGTCATCGAGTGGAACTTAGATAAGTAACCTACTTAAAACCTGTTTATAGTAGTGATGGGCTCGAGGTTTAGGCATATGATCGAGAATCTCGGCGGTCGCAGGATCGATTTCAAACATATAGGTTTGTTTGTTGGAAACTTCTGTAAATTCGCAATGAATAATCACTTATTTTAACGGTAAAGGTAAGGAAAATATAGGGAACAAAAATTTCTTTGGAATTACTGAGATGTGTAGTCCCCTAACCCGTACTAAGTCAGTATAGTGGTTAAAGTTGTAAACCCTCTCAGTTGTAGAGGAGACCAGTGCCCAGCAATGGGACGTATAATTAAATTAGAGACAATTTCCTTTTTTCCTTAAGTGTCAATCGAGAATTGAGGCCCAAAAATACGTATTTTTTTCAATAATGATATAGCTATAAACAGAACAGAATAAAATATTCAAGACAGAGACATCTAAATTGAAGTGATTGTCACAGTGCGGAAGGCGCCTAAGTATTGCCATGACGATCCCCTCAGAATTTGACTTGATGTAATTTGATTACCGTGAAAATTTAAATTACCGACTCAGGCACTGGATAAACATGCACTTTATAGCAATACCTACAATGAATGTATTTCTATGAGACGAAATAGTGAGTATTTCTTTGCATTCAAGATAACCGTGACTATTTAGAATCTTTTTCATCAACGCATATACGCCCACTGCTGAGCACGGGTCTCCTCTACGATTGAGAGGGTTATTATTATAGAATTTATTAAGTTAGGTTAGGTTATTTAGAATCTATCTGCTAGCAAATATTTTGTATAAAGTCAAGTTCAACAAAGACTGTAATGTAAATAACCAGTATTCGAAATAGTAAATTAATGTTTCGTTTGCAGTTTTCAGATCTTAAAAAATTTAAAAAGCATCTTCTTGTTTCTTCAATTCATATTACTAACAATTTGCCATATACAGTACCACCATTTTTTTCATATAAAATCAGATCAAACAACGATTATCTTGATATATATCTAAAAGTTTATGCAATAGTAAAATATATTATATCAGGCAGGCTATGGTTCCTTCTTCAGATATTATCATCTAAATACGAAATAATTTGATTTTCCTTCACATTGAAACTAAAAGCTTGAACAATAGGTTGATAAATTTTAACCGCATCAACTGTTACATTACGAAACTCGATAAATAGCCATCCACGTGTGGAAAGGAGTGCACCGTGTAATTTCCTTTTGGAAGAAATCGAATGAAAAATTGAGTGTCATGGTAAATTGGGAATATTTAAATGGCTTTGTAATTAATTGCAGTTTGATGTTGGCTTAATTATTGGGTGGCGTTTTAATTTCATTGGGGACCGATGAATAAATACATCCGACAATATCGCACGTGGTTTCGACCCCAGGATTAACAATTACATCTTGTTTTGTGAGGACGAAGTACCAATAAAGATTAAATAAGAAAGAGAAGTTTAAATACATAGCAATTATTTCTTCTGACTATATCATAGCTTCATCAACCCATATACGCCCACTGCTGAGCACGGGTCTCCTCTACCATTGAGAGGGTTTAGGCCATAGTCCACCACGCTGGCCTAGTGCGGGTTGGCGGACTACACACCTAAGAAATTCCTAAGAACTTTTAGGTGTGCAGGTTTCATCACGATGTTTTCCTTCACCGTTAAAGCAAGTGATAATTCATCTTGAATACACACATAAATTCGAAAAGTCAGAGGTGTGTGCCTGGGGTTCGAACCCGCGACCGCCGAAATTCTCGACCGCGCGCCTAAACCTCGAGGCCATCACTGCTTTTTTATATATCATAGCGTGGTGGACTAAACCCTTACCCTTCCTAAGCGCAGAGGAGGCCTGAGCCCAGCGGTTGGACGTTTAAGGTCTGATGATTGATATCTTATCTGATGCTTCCACCAGTCATTAAATGTTAATTTCACCTGACCATAATACTCCCATTTCCCTTAGAATCGTAGAAACCAGCTTTTTCTTTAGTAACCTAGACCCCTCAGCCGTTCTTCATCCCCTACCGTTTTTTAAGAAACAACCAAACCATCTTAAGCTAGATTCTGCTTGTTTATCCGTAATGAATATTTTTTTAATGAACCATTTAAAATTCTACATTAGCAATAGAATTGCTTGCTCTAAGATCCTATAGTCTAGTTACTACTCGGTTTATAGGTGCCGCTGCGGTCGCTTAAAAGCGTTTAATCAGCGAACGCGTGCCGTGCGCCGTGCAACGTAATTGCTGATTTTAATTCAATTCCACTACCGTACACGCGAGGCAATTTTTACGCGTTCAAGACAACTTAGCGCTTAGAACTGCTATTGTTGTTTAGGCTGTTCCACTTAAGAATTGACAGCCTTTATGAAACCAGGAAAAAACTAGTGCAGTATTAGTTTAGTCCGCCAATCTGTACTAGGCAGGGTGGTGGACTTAGGGCTGAAAAGCCCTCTCTTAATTGTAGAGGAGACCAGCAAAAACCGGCAAAAAAACTCTCAACACGAAATCTCATAATAATATTTTTTAAATAATAAATAAAAAACATAATTACTTCCCTCTTTAACCTCCAATAAAACAATAAAATTTAAAGGCAAAAAACAAAAATTCTGATAAATTTACGAATCTTTAGAATCCGTAAGTTCGCTTTCACCTCTCAAACGTAAAACCTCAAACATATTTCATTATAGGTTATTTAACACACGTCCGATAAAGGCCGGGGACTGTAAATAAAGTCTCATTTCATTAGTCAGGCCACGCACGCCACGTTTGATAAATTGCTACGTCTCAACCTAAGCCGTAATAGGCTTTGCCTAGATTACTCATTTCTTACTGAATCAGGGCATGTTTATGAATATTTCTGTAATGAAGGCTATTTTCGGATTTTATGATCGCGCTGATGCTAATGTTGGTGAATTTATGCTGCTTTGATGCTTGATGTTGCAATTTTGAGGATGGTTTGTCACTTTATGTAAGAAACAATTATGTATCTTTTTTGTTAAAAAATTCTTTAGACGAAGGCAGGAGATAATCTATACTAAAATTCCGAAACGCAATCCTAATGTGGTCGACTCTATCGGATAAATATTCACTACTTGAGTAGTAAATCTTTGTTGAGGCTTTCATCCCTACACCAATCACCCGCCACTGCAACTTAACTGACCCAAGATTGATTCTAAGAGATCTTTGTTCTAGATAATGAAATAAAAAAGCAGTTTAACGACAAGTTTGCCAACTAATCCAGTTATAAGTCACTGCACATTATGATCCTGCACGTAGCTATTGGCAATTTTCCTAAAAATTCAGTTGCTTAGACACTAACTTGTGAAACGAGAGGCCGAGAGTTGGATCCCTGCACCGTTACAAATGTTTGTGCGATCCACAAATATTTGTATCAGGTCTGGACGTTTATAAAATTATGAATGTAACTATTGAATGTTTTTTTTTTTAATAATCTTAAAACGTGAAAATTACGCCCAAATTTCTGTTTGACTCAAATAAATGATGTTGTCGTTAATAAATCGATGTCTTGGGTTTAAGTGGCTGTAACATTAGAGCGATGGCGTGTGCCTCAGTAACATAGTCCTGAATTAATAGTATTACTTGTTCGGCACGCACCGAAAAATGTGCTCAAATTACCACTGTGCGTGATACTACCGGGAGAGGATACAGTGCGAAGCGGAGCGAGATGAGATTTCATGAGTTGCTTAAAAAAAATCCTTTTACATTTTTTGTAGCAACGTGAAACGCAAGTGTAGGTTGTTGAAAACTATAGTGGTTGTTAAATAAAGCCTGGTTACTTAAGTATTTTTAACTGTAGTTGTTGTTTGAGGGAATAAATTTGTTAAAAGAAATGTGCCCGAAAACATTTTTTTTAAGTTAAATTCCATTGCAAGGCACAGACTTCCAAGTAGGCGCACGGAGTTTAGGTTTTAGTCCAAAGCGCTGACGTACTTACTAAATAGAATTAATAATTATTATTCCGTGTGTAAATCATTTCAGTTATCACACGGTGTTCTCCTAAAATGTAAAAGAACGTGATAGATTTAAATTCACATTAACGTAAGAAAAGTTAGACTTGAGTCTACGATTTGTGTCCTCACTCTCTGATACTTCAACAAACTGTACGCCTAAGTATTGCGTATAACGCTATCTTGTAGTATACGAGGTAGTAGTATATAATCATTTATTTATTTATATACACTTTTTACATACACAATGTAAAGGTGGACTTAATGCCTGAGGCATTCTCTACCAGTCGAACCTTAGGAGGTGCAGAGATGAAAATCGTAGATGTAAATATTATATACTACACTCAATATTAACATACATAATTAATATATAATAATTTAAAGTAAATACGTGATACAATTGTGATATATACATAAATAAATACATACAGGTCATTTAGATTTAAAAATAATTATTCGAAATTTTGTGAGGCAAGCTGGAATTTTGGGCTTCAATGGAAGTACCGCCACTGAAATATATGTATGTTTTTTACCATTCACAAAATCCGCTCTCTCGTATTCCCTTACAATGAGGCTTCCACTGAATTATTCACAGATCACACATTAATTGGCATTTTAAAACACCTCGTAATTTCGGTACGCCTGGTCTCATTAACGTTTCTCATTAACTCGGGGATTACAATTATATTTATGCCGAATCATACTTTACTGTTATGATTCTAAAAAAGTTTGGGGATTGCAGAAAGATCTTTATGTCTTTAAAAATAAGAATTAATCCAACTTATTTGTGAATGTTGATTTCTTATAACCATAGCTTCTAACAATATTGACTATAACAATATTAATTATGAGTATTTTATATTATGTATGTGTGTCCTCATAAGCAGTGATGGCCTCGAGGTCTAGACGCGCGGTCGAGAATCTCGGCGGTCGCGGGTTCGAACCCCAGGCACACACCTCTGACTTTTCGAAGTTATGTGTGTATTAAAATTGAACTATCACTTGCTTTAACGATGAAGGAAAACATCGTGATGAAACCTGCACACCTAAAAGTTCTTAGGAATTTCTTGGGTGTGTAGTCCGCCAACCCGCACTAGGCCAGCGTGGTGGACTATGGCCTCAACCCTCTCAATGGTAGAGGAGACCCGTGCTCAGCAGTGGGCGTATATGGGTTGTTGACGATGACGACGATGTGTGTCCTTGATGACATCATCACAAATCATGATCATATGCAAGTATAACATAATTATCATCATCATCATCACCATTACATGCGTCCCACTGCTAGGTACAGGCCTCTTCTACTGAGAGGGTTAACAACATAAAGAGTTTAAGCTCAGATCAAAGCAACACGACCAAAAGCGAATACTAAGTCGTCAGCGAAATGATATCCGAATTTTAATAATGGCATTCAATTAGGTTCACCCTCGTCAAGTCTGGCCACCATGTTAATAAATACTCGCCCTTTGTGCCGCGTGGAAGTTTTGTAATCTTCTATCCGGATACAAAGGGATGTAGGATTTAATTTCCGAAAAAATCGTGTACGGTTGCTGCGGATTTTTGCGTCGCTTTGCCCCAGCAGTGGCTATGGAAAATGTTGACGTGCAAATTGAATGTGATGTGTGTAGTGGATTTATTTCAGGTCGATACAAAATGTTAGGAAACAGGAAGATTTTTAACGGTTTTCGTTTGAGGTGAAATAAAAAAGTGTTGTTTTTTTTTTCACAAATTTGTCTATCGGAGTGATCAGAATATTTGAATCGAAGATTAAGCTATGGCCACTCATGTAAAAAATAAGATGGATTAACTTAAAATTCACATAAAAAGATGTTGATTTGACTAGGTTAAATGAATATAGATACAGTATTATTGACAGAGTTGGGTAGGGTGATTATTTACGAAGAGATCTGAAAACTACTAATTGCAAACACAGATTACTTCTATGAACTTATTTCTTGCAAGTTGGATGGCACGTCACCCTGATGTTATATCACATTAGTAATAAATATCTTCATCATCAGCAAATATACATCCCATCTGATGAAAATCCGCTTCCTCAACAATTGAGAGGGTAAAGACGTTAGTCCTTAGATTACTATAGTTATTGAACTATGGATGGACCGAATGCAGTCCGGACTCCTGTGAAGGTAAATATCCGTAAGAGGAGTGAGCTTTTTTGACCAGACTACCGTGGCCACCTTACTTGGAAATTTCTAACTTTCATTTTTTGGTTACATGGCAATAAATAATTTTAAACTAAGAATAAACATTAAATTATGAAGATTATTTATTAATACGTTCAAACTTTTTATGTATAAACAAAGAAAAACTTGATTACATTAATCAATTTAATAATTACGTGCATAAAAAAAGCAATTCCAAAGTAAATTTGATGTTTTAACAGACATTACGGAAAGGTATTAAATAAATTGTAATTTTGCATGATCCGCCATCGCAAACTTTGCTGCTATAATCAATCATCTAAGGGCATTGTGTCAATAAGTCTGTTTGTTTGTCACAGAATGTTGTGACGTAGATAAATTGATAAATAAACGTCTGCCTTTATGACGTACGGTTCTTACGAAACAAAGCTATGGCTTCGTGAAAATTTGTGTTGAATAAAGTCACAATTGCTTTGCTCAACTTATTTGAATGACAATGCTGAGGGTAACTTAAATAAATTAATACATGTTTGATAGAATGGAGTCTTCAATAAGCTGGCTACTAGTTTTTGACGGCTCAAAGATTTTCTTGTCTTCCAGGCTACAGTCGGTGATTGAATCGATGTTTGGACTAGTTATTTTAGTAAGATTACACTGGTTATATTATTTTCTTTAATCCAGATCTTACTTGATTTCAACTGATACTGCAAATGAAGTCCGAATAATCCTGCAGTATATTGATTAAAAATTGCGAACCAAAATCCTTTCAATTAATTCCCCCAACAGTATCAACTGCTGTAAATTTCATGTATAAAGCTGCTTAAAAATTCCGGCCAGGCTACTCCGATATTAATGCTGAACAAACGGGCTTGTGTACAACATGGCCTAAAGTCCGAGCAGGTCTTAAACTTTGCAGCTGTATACCAAGTGCTAACTCCAATAGAACCGGCGGTTAGTTCGGGAGTTTTAGAACTAGAGACTACGGATTGCCAACCTAGCTGTTCTGGAGCTTGATTTTATTTTTTAGAAGTGTTTGCTTAGTAGTGGGAAGAGGTGTGTGCTACAAAAGCAATTAATCTTTTGTTGTTTCGTGGCTGTATAGCAAACATTGAATGAAAATTCCCCATAATGTGTTAGTTTTAATGACGATTATTTCCGAAGGCAATATGGAGTGTCGAGAGATAGGAGCCTTTTACTTATGCATTAACTTAACTTTGGAACCACCTTTTTGTCATCACATAAACTTAAACTTGTAAATCTACGAATTTCTGTTTATTTTTGTTCGTGCCAGCAAATTCGTTGTTTTCATATCCAAAAACTTTAATATTGTAAAAAAAAACTCCCACATTTTGTACATTCATCAAATATTTGGCACAAAATTACTAATCCCCTAGGTTAGAAACAGAACGTAAATTAATCCAACCAATCAAATTTGAACACACAACAAATGGAAATGGAACTTCACCGAGCTCGTAGTAGATACCGTTCGATCGTTAGCAAACACACATTACCCTCATGTTAATTCAACCATTGATCACCACTCTCACCCAATTTCCATAAAACAAATAGATTTGTGGGTAATTTGTTAAACGGCGCGACGATTTGTTCCAATACCATCAATGCATTAGTGTTATAGCAATTGATTGAAGTTTCACATAATGGAGCAGTGTTTGTGGAGTTAAGGAGTAAAGGAGAGTCAAGAGAGTAAAGGAGTAGAATGAAATAAAATAGTAGAATGAAGGTGACTTGAAGATATAGCGAGCGAGAAATACATATGAAGAGGGATTGGACAGCCTCGTTGGATAGACACTAGCTTGCGAAATATAAGGCTTCGGGTTCGAGTCCCGCACCGAGGCAAAGGTTGGAGTGATCCACAAGAATTTATTTCGGGTCAAGTTGCCTGTGAGACCAAAAATTCTTTCATAATCTCCCATACCCACTAAATATGACTTGTATCCAAGTGTGGGGTCGGAACTATTTAGATATATTATATGTGACTGGGTGTATTCAATTAGTTACTAACATGAAAACAAAAATAGCAATACAAGGCTATGTATTAAACCCTAAAATGTCCTGTTAGGTTAGTTTTGAATTAAAAAGGAAGATTATTCGTTTAAAACAAACTTATTCCGGGAATTAGAACGGGCGACCAAAAAGACCATCAGGCAATTCAATAATCATGAAATAAACTTTATTTCAGGGGATAAAATAATTAATTAATATCACAGACAAACACGATAATAAGAATTTCATGGATAGGCTAAAAAATCTTTGCAAAAGCAATTTTTCCAGCTTATACCATCAAGGAGCCTGAAAGATATTTGTAAATATTTCTTGGAACCAAGTCCAGTGATCCTTGTGGTTGAACAATGTTTACTTCAAAAGAATTCCGTAGATCTCTTTTCGTGTTTGCTTCCAACAATAAATTCCCGAGAGATGTGTACGATATTACTGAAGGTCGTTTTGAAAGGCACATTTTTATCTGTATAAAGTTATATAGATGAGCCAATTTTTACATTTAAGTTAGTAGAAAAAGTACTGATGGCTTTGAGGTTTAAGCATCCGGTCAAGAATATCGGCAGTCGCGGGTTCAAGCTATAGTCATATACCTCTGACTTTTTCACTTAACTTAAATTTTACTTTAACGTTGAAAAAAATAACATAGTGAGAAAAACTGCAGGTCTAAAAGATTTTATGATTTTTTTAGGTTTGTAGTCCGCAAATCCATACCAGGCGAGCATGGTAAAATAAAGCTTAAACCCTCTCAGTTGCAGAGTATAATGTGGTATAATGTGCTGATAATGACAAAAATAACCATCTCAAATCATGAGTATTTCGGAGATAAACTACTGAGAACCATAATTGCAGATTCGGAATAAATATCAATTGTTGATTTTAAGGTATCGATTATATCATCCTCATCGTTTATTATATATTTTTGCGGGTTGTCAGAGTTCCTGGATTTGATATCCGAGTCAGGCGAAGTAGTATTATTAAAAAAAAAATATTCCAAAAAAATTAAGGTGCGCTCCCTGTTACGTTAAACTTGAAACAAACTTTATCATTGTAATCGTACCGAGGACCTCTGGATACATCACATAATATGTACCTATCTACACCCCAAGACTACTAAGCGCTAGATAAATATAGAATAAATGTTTCTGCTGCACCTCAGGCGCCATAAGTCCAGTATTTTATTGTTTCCAGACGGTTTATTGAGGCTGTTCCCTAATCAGGTTGTCGGTATTGGATTAAGCTCATTACGCAAGGTGAAAGTATCGTCTTGCCCAATGTTATAATCGCAAGACGGCGCACACCCACTGTTCTGACGATGTAGTTTCACTGCTTTTTCTTGGTCTTGAGGATATTTTATGTAGTGAGAGCCTCGAGGTGTAGGCGCGCGAAGAATGTACATAGGTAGTGGGTTTAAGCCCCAGGCACAAACGTCTGACTTTTAAGGTTATTTTGAAAAGTATAGAATTTACTTGATTAAAAAATTGCTATTTTAACTTGCAAGCCAATGTGTAGATTATAATTAAATCAATAATTCTCTATTTATAAAATATTTTTTCCATTTATGTATCAATAAAAATAAAGTATTATAAAAAATAGATATATTGAAATAATGTACTTAGTACCTACTTTAAATTCTTAAATTTAATTAGGAAAAATAATGAAAATAATCCTAACACTGATTATTATTTTAAAAATACGCATCTGTTCTTTGATTTTAATTTTCAAAGCAAATTATATTCTTTAAATAATTCATATTAATTTAATCCTTACAAACACGGTACATATTCATCATTACTCTATATACAAATATGAATAACCGAACCTTAAAAAAAAAAACTACCGCAAGAAAAAAATCCCATAAAACATCCCAACATACGCTTCCTACATAACAGCTCATACCATAAATATTCATAGGATAGTGACATTGTTATGACAATAACTGTATTGGTTGGTAACCTTGCGTTTTTCTACGATTGTGGCACCCACGGGCCAAACATCGACAATTTTATGTCACATATAAATTTTGAAGTAAACTTTGACAGGTCAATGGGGCATTGTAGTTGATTTTATGGTTCACTACTGGTTTTGGAATTTCCGACCGAGTTTTTTGTGTGGAGAAAGGTATTTTGGTTTCTCTTAGTATTATTTCAATCAGTCTTGCACAAGGTTGTATAAAATAAATGGTCATAGCTTCAATTTATCTCCGAACTTTCGCTCAAAAAAAAAAAACAATTTAAAATACAATACATGGGGCATTCCACGCGAAGCGGACAAGCAAAAAAAGTCGATGTTTCCGATTTCAGTAATATTCGAGTATGTTATAGATATACATGTCCTTTATACGTGTGTTAAATATTTTTGTAATATAATGACTGGTTACAGAGTTACGGGACTTTGAACTTGTGGCCGGCGTGTGGGCATGTAGTGCTTCAAAGCCCAATACCGGGTCATAAGATTATGGTTTAAAATAATTAAACTAGTGGATTTAATACTTCATTTAATGAGTGTTTAAACTGCATTTTTGTATATAAAAAAAAAATATTTTTTCATTAAAAAAATTGCAAGTTTACTTTTTAAAGCTGATTTTCACAAAGATTATCGTCTTCAATATTTTTTATTGTTTTCCTGAAAAAAGCTTATACTGTGCAGAATATCCTTACAAAGTTGTATTACGGGCTCGAACTTAGTTTAGGAGCTAGGCCAAAAATAGTGCCGCTGCGATGGCGTCCAGCGCCGCGCCTAACGCCCGCCCCTTGTTAGAATTTAATAAAACTTTTAATCAAAGGAATAAAATAACTTCTGATGGAACATTTTGCATATGATCAATAATACTAATACGTTAATATCTATCTATTAAATACTGTTTATTTTAAATCTACACAAATAATACGCTTTTTAAAATAAAACGAACTATTTTTAATAGTAAAATGTATTTACAATTTTATTCTATTTTATTTTATTTTTATTTATTTTATTAACAATGACTGTAAATATTTTAAATAATTTACAGTCAGTGGTACGATTTATGACAGTTTATTCAGTAGTAAGGCATGCTATTGTTTGAGCCTGGTATGGGGCACGCTGATTCAAACTTAAACTTATTCTATAAAAACAACTTATGTTTTTGAATGTTTTTTTTTTCGTGAATAGAAAATATGCGTTAGAAACATTCATTTTCTCGCCAATTCTTACACACGCTCGAATGTGGTAATTGCTTGGTTTGATTTCGACTGTAGACTAGTTTAGGTAGCCAGCCGCTTTGAGTTTCCCCCATCACATAAACCTTTTCCATAAGAAGTGGCATAAAAATCTAATTCTGCTTCTGTACCAAAATCTTGTTTAAAATACAATAGGTTTATGAAATTCAATCTATTTTTAAAGAACTAGGGTGCACCATCAATTATTTAAATATATCTTTCTTATGTAGTTCGAATGGCCTATTTTAAAGATGTTGATTAAAAATTCTGTGGATGGTATTATGGTAAACCTTGCTGTGTCATGTTTTAGGTCATCCGATATCATAATCCTTCTATGTTATAAATTTTACCTTTTTTGTGACAATATACAAGTGTCAGGAGGTGGTCGTTATTCCAGTGGAAATGGACTATGAGGCGATAACTAGTCTAAGGAATATTTTCTATTCACGAAAAGAAGACATTCAACAAAATAAGTTGTTTTTATAGAATAAGTTTGAATCAGCGGGCCCCATACCAGGCACAAAAAAATATCATGCCTTCATACCAACTACTACAGGAATTATGATAAAACGCACCAGTAACAGTGAAGAATTTGAAATTGTAAATACATGTAACCATTACAAATAGTTAGTTTTATTTTAAAAAGCTTAATATTGGTGTAGATTCAAAGTAAACAGTATTTAATAGATAAATATTAACGTATTAGTATTATTGTTCATATGAAAAATGTTCCATCAGAAGTTATTTTATTCCTTTGATTAAAAGTTTTATTATATTCTAACAAGGGGCGGGCGTTAGGCGCGGCGCTGGACGCCGTCGCTGCGGCACTAATTTTGGTCTAGCTCCTAAACTACTTTCGGGCCCGTTATACAACTTTGTAAGGATATTCTACACAGTGTAAGCTTTATTCAGGAAAACAATAAAAAAAATTGAAAATGATAATCTTTGTGAAAATCAGCTTTAAAAAGTTAACTTGCAATTTTTTTTAATGAAAAAAGATTTTTTTTTATAAACAAAAATGCAGTTTAAACACTCATTAAATGAAGTATTAAATCCACTAGTTTAATTATTTTAAACCATAATCTTATGACTCGGTATTGGGCTTTGAAGCACTACATGCCCACACGCCGGCCACAAGTTCAAAGTCCCGTAACTCTTTAACCAGTCATTATATTACAAAAATATTTAACACACGTATAAAGGACATGTATATCTATAACATACTCGAATATTACTGAAATCGGAAACATCGACTTTTTTTGCTTGTCCGCTTCGCGTGGAATGCCCCACATTTAAAAATTCATTTCGAAATCCACTTAGGTAAAATAGATTTTCCAGTTTATATTGGCTGATTTTCCTATTTCAATGAGTTTTAACGAAATACTTCTGGTTCAATATAATCTGACATATAAAAAAAATCACATTAAATTATCAAATAACCACTTGGTCTATAATTTAAACATACGTATTAGCATATAATACCAAAGCAATCAATGCAACAATCGAATTGTACTTCTTATAATGTCAAACTATTACAAAGACATTCAAAGTCGTGTATTGTCAAAATGATACATGTTGTGTGAGCGAATAAAAAAAATCGAATGAAAAGTAAAGAAAAGAAAAGAGTGGTCTCATAAATCCAGTGCACTTGATTTATCCTGCTACTATTATAAAGGCGAAAGTTTGTAAGTATGGATGTATGGATGTTTGTTACTCTTTCACGTAAAAACTACTGAATGGATTTTAATGAAACTTTACAATAATATAGCTTATACATCAGGATAAAACATACGATACTTTTTATCCTGGAAAATGTAGTATTCCCGTGGGAATGGGTATTTCTGCATCTACCAAACCGATTTAAATGATTTTTGGTATGTGCATAAATAGGACTCTGAGATGTAAAATAGACTATCAATTATTTTCTATCTAAACTCAACCCTATAGTCTACGCGGATGAAGTCGCGGGCAACAGCTAGTATTATCATATTTAGGTATACTCGACGAAATGAGGACGACATACAGTTTAAACATAAATATATCAAATAAAAGACTTTACATATGAACCGGCCAGTGCGTATATTCAAATCAGTCTCTTTAAAAAAGGGAATTCTTTTGTTTATATCTATAATCATTTTTCGACAGTCGATTTTCTATGCTGCGCTATTCTCTAAATTTTTGCGTTTGATGGACCTCTGTCCATAAAAATCCCATACCTTTGTCCAATATAAAAAGTAAATTCATCGATCTGTGATTATGTATATACGAATCCTACATCGTAACAACACGCAAAATGATGATCCCTTGTCTTGCCTTTCTGATATTCCTTTAACCATTCCAAAATATTTACTCTTGAAAAATTGGGGTGAATTTATCGATCTCAAAAAACAACCAAGAAAGCAAAGCTATCAAAAGTATAACAAAGGGTAAACAAGGCAAGTCCTGTTTAAAAGAAAATGCATTAACCATTAACCCTCTTAATAAACGGCTACTGTAATATAAAGCCCTCATTAATTATGTACTGGGTGGACCAACTTTGAGAGATTTGGACCAACAAGCACTAAGCAAAGTTTGGCCACGGAATATCGGCTTGCTGGACTGAATATGT
The DNA here is from genome assembly GCA_030295005.1 of Cephonodes hylas. Lineage (NCBI taxonomy): Eukaryota > Metazoa > Arthropoda > Insecta > Lepidoptera > Sphingidae > Cephonodes > Cephonodes hylas. Next base: position 11,044,283 of record AP025379.1, on the reverse strand, counting down.
GACGTGCCTTTTACATACAATATAAAGATATGTAGTTCTTCATTAACATATTATAGTGATGACTTTAAGATTTAGATGATCGCAGGTTCAAACCCCAGGCACGCACCTCTGACTTTTCAAAGTTATTTGTGTATTCATAATGAATCATCACTTACATTATGGTGAAGGAAAACATCGTGAGGAAACCTGCACCTCTAAATGTACTTAGGAATCTCTTAGGTTTAGTTTGGGCTAAAAGGGGACTATAAGAGCTGGTGATGATAATGATGAACAAGCGTCAAGGAGCAAGCTACTACCCATTTTCATGCATACTTATAAGCTCAGAGTTTCATATTCAGTAACAAAAACTCTAAAACCACAACATCAATCGGACTTTTCAATTAAAGTGATCAGGATAAAACAACGACAGTATTAGTATCATCAATTCCAAACTAAAGGTACATTACTGTGCCAACAGTCCGCTAATGCAAAGTAAACCCGCATACAAATCGCGCCTAACACTCCATGGTGGAAAACTTCGCGTTTGTTCTTTATACAGTGATGCCAACATAACATTATTCTTCATTCAAATTATTCGAAAGTATCATGAATTAGTATCTTAATACAATCATAATGAAAATGAAAGGTGGTGTTAAAGTCTTTCGAGTATTTTCTTAGTTTGATGGTATGAAAAAATATCGTATTAGCATCTCATTGTACGTATGTATTTTCTTCCATGTTGGCTCATACTAATATTTTTGACAAATGTACAAAGGCTAGCCTTCTCACGCGACCCGCTTACTTTTGAGGTATCTGGGAGCAGTAAGTCGAAAAAAAACGTTTCACTTTTTTTTATGAAATATCATTTCAGTTATCAATACACTATAACATAACACTATCAGAAAATGACAATACATCTGCATAACGCATAATACACTTATCAACTCAAATTAATTCACCTCAACAGAGAAAGACCATCTAAAATCAAAGTCTGATTTACACATCCAATAAGAAATCTGGAATATCAATAAATCGTTATTTACATTTATTGCCAGTCCGGTAATGCGTTTGATGGACGTCCGTCAGTGCCGTGCGTTATGGCAAGCGATGCATTCCCTTATTTATTGCGTTTGGATACGATGAGAAACGGATAACATATAACTGTCATACGGCGAGCGATAGGCTGCGTTCGGATATGCGACGATGGATGATATTGGTTCTTAGTTTTGGATGTGAAAATTGTAAACGCTAGTTACTGTTAGAAGTCACTAAAAATATTTGGATATTTAATAAAAAAACATTTTAATTGCTAAATTAGTAATCAAATTAAGAATTTTATTGAGAATTAAAACAACCAATCTAGAATAGATCAATATAGAATCTTTTGCTAGGGTAAGACAATAAATAATCATGGAAAAATACTATCATTTTATGATCATTAGGCAACGTAAGACTGCGAATTTCCTGATCGGGTAGCTTTGTGGCGTATTTCAGATTATTATTCGGAATTTTGTAAGGCAACCTAGGCTTTTGCCCTTTTATAAAAAATACCGCTTCTGGTACATATTAACACATGTCTCCAATCGATATTTCTAAGCACACAATTATAGCATTAGTACACGCTACGACCATCACCTCCGTCATCTAAAATCCAGAAATTATGTGAGTGCGTGGGCGTTCTTTGTTATTTATTGTAGTGTTGCCATATTTTATAATATGTTTTGTTTATAAAATAATTTAATTTATACATGTTTGGTGATCGACGCGTCTAATAACACGATTCTTATCGATTTATTGACGGACGGTTTGTACATTTGTATGGTGTATTAAGATATCTTTTGGGAGAGATTCACACGGGAACTGTTGTAACGACTTACTTACTGGGAAGACATATATACTTGCGTACAAAGTCGTAATAGCCTCGAGGCACGCGGTCGAGAATGTCGGCGGTCGAGGGTTCAAACTCCAGATTCCAGGGGAGCTAATTCTACCACGCTGATCTAGTAGGGGTTAGCAGACTGCACTCCTAAAGAATTGCCAAGAAATTTTTGGTGTGCAGATTTCTACACGATATTTCCTTCACCGTTAAAGTGATTTATTATGAATTCAAATAATTTGAACAAGTTAGAGGTAAATGATTGTTTGAACCCGCGACCGGTGAGATTTTCGACCGCGTCCCCAAACCTCGAAGCCCTCGCAACTTGATCATTGAAATATCGATATCCACATCCAATCACGGTCGCAATAAAATAAAATAACTCAACCATAACAAGATGAAATATTTTGTTTGAATGAAAACTATTTGACAAACAATCCCACTTCGCAATATATGTATGTTTCGAGAGCTGTTTGCAAACAATCAAATATATGTAGCATTGTCATGTTTAAATGTAAAAGGGATATGAAATGATAGTTGAAAAAGGTCTATTCGATACATTTCCGACAAAGTTTCGCAATCAGCTCGCCCGAGGTAGGGTTTGCGGTTCACCGATCTTATATTAATTGTACGATGTGATTAATTGCTTTAGATAAAATATATGAAATGTTTATTACAAAAAGCTTATTTGAACAGCCTTGTGGCGCAGTTGATATACTTTAGGAAACGAGAGACAGTGGGTTCAATCCCCACACAGAGATAAATGTTTGTTGAAAAATTCCAGGTTTGGCTGTTTGTGAGGCCACAGGACTTGTATCCTAGTGTGGAGTCAGAACTATGTCTGGCCGTTGGTTGTATATTTATTAAAGAAGGAGTAGACAGAGGTGTATTTTCGCACCCACGTTCGCTAGGTATGTATTAGTCAAGCGCGAGCCTATTGATTTTCGAACACATTTCCAGATTCCGTACTGCTGCTGAGAATTTCTTGTTTTTTTTTCTCACTATTGGATTGGAATCTTGCTCATACCTATACTTATAGTATATACCAGGGTGTTAACTAATAAAATAAAATACCCAAAGCTACCTAAGTGACAGCCCTACGTATGAAAGCTCGCTAATTACAATTGTTTCAATTTGAACTATGAGTGTTTTCAGTTTTTATGAGTTCGCTGAAAAAGTGCTCTGATTGAGTTCGGGTGTTTTGTAAAAAGTTACACTTTGTTGTTTAATCTACGCTTACTTTTTAACGTCGTTTCAATATTTACACTTATATTTTGGATGGAAAAAATTTAGGAGCTCAGATTTCGGAAATAAAAAAAATACACATACCTACGTAGGTATAAATATCGGTACTTGCATAGAAGTCCGGAAATGTTACATATTTATTGTGATGTCTAGTTTGTAATTGTTTTATGGGATCATAATATTCTCATTTATATGTCATATTGCGTTTCTTAAACAAATGTTTAAAGCTTAAAGACTATCATTGGAAATTTTAAAACGCAAACTGGGTTTTTGAGCTTCTTTGAAAGTACTGAGAAGTATAGTCACTAAAACCTGCGTAAATCTCTCTCTCTCTCTTCATCAACCCATATTCGCCCACTGCTGAGCACGGGTCTCCAGGTCTCTCACAGGGTTAGTAGGAAAGTATGGTTTTTGCAGTCAAATCACGACTAATTCTCAATACATTACTCCTAATTTGTTTAGAGTTGTGAAGCGTTTATAGTAATGTATGTATTAGGACAATAGCAAAGAGTACTAAATGGTGCATGTTGATTTTAATTGTCAGTCGACATATCTCGTTGTGGACGTATACTATGTAATCAGCTGGCGTGCTCTCAGGCTGTGTAGAAGGCGTAGTCATAGGCGGAAGCGTGAATAAACAACCTTATTTTAAAGTTTACTTAATTTTAATGTTACTTTAATATGCTTTTTTTACTCTAACGTCCGAGTTCAATTTAAGAAGGCAAAAGCATGTTTAAGTACAGAATATTTAACATGCACTTAAAAGTAAGTGAGAAAATTATCCTAAAGGTGATTTTAATCCAATAGAGGTACTACAATTGAGGTTCAATTGACTACATACATATATATAGAGTTAAACGGTACTTGAATAGTTTTACACACACACATACATCTTTATTAAAAAGGTAAACAAGATGCATTTCATATTTCGCAATATGTAGTTTAAATATCAATTATAATAATAGAAAGCGAGCATAGTAGCTTTTTGTGTAAACATCTACACCTACTACTGTTTTTAAGACTTTACCATTAGAAAAACTGATATGATCCAAGAATAAAATCTGAACATCGTAATGCGCACTCTACCACGAGTGCACTAGGCAGTCGTTTTATTTAATCACTACTTAAAAACACTCCAGAAAGCTCTCAAAACGCTTTTAAAAACTTTCTTATTGCAAAAATCAATATTAATATTAACATGGTAAAATGAAATTAACAGAAACTTAACCGCATTCCACCAAAATTTTCCTCGCTTTAATTGCAAAACATTTTTCCGCTCGCGCACAAAAGCTACGGTCTTAAGCAAAAGCACAGCACCGCTCGTCGAAAGCTCTCGACGGAGATAGGGGCTTCGAGATGCTTTTTAAACATTATCAAAAGCGACGACCGATCACTCGATATCACGTAAATTAAAGGGAAAATCGCCGTTTCATAGATCTGTTAAAGATATCCGAGATGAAATTATTTTGTATTTTATTGAAGCATCCTTCAATGCTTTAATATTCGATTTGTATTTGTTGGCTAAGGTTCGTTGCGGAGTTAAATTTATTGATATTGTAAGGTTCAATATTATATGAATGATGTTTTTACAACGATTCACGCAGTAATGTTAAACAAAAATTTGCTAGTGTTCACCTTAAGGCATAACGAATTTAAGTTTCATATTTATTACTATTAATAGCATCTAATTTTAAGTATAGTTTAAAATTGTATGACTTCTTTAAAGGTCTGACTGTTTAACATTCATCATCTTCTTGCTACGTCCCCAATTTCATTTGAGGTCTTGCAGTATGTTTTATCTCTCCAAACATCCCTATCATATCTTCTCTCACTTATTCCATCCATCTTTTCTTCTTCTGCTTATCTATCCGTCAACTTTTATACCCAAAGAGATTTTGCAGAACTTAATACACTTGCCAAAACATTCATGCAGTATGGAATATTAAACATTGTTAAAGTTATTGATAACTTTATGCAGATAACATATTACAAATATTTAGCTTGAACGATTCATTCATAAAATTATACAAAAGAAACATTATACAGCCAATAATTTATTTACTTTAATGTACGAATTCCCTCGATAATTTTCATTTTATATTCAGTCTTATTTTTCGATCCATTATAATATAAATTGTCTGAATATTATTTAAACTCATGAATCTATTGTATAAGTAAAACACGTGAGAAATAGTAATTTTGAAAGGCCATCCATTATGCTGTTAGAATACATATGTATAATTCATGTCTGCAATAAAATATTTTTCTTCGCTGGTAGTAGATAATTACTTTCATGACCTGCTAAAAATGATCCATGCTATGCAGTACCAATGCTGCATGCAATCTTTTAGTACCAGGTTGAATTCTCGTTTTGAGCAAGATTATTATTGCGTTTTCTTTCACTATTTTATCATTACCAGTAAGAAGTTTAGAAATGAGCCCGAAGTACGGCAAAGTTGTCTTGCAATATTATATGAGACACGAACGAGGCTTGTGAAACATGGATATAGGGTTTGACTTCTATCTACCCCTTCGAAAGTAGGTATTTATATAGTGATTGTCTCTAAATTAGGACTTAGCACAACCACCAACCTGCTTATGGCCAGTGTACTAAAAGCCTAAAAATCTATTTATTTATTTAAGAGGCCCGTGACCAGCAAACCAGGTTTGGCTAGAGGTTTAATTGGAATGGTTAGCGGAACATATTCACTTCTTCATATTCTGCGAGCTCATGAACTTGTATCCATCAAAGCACCTTAAGTTTGTAGTCCTCGTCTATATGGTGTTATAATAAGCACCTAAAGGTTATAATATTATAATCTATGGCACAAAGTAATTAATAATTCCATTTTTGCGTCGTGTAATAAAGCCTGTAAATACATGCAAACAAGGACACGTGTCGGGCCGCACGTCGCCATGTTTGAAGTGTATTTAATTCTATGAAGCTTAGTGCAAGTCACGAGGCACAGCGATTTTTGGAAAGTTTGGTAATTAAGAAATTTATTGGGTGATTGAAGTGGTAGTGTTTATTAAAACCTAGGTTACGTCGTGTTTGAAGTCCCATCATGTGGACATATAGCTGTTATCGGAGACATTGATACAACCGTAAAGCAAGTTACCCAGACAACTTGTTAATCAAATGCAATATTTTTTTCAGGTCTAAGTGCTACTAAAACAAAAAAGACCTTTATAAACTCGAATCCCCTCGACACAAGACTTAATTTTAGTAATAGGGTCTAAACTATGTATGTCACTGTTGCCTGTATTTTTAAAGTTAGATTCGTGCGTACAACAAATTTGATGTCATCAAATTTTTCATCTTTATAAGATGCCTTTCGATTATTGAATCACATTAAATTAACAACCGCCACCACGATCAAAACTCCTGCAAACAAACTGTAGCGCGTGTCCAAGGAAGTATTTCTTATTTTTTCTAAGTCCCTTGCGATTCGTGAATATTTACTTCATAATCCGCTGAATCTGGTAACATAAACCACACACCCGTCATTCCGACCATGACAGCGATTAGAATAGCCATGTAAATTAAACGACAATTAAAACAAAGGCATTATGTAGCAATTGTGTCCGCCTATTGACGGCTGTTTAGAGGATCAGCGGCGTCTTAAGAGATTATGCTTCGGCCTCAATACAACGGTGATATTTCACGTGATTGCTATTGAATGGAAGGGTTTCGTCATTTGGATATTTGAAATTGCTGGGGAAGGTAAATTGCTTAAGAAGGAAGGCTTATCTGTAGGTCAATTACTCTAGTCAATAATTGATTCTAACAACTATAGATCGGTTTGTAGGTAGGACTACAGTAATAGTTATACTAAAGTTTTTTCTCTAGTACTACTGCCCTATGGTTTCGGATACACATTCAATTTTAAGGTTCGGGGTTCAATTCCCAGGTTAGTAAAGTCTTATTGAGTTCTCCGTTATGAATTTCAGCAGCACGGATTCCCGGGCTTGTATTTCGCTAAAAAACTGACCTTAATATTACAGCTTTATATTTGATACAAACAATAACAATATAATAGCAAGACAATGAGCTATATTGCTTGTACTAGAGCCGGCCAATCTAGTATCAAGACTTCCCATGGGAACCCTCTGACACCGTCTTAACCCATTTGTGGCCAAGCAGAAACTACAAGAACAAATTCAGAAATTTCTTTATTTAATCATAGTTGGGGATACAAATTAGTATAAAAATGAAAAAAAAAATTAAAATTATTTATAATTTTGAAATTATAGGGGTGTGCCCAAATTGGCACAATGGCCACTTAAGGGTAAAATAGTGTGCAAGTCTATCGGATCCTATTATAACGGATAAGGCCACCAAAACGCTTTGGAAACTTTTTCTTTAACATATTCGCTGCCGTCCAGTTGTAACCATTCGATGACAATGATATCTGACGAGTAACATGATGATGAGGTGATTGTCCAAGACAAAATGTAGCTATACTCCAGCGAAAATATAACTGATCCATTACATTTTCTTTAGACGTAGCTGTAATGGTCACGCATTTGGTAATGCCACATTTATCATGTGTTTGAAGAGAACCCACCTCCATTTGTTTGCCATGGACTTCAACTCCATACAACGATATTGATTGGGCCATTTTCAGCGAACCTAAAGTATCTCATTATTTGTATCAAATTTATACTCGATCTCGATCTTTCAACGTTTCTTTCATACTACTCTCGTTTAGTAATTAGTCAATCGATGATGGATAAGTCTAAGGATAAGAAGGAGCCAAGGAGGAACAATCAGCCTGCCCTGAGGTAAAGGGGGCTTTGAATCCCAGCACGGTATCCCCTGCATGTCGTAAAAGGCGACTCAATTGTTCCCTTGGGGTCGCTGGACGTGCTGCGGGTGCAGGGCGTCCTCAAGTGACTCCAAGAGAGGTGGCGGCACTTTGGCCTCTGTACATCGCGGGGCCCCCACCCATAACCGGGGCGCCCGAAACAAGGTAGAGGTTGTTTAACTGCGTTCCCTTTGACTCCGAGGCGGCCGAGACAAGTACGTCTCGGAGGCGCACCGGGCGCCTGTGGACAACGGTGGCCGCCTCTCGCTCACGTACCATGGTCGCCCAACTCGGCACAAAGATGGCCACTGGGGGGTTTTGGCCGGTATGCCGGTTTAGAGACTGTATTAAAGACTCAGCCCGTCACTAACAACTGCGCAAATATGACGTCGCCGCGCGCCGGGCTGGAAGGCCTGTGACCCTGATATACGCTTCCCGCCCCCCACTGCCCCCGGGCTGGCGGGAAGTAGAGCCATAAACAGCTTTCCCCTCGAGAACAAAAAAAAGGAGGCACAATGAGCACTGACCAATTTCGTCCAATCGCAGATACATCAGGTGCACTAGCGGTGGTTTAATATTTGCGGTCTTATGTTCGTTTCCGTTGGCAGTTCACCATCACTGCTATCCTCATACTCAGAAAGAGTATCTACATTATGAACACCTAAATACCTCGATTTCTCCTATAAAATGAATTGGCAATATTGAAGACATTTGTTCATTATCAAAACCATCTCCTTCGTCAGTATCAATAAAAAGTTCCAATGGAATTATAGCCAAATCATAGTCCAAGCCGTGGTCACAATCTTCGAGGATTGTATTTACCTCTTCCTCTTATCCACGGCAATTGTTACTGACACTATAACGTCGTTAGCAGTTTCTCCTTATGATATGCAAAAATAACACTTGTGGCCAGTGTACCCAAATTGGCACAGCAATGTTTAAGGTGCTATAAAATGGTAAAAAATGAATCATTATTTTTTAAATTCTGTTTATAAGATAGACAATTTATCGTATTTGAATAATAATAACTATTTACGATGATAAACTTAATATGCAAAATATAATAATTGCAAACAGTCAAGTACCTCGACAGGTCCTTCAAAAGCAAAATTCGACCAATAATTGTAATAAATCTATAATATATAACTAAATTGTTTAATATTATATGTAATCACCACACTTTCAACTATCCAATAATGTTAGAATTTATTAACTTACATAAATACTTTTTTCATGTACCCTCAAAAAGTAAGTGTTCCCAAATTGGCACGGCGGTCAAGAATGGGTTAATTAAACTTCCCCATGAAACGGAATTGAGGAATGGTCTTTGTGCAGATCCTGGAATGTTTGGCTGTTTCATACGTTTACTGGCTGATATTCCTGTGGGAGACTTGAGAATTGAGTTGCACGTTTCGTCTTTAGGTAATCTGTCTTTGACTTGAGAAGGTACTATATTTAGATTTCGAACAGACATTCAAACAAATATTAATGTCATTTTTGTTTCATGTAGAAGTATAGGGAGCAAGCCGTTTTGGGAAGACAATGCCCTACTTCTTTCTTTTACTGCAAATGGAAGAAGTTAATAAAAAAAAATTAAAAAAGAACCAAAGTACAAACCTATGTTATAGGATGTATGGAACGGACAAAGATACGTTCTAGATGAAGCTCTCTACCTTTAACTTTTATTAATCATTTCATTATGAAGTCACCATTTATTTTACGTCTAAATAGTGTAATGGTCCTAGGAAATTATTATTCTTAATATTTTTTTGCCAGTAAAAAAGATCGTTCTAAGATTCTCTTCATACAACCAATAAAATAGAATGTTTAAGACATAGAGATGTTTGTCCATTCTTCGAGCATTTTTCAACAGATTAAAAATTACACCTTTGTATAACATACATTGTTATGTTTATACACACTTTAATATGACTACATTGTAAATATTTGGCTTCCCGTTGACCAAGGAGAGTGCAGGCGAAAATATTACCTCACCACTGATTTTAAGGTTGGGATTCCTTTGTAAAAGCCAGTTTACTTTACCGTCCGTTTGTGTAGAGGAACGTGATTTACTGTGTTTATTCAATATTTTTATTATAAACAGTGTTTATTGTGAAAATAAGGTAATTGCTTTAATAATGCGTGAGTGACGCGTGCTGTTTGTAGAGGATGGCGACCTTAATAGGATGCTTAGGCAGTTCCGAGAGACTACTTGACTCATTTCATTAAACGGCTTCTTGGAATTCACAATTCTATTTGTATTTTAGGAAATATTATTTCGCTATTGGAAGCAAAACTTTTTAGAGCACTTTGTAGAATTAAAATGAAACATGAAATTCATAAATGGAACGGTGAAAGCCTGACTATTGGTAGGTACAGTTTTGATCTGTCATATTGAACCAAAATTAATGAATCAATCACGTTTCTTTGATATTTAGTGCATAGTTTTCGGTCTCATAAATACATATTTTGGAACCATATATTTTTTATTTGGGTGCGGGATTCGAGCATAGGCCATTTGTTACAAAGGCCTTAAAGACTGTGACTCGGAGAGAAAATGATTTTAGGTTACTCTAATTGCAAAAAAATGTATCATGTCACGGCCAATTAATAAGGTTATCAAATTCCTCATGATCTTTATCCTATATCCCTCCCCTACCATCTAATTTTAATTAACTAACCTCCATCTAGTTGAGTGTTTTAATGTTTGCGACACAGTTGCAATACTCTTGCAGACGTCAATGCTTTATCATCATCATCATAATCATCAGCCTATTAACGTTTTATCGGCATGCACAGGCCTCCTTACCACTGAAAGGGTATAAGCTTAAGTCCACCAAGATTTTATTTTTCAGAAAAAATCAGTCCAAACAGTTCCTTTATTCACTGTTTGATGCCTCATTAGCCATGTGCTCATTTGCTTGTAATTCCCTAATAAAAGTCATCCTGATTCAACACTGCCTTTCAACATTACCTTTACCATTATATGCATTCAAAATCAGTGCAAAGGAAAGTCGTGTTCTCCCATTTACTGTATCCGAGCCATGCGAAGGCCGTTCCTAGCGGGCTTGTTGCCACCTTTGTGAAATACTGTAACTGGCTCGGCCGGAACACACCAATTTACTACGTCCACTTTGGCGACAAGCCTCGCCGGAATGGCTGTTGCTATTTCAGGGTTCCCATCTTTAATAACATTCGCTCTTGTTGCTTCGTTAATGTATTTGTGGAATTATGTTGTAAATTTTTGCGTATAAGCATAAGTTAACGCTTGTAACTTGGCAGGTAGAAGTAGGTTGAGGTTCTTTACCCACCCTTCACCAGCTGTGTTCATAGTTAAAAAAATATAAGGAAAAGTTTTGACCGTTATTCAAGTTCATTTTTTGATTTTCGTTTTTTTATCATCTATTTTATCTCTCAAGGTGGACAGAACCATTTTATGAGCTTGAGGACAAAATCTTAATCATTTTTTCAAGTCGTTCTTAGCTTATTTTTAAATGGCTAAGGTACTAACAATGTCTGAAAATACATTAAATATTTTGTGCTCTTCAAAGAGAATCTATCAGATTTAAAACCTAGTCTGAGTTTGAAACCAACAAAAAATCGGAATAGGACAAATAAGAAGAATATTTGATAGCCCTCACTCAATAATTACCAATAAGCATTGCAAATTTGGCGTTTTCAAATATAGAACAGTCCCTTTGAACTGAACTCGTCAAAGGAAATTTACAGATGAAATCTAGCCACCCGTAAATATATTTTCTAATTTTATAAAGGCGGATCGAGAAGGGCTAATTATGATGGAGTCAGTAAATCTTGCATGAAATTGATAGCTCGCCGGCGTGTGCTTACACAAATGAGTCTGTAACGGCGAGTGGGTGATCAAAATGTTAATTTATCACAAGGGATCTTTATTGGCATCGGTACCACGAGTTCTCGAATGGAGATGTTGAAGATTGATTTAGACTCAATCAACTTGCTTGTTTGAAAGTGTAGAAAGACTAATATAGCTTTCATCTTGGACTAAATAACAAGAGCATGGAAAGATCAATAACTTATTTTGGACTAGATAACAAGTTTTTAAGCCTTACTTCTGGTAAAACGAGATTAAAAATTGTTATCAGTGTGCAATAAAGTCTGAAGTAACCCATAGTTGCCGATGAGGGATTGCTGCGTGCGGGGTCTACACTCTACAATTCGTACGTTTGTTGCGTTGTCTCCATTTATTGACTTACTGAATAATATTTTAAACATTTGTACTTATTTAAGTATTACCTTAAGCTTGTAAATTGTAATTTTTTCCATTGTATCCCCCAGCTTCTTGGAAAATTTATTATACAAAAACGAATAATACTTAATTCCTGAAGTGATCTTTGACAGATTATTTAGGGTATCGATTTAGAGAATCGATCTAAATTGACTGTTTCGTGGTCTCGCGATTCGAGATGTGCCGTGCGATTTACAGGTCCTAAGTTCGATTCCCGGGTCGGACAAGGTGTTATATGGTTGTTCCATTAGAAAATTTTCAGTACCAGCACGCCTTATTGCTTGGGACTGATATATAGAGCGCAAAATGTGGTCGCAGAAATGCACATGCCTATCCCATCGGGAAATACAGGCGTGAGATTATGTATATATATCATCATCGTCATCATCAACCCTTATACGTCCCACATGTATGTATATACCTTTCTCTAAATCGAGAATATTTCGAGAACAAGAAGTATACCCAGTCGTTTTCACCAACCGCCTCCCCTACCGCCGTTAACCGTGTACCCGGAACTCATAAACCGAATATAGATACTTTTAGGAATACACTTCTGCTTTTGTTTACCTTCACAATGGCGCCTTGTTTAAGGCCTGATCGACGTAAGCTTACATCGCTCGTTTAACTCCAATTAATTTTGATTGCTTTGATTAAAACTTTGTAATGGATTTGATTTCGCATATACTTACTAGATGTTTGTATTTTTTATGATAAATTTAGATGTTTTTTTAAAAACTATATTCGATGGAAGTAATCCTGAACTCATTTGAGAGATGTGATAAATAGGGTAGTTGTAATCAATTATCGCCTCTTAGTAATCCATTTGAAGATTATTTTTAGCATGTTAAAGGAATATTGTTTTGGCTTCAATTATAATTCAATTCACCTTGTGTGGTATCAGCCATTGCGGCACATTCAAAGATTATGTTTTTTTCTCTCTGTAGCACCTTGTATAAGAACTAATGTACATAGGTTGAGTGGTAAGGGTAAATGAAACACCAAATTTGATAAATGCTCGACATTGTATTTTGGAAACATTTACAAGAAACAATATTAACAATTCTCCCATACTTAGTATGGGCTCATACACAATTGACATACCTATAAATCGTTAATAATGTACAGTACTTAGCACCTTTAGAACTAAATTTAGACTAGATTTTATTTTCATCTTATAGAAAATTTTAGATTTATATACAATTTACATAATTACAGACGGGATGGTATTGTTAAGTATGTGTTTAGCTTTGAATTGTAAATTCATATTTTACTCGACCTTGACATTGACAATGAACTTGACATTTAACATCTTCAAAGTCAAAGTCAAAAATTCAAAGTATTAGTAATTGTTCTAATTGCTAGTCCAGATTTAATTTCGAACTTTACAAGGAATTTAATATACAGTATCAAACATAGTGGCATAGTTATTAAAAAAGTAAAACAGATAGTATTAATTTTTGGTGATAAATATTCAATTGGATATTTGAAACGAGTGATCGAAGTAGAAGCTTACTGCATTCTGTCCAATATGTATGAAAAAAAACCTGTTCGTGATCAAAATATAGTATTGATAATGACCGGTTTGATATGTCCAATTTAATACGAATATTGTGGCAGTTTTCTTCTTCTTCTTCAACCCATATACGCCCACTGCTGAGCACGGGTCTCCTCTACCATTGAGAGGGTTTAGGCAGTTTTACAAACATCCAATTATTCTTTGACGTAACTGATTGTATAAAACATTCGCATAGACACATCATTACTGCCACAATCGTTATTACATGACATTTCAAAACAATGTGACAATGTGATAAAATGTTATGATGACATTCAATATACTGATGATCAAAAGGTCGTTGGAATAGGATGACTGAATTCGAAATGTTTAAAATGGTTTTGTATGCATAATATGTCTTTACCCAGGATTACGTATAAGATCAATATATTTAAATTAATTATATTAATGTATTTAAAAAAATGATGTTAATAAATCATGAAATATATTTTTTTGATATATAATAACTTGTTAAAAACTTAGCCAATAGGCTAAAGGGAGAATAAAATTATTAAAAAATGAATAAAAATACCTGGACACTGAGATTAATATGTTTATTGTGCCATGGAGGTCATATGTCACGAAAGTTTTGTTTTAACTAGATAATGTATCTAAATTAAAAAAATATATTACAACTGAGTCCAGATTTTGGATCAAACATTTGCTGATATTATTTCGAGCATCATATCAGCGATTACAAGGTCTCTTCCAATTTTACAGGTTTCTTCAACTTATATACCAAAACACTGACCACGTTTAGCCAATATCTCTTTTAAGGGCGGTTTATTTAACTTAATTATTTTTAAAATTCTCATTATTCCTTTGTTGTTATACAATCTGTGGTGGGTTGGACAAAGGTATTTTTTCATGACTGTAATATTTTTAAAATTAACATATTATAAGTGGTCATTTATTATTTCAGAGGATTCACTGCTGCTGCTATTATCATATTTTTGTAGTAGTACTACGGTACCATCAGCCGAGAGAAGTAAAGCATTTAGTCAACGAAAATATTTCCTCATTAATTATTGCGTGAGTCAAACATGTAGCCATTTATAGATGGGTCTTATACGCAAAGATAGCTAAGACCAAATCATTCTAAATTTAAAGTGGCATAAACCAAAAAATGGTTTAACTACACTAAAGTAACTTGAGCCTAATAAGTAAAATAACATTACCCAGACGGTCGTGGAAGAAATTAACAAAATAACTAATTTGCGCTATCCGTTTATATTTAACAAAATGTTGCCATTTAGCTCTGGCGCAATTAATGCGGCCAAATTTAAGCAGGGAACGTGTAAATTCGATTACACGACTCGTTTATGCTGGAAGTGGCCTGTTGTGAAATTTTATCATCTAGAACCGTTGACATGTTCGGGGAATTTACCATAAAATCCCTCGAATTTTAATGATAATATTGTGCGATTTTATTTGGTACATTTAATTAATCAATCTTTTGAGAATATATTTCATGGATCGACAATAATTTTAAATAAGTGGCAAAGAACCCATGAAATTTTTAAGGACTTTTAGGTGTGCAGATTTGTCACGACTCACGATGTTTTTCTTCACCTTTAAAGTTGGAGGTGTGCCTAAAGGTATGAATCTGCGGCTACCGAGATTCTCGACCGTGCGCGTAAACATCGAGGCCATCACGACTTTTTAAACCGAGAGATAGTTAGGCTCAAATTAAAATTTTAGTATAAGTATCTTTTTTCTGACTAATAAAAAAATAGATCACGTCGTCAAATTAAATTTAAATGCCATCTACCCTCATAAACAAAATACTTGTTGCATACATCCCAAAACGAGTTCAAACACCGAGTAGGCTTTTTAATGGTAACAGGCCAATAACAATATCTTGTGTCAATAATAAAATGTACCAATGGCCCATTAAATCTAACGTTTAAACGTCAAACAATATTTCAAGATCATAAGTCTGTAAGTTGAAATCTGGGTACACTAGCCACAGCCCACGGCACGACACTTCATTTAAAAACATACCATATATTTATGTTTCAAATTTTCTGTTTACTGTCACGTAAATTAATTGAAATAGCAAATAATTGCTGTAGTATTTAGTTACGTTTTGACGTAATGACAATATTAACACTAACTGTTTGACAGCAATTCCTAAAAACGTATTGCAAATAACTATAGTTGCATTAATTAATATTTTGATATTATAATATGTAATTTGTAAAATATTGTTGTTTAAATTGTAATCAATTTTGTTTTTTTTTTCGTAATGGTGAAATTCATTTTTTTAATCAACACAACTACTAGAATATCTCAATAGTAATAACTTTTATGATAGTATTAGTATGTTACACTTGATCATATTATGATAAACGTAGATTCAAATAAAACATCAAATTCTTTTACTACTTTATAAAAACCATCTTCTCCAGCAGTGATGGCCTCGAGGTTTAGGCGCGCAGTCGAGAATCTCGGCGGTCGCGGGTTCGAACCCCAGGCACACACCTCTGACTTTTCGAAGTTATGTGTGTATTCAAATTGAATTATCACTTGCTTTAACGGTGAAGGAAAACATCGTGATAAAACCTGCACACCTAAAAGTTCTTAGGAATTTCTTAGGTGTGTAGTCCGCCAACCCGCACTAGGCCAGCGTGGTGGACTATGGCCTAAACCCTCTCAATGGTAGAGGAGACCCGTGCTCAGCAGTGGGCGTATATGGGTTGATGAAGAAGTAAAATATAGAGAAGAAACACCTTTAGATAACAAAAGAGCCTATCTACCTGCCTATATTTTTTAGTTGCCTTTTAGATAAATAATATCAATCCTTTCAACAAATACTCAAAAGCCACGCGTCGTGGCGTGACAAGAGCTAAGTGTGCTCGCTTTAAACAAATTTGTGAGTAATTCAAAATGATTTCTCGTTGTAAAAGAACTATCGGCGCGTTAAGTGTGGATAAATGTTGTCATTCGCTTTAACGGCACTTCGCGTGGGGCCGCGAGGGCGTAACAGGCCTTAGAACTAGCGATTATTGACGGTGTAAAGTTTGGGTATAAGCTGTAGCGAGTTTGTCATTCTACAGGGTGTATTTAGACCGTGATCGAAAACTGAGGCAGGTAATAGCGAGGGTGATCACAAACCCAGTAGCGATATTAAAAATCGCCACAAAAAATAAAAATTTTGACGTTTTCCATACAACCATCGGTGCTAAAAGTATGTGGTTTGTATGAAAAACCTCAAAAATTTTATTGTTTGTCGGGATTTTCTTTAATGCCAGGGGGTTTGTAATCACTATCGCTTTTACCTGTCTCAGTTTTCGATCACGGTCTAAATACACCCTGTATAGCTCCCATTGTTTCTACATTTAAAACCGGCTCAAATACTTGGGACATTATTATAATAATTTCAGGGCAATTTTTTTTACTTGGACTTTTCAAACAATTTGAAAACTTCACTATATTTGTTTGATAAGTTGAATTTATTATACAATGAAAATATAGGAGATTGCCCATTCTTCAATGAACATCATATGAATGAGTTCATAATTTTAGGTTATCCCTATTTCACGTTTCGTCCGAATCATTCTCCAAACGTCACTAAAACAATCAGGAATTCCCTTTTCATAATTTTTGGTTTTTCCCTCATAATTAATTAAAATAATAATCTTCTAACTGGCTTCCTAGCCGCGCAAGACCACTTGTTACAGATCGATGGCCGCCTCCGCCCGACTGTCATTCCAGATTCTCAGTATAAATTGACGCCAGTGTTTGGACAAACGTTTGTTCCAACTGCTTTTTGTTCCTGCGCTTACAAAAACCCATTTTTACGACTTCACATTAAGGCGTAGTTTGTCATATTGTATTTGGAATTGAATTTTATGGTTTTTACGCCGTCTTTAAATTTTATGAGGATTGTAGTTTAGATGTTTAATATTTGGCATCAACTTTCGTTTTGTTTTAATCTTGTGACAGAAAAAAAAATATGACCAAGATTTTACACAGTATTTATGCAGTGAGATTTTTGATCTTCTTCATGGTAAATAAATATTTTTAAATATTTCTGTAAAAAATAATCATAACTTTAAAATTTCAGATGTTTTAAAAATCATTTAAATACCTCTGTCCACCCTCAAAAACGTTAAAAACATTTTTACAAAAATAAAATAATTAAATTAATATTATTTTTTTTTTAAATCTAGGCTCATATAAATACCGCGAATGCTCATATCACATACTTACAATATTTCACATTGACGTACACTTAATCTTTAGGATTACAAAGGAACACAGTCATTACAAATAAATCGTTGTGAGAGTTACTCTTGATTCAGTGGAGAATACGTTGTGATATCTACCCTCACTGCTCGTAAAACGTTATGAGCGGAAAATGGATATAAAATTTAAATTATTGTCAACTTCCAAGGAAGATATATGTTGATAATAGAGAAGGTAATTTTAACACTTGCTTTGCTTTAAAATTATTCTTATGTATATGCCTTGCCTTTGTCTTGCCTTTGTATATGAAACCAATGCTGTTGAAAAATTTTGATTTCGCTCATCATCAGCCCATATACATCCCACTCCCGGGCAAGTGTTTCTTTTACAACTTTGAGGGTTAAGGCCTTAGTCCACCATACTGGCCTAGTGTGGGTTGCGTTTCGTTTAACCGGTGCCAAAAGTTAAATTTTCTAAACTCAATTTCGGAATTTATACACAAATTTGTCACGATGCATTCTAACGCTTATATCTGATTTCTATTCCAGCTCACTTTCGCCATCATTATTAGTAAATCTTAAAAGCAATTTCCTTCCATATTTTTATTATGTCTCGATTGCTTTCTTTCTCTATACGTTCAGTTCCAATTAAAACACGCGGTTCAATTTCTGAGAACGTTGAAACGAGTTCTTTCATTTGAGCGTTCGCCACTTAACTTGAGTTGGGGGATGGGTGTGAACATCCAACTTAACTTTCATTTCTCGTAAGATCGTTATTTTTTAATTATTAACGCAAGCCTGCGAAACACGGGCTTTCTAGACATCTTGAAGCTTTGTAAATCATTAAGAGGGTTGTGCTTAATTTAAAAATATACATTGCATCATATCCAAAGTTATTTTACAGATGTTTTTGTAATATGACATGTGCTGAATATACCAATAAATAAAACATCTAAGTGGGTACCACTATTCTAGAATTATAATATTCTAAAACATCAAAAATGACATGATTGGTATAAAACTGATTGTGAATGAATTATTGTCAACTTTGGAAGAAAATGAATATTTAGTTACCCTGACAAAATCAGAAAATGAGTTATAAAAAAGATTTGAGCGGTAAAAAAAAACAACTTTATACCAACTATAGCAGAACCTTCTCATATCATGATGACCATTAGCTTCTATAGTTAGAACAGATGATAGAATCAAGAGTAACTCCTCCCACGTTGATGGGTAAGAAATATTTACATCGGAGGGTTTATATACAGCTCTCTTGTACTCGATGTGAGGTCGTCACCACCTCAGGCCGAAGACGGTGGGCTGTCAGCGATGATGTCACACCAGTGGCGGAGCTCGGGCTGCACGCATTCACGCCTTTGTTCACTCGTCCTAAACTATGGTACGACTGGAACAAAAGTATATTATTAGGCCAGATCTGCGCAATTTAGCTACGGAAAAAGGTTATGTCGTCTTCAGGAGCTTAATCAATTTTTGAACGAACAATCTTCAATTTTTGTAGAGCTTTTTTCATGATAGTGTAATTTATAGATAGACCTGGTATTAGTGGGCGGTCGAAAAGTATGGATTGTGAACAATGTTATTGGGTTATTGCCAGTAGAAAATTTTAATTTATCATTAGCATGAAGTCCAAAAATAACAACGGCTTAAATCCGTAAAAAATAGAAAAAAGGTTCGTCGCCCACTATGTAAAGTTTAATAATAATGCCTAGGGAAATTTGTACGGCGACCTCCACAAACAAAAAATGGTTAAAAACTTGATTGCCAACCGTGAAACCCATTGTTTATCATCATCCATCCATATACATCCCACAGCTGGATACAGACCTCCTCTGCAACTGTGAGTATTTCTTCTTGGACTGTGCTTGGGTTGTCAGATAGAAATTTCTAAGAATTTTTAAGGTGTGCAAATTTTACCATGTTTACCTTCAAACGCCAATAGCTCCTTCGACCACAAGCTACCAAAAAGAAATCACGTATCTAAATGTATACTTACACTAGTTAGAGGTATTTTATAATCTTTCTTCCTATAGTCGGTGTAATAGGCCCCGCCGTCGGGCTCGGAGCGGACGTCATCGCCGCTCAGTTTTGTTATCTTGCTTGTGGACGGAGGTCTTTGGAGGCTCATGTACCCGTTCGATACGGGCCTCCTCTCTGTTGACAACATGAACGGATTTATCATGTAAACAACTTGTATGGTCTGTTAGAACTGGTATAGATTCATCGTTATTTTCAGCAACAAGAGGTCCATTATATGAGTCCACTTGGAGTTTCATAGTATATACTACGAAATACTATTAAATATTTTTATTTATAGAAATCTGAGTCTGGTGACTTTTTCCACAGTCCGTTACTTTGGGACTCTGTTTGCCGTCACCAATCCTATAAACATGAGCGTTGGTGATCACTTGATCATCAGATGATGACGTTTTCTTTTAAAACCAATCTTTACCTTATCAATTGGCAGACCTATTCTACATTCTATAAATTCTAAACAACTGCCTGCATTATCTGCCTTTTAGACTTCCAGCATACGTACCTACATATGCACGTACAAGGTAATAGAGAAACCTACCAAAAAAATACATAAAAAACAAAAATAATAAAGTTTCATAAAACTCCTTACCGTACAAACAAGGAATAATATCAGGGTCTGCGTCGTCAGTTTCCCTGGGGTCGGTGGTGTGCAGGAGCGCGCCCCGAGCCCCCCGCCCGTCCGGCCGGTCGCGGGGCTCGGCGCTGCTCGTCCGGGAGTCAACCTCCTGCTTCACAGGAGTCGGACAGCTTGGAGCCCTCTCCACGTACATCGCCTCACTAGATCAGTGAAACCATTAAAAAAAGTAGCAAATTATATACTATTATTTTCTAAAACTCTTAAAACAAGCCAGCACTAGGCCAGCGTGATGGACTAAGGCTTAGGTCTTAAAGAACAACGATCGATTAAAAATATGTCCATCGTGATTATAGGGAGGGTTATAAAATATATGCAATAGTTCTAGCAATTGTATCTTTGATTTAAAGAAAAACTGTCTATGTAAGTCTCTTTTACACTATAAGATTTGGTTAGGTTCGTTTATTACGTAATAACTTACGACAGAAGATTCCTTAAGTAGGAACTAAATAAATTAACCGAGTCCATATAACAAACTCACACCTTCTTAAAAAAGAATTGAGTAGCAAAACTTATTTATTGCTCAGTCATAATTTTGATGACAACAGTTTCCTTACCTGAGTGGAGCGTGTTTAGCTGGTAGATGACGATGACGTGTGGCGTGGCGCCGGTACAGCACAGCTAGCACGCCACACGCAGCGGCCGCGAGAAGAGCTGACATCGCCGCTATCGAAGCTAGCACGGGCGACATACCCAGGGTGTTGCTTTCGCCTGGTGAAGAGAAATTTTATGAATAAATACATCTAATAATCACATATGTACTATGTAGTTCTGACCTTAAACTAGGATACAAGTTTTGCGTTGTGGGTATCAGAGACTACAAAAGACTTTTTCGGTGTCACAAACATCCAGACCCGAGACAAATATTTGTTTCGTAAGCTGGTGTCTGGACAACTACGCTATAGAGGCTGCCAAAATGCTCAAGTTCAGTGTTATTTGTAACAGATCCAGCATGCAGACGCGAGAAAACTGTTGACATTACAATCACTAAAGATCTGATCAGTTGAAATCTTAGATCACTTTATAAGGTTGATCTAAAATCATTTCATTATGTCCATTAGCTCATCTAATCAAAAAATTACTCAAATTAGCTACATTTAAACCTTTATTGGACTGAATAATCACCAGTAACAAATTAAGTAATAAAGAAAACCAAGTAACAAAGTCATTTATCGAGCTGAAGTTTGTCGTGCAACCCGCATTAGCATATAGCCTCACTCTCTTATTTAAATGTGTGAATATTCAAACGCAACTTGACTGGAGTCATTTTTTAGAACTAACAAAAACATTTATCAAGCCACCACTTGCATATACTCGTAGAGTAATTTGTTCAAATTATAGACCTTTGTTTACTGACTTTCACGCGTGCATTTATTCCGACTTGTTTCCGTAAGATGGCACTGTATTGTGTCGCAGGAGTAAGGATTGGGAGATTTTGTCACTTATTATAAATATACACCTTAGACTCATATAAATTCTGACCACATACTAAGGTACTAATAATCTTTTGTCGTGGATTGGGATGCGAGAGACTTTTCGGCCTCGAAAACACCCGAAACAGATATGAACTACAAATTCATAAAACTATGTTCCATAGTGCACGGAGTGATCGGCGCCCTCTCATCTTGCATGCCAGTGTGGCCACCATGCATTTTATTATTAAGTTTGTTAATAACTTATGGGCTATTGTAATGAAATGTTTTATTTTAACAAAATATTCCTTTGTTTAGAAACAGCTTTCTCTATCGATGACAAAAAATAGGCCTTAAGGGTCTTATGTGGATTAATAGATTGCATAAACTCTAGAACGAAACGGTGAAATACTGGCAAGCCCGTTTTATTTTAAACTCTTGCCCACTTAAAAAAAGCAAACAAAATAGTGGAATTTAATTCGCCAGCAACTTAAATTATATACAAGCGGAAATGGTACATGTCGCTGCTATCCACACTTGAAAGCGCCATAAAAATAGCTCAAACAGTTTGCACGTAGCCGTGTTGGAAGGATGTTTAGAAATTCTAAATTCACGAAATGAAGTAACTTTCTTTGTGAGAATGCAAGAGAGCTTGTGGACTAAAATAATTCCGGTAGAGTATATTTATATGCAGGTCTCTAATCCACTTAATTAAAACCTCTGAATTAAATTGGTGTTTCTAGAGAGGATGGTAAGTAGATAAATTTAGAAGTTCTGTTCTATTCATCATCATTACCAGCCCATATAATGTGTGTGAGTAAATAGCTTAATTCAAAATAGTTAATTAGAAGACAGTGCTATTATCTATGTCTAGCAATATGAAAACCTTATAATATAAGTATAATTTGAGTCTCCTACAAATAAATCTAATAATTTCGTACCTTTCTTTTTAAATAATTCCAGGGATGAGATCAACAACTTTTTCCCCATTCTAGCAAGATCAAAAGAAAACATAATATACATAAAATCACAACTCTTGAAAAAAATCAAATCACCGGCATGCATGGAAAAAAGTAATACGTTGATCCGAGAGACCCAATTCGATCAAAATGAGTAACATTATACACCGTGCTCGCATTAAAGGAAATATAATGCTTTATTACATAATAAAATTCGCTTCTCCCCTACAAACTAGCCTACTATACGAATGAACTACTCGCCGCGGTTAAAAATAACACGCGATCAAAATTAACGTGCATTTCTTCACAATTTTATGGAGCAATATGAAGGCACAGCTGAATACACCTTTTGAAATATTTCATAACTCACATATTTGGTGGTGCTTTGTTTATTTTAGGAGTTGTACCAAGTTTAGCTATTGAAGAACTTTACCCACTTAAATTTTATATTGCAATAATAATGAGAATGAAAACTTGGTGCTCTGCTAACGTAAAATTTCTTCGTAAAGAGTCTTTTGGATTTGTTGTAATTTTTGTATGCACGATAGAATATATACTGAAGAGCAAGTTAAGCAGTAGTTTGTAAATTTAGTGATAAGGATTTCTAATGTTTTTCTTAGCAATAGACATTCAAAAGTATTTCTAATTAAGCAGTGCGCTCTTTAATTGTGAACCAAAACATCATAAGAAACGTGCAGACCTAACAGTGGCCTATAAGGAGCTCTTCAAGTGTGTGGTCCTCTAATTCGTACTATGCTTCAGCTCAAATTATGCTCAGCAGTTAGAAATAATAGCTTTTATAAGTGTAGATTCAACAGCCACAATGCTGTTTTCAACCAAAGAGACCATGCCAAATTGGTGGTAAGCATTGCACATCCATTGTATCTGATAAATCACATCCAAACCGACGATCCAGTACAGTTCATATATTCTGGGACATCTACATTCAGCACAGGCCAAGCTGTCAGCGTGAGTTGTGAGCACGCTAAAGTTGTCATTAGTTAGGCTCATAGTTAGATTTAGAACCGTACCATCGGACAGATGAACACAGAAAGTACCTATATCGTTCAACCGCTAACTATTTTAAGCGTTTGTTAAGAGACTAGGTTTGACGATTTCAAGTTTGATTTGATTAATTTATGTCATGAGTTAGGGGAAATTAAACTACATTAAACTTAACTGCTTAATTGTTAGCGAAGTTTGTAATTTTAAACCATGTCTTATGTTATTGTTAGTTTCAAAATATAACCACTTTTTCCCTGCATCTATAATTCTGATAATGTGGAAATTTTGAGATAATGGTCTATTTTTCATTTTCATTCAATTTGAGTGAAATTAACGAGTCGTATTTGGTCTAAAATATAATTAAAACTATCCTATCCTTGTTCCAGATCCAAATTTATACTAATCAAATCAAAACCAAGAACCTTATAATCACGAAAAATAAAATATGATTAATACCGATACAAAAGTTAAAATACAGCCAAGCAACGTATTCGAAGGCGAAACAGGCGTTTAAGAAATCTAAAACATGGAAATAATTTCAGGCATTAATTTTCCAAGCTGGCGGCAACGTGTTAAATAAAGCCATTCTAAATATTGTAGAGTCGATAATATCGCGTGACTGAACTCGCTTATTAGGCAAAATTTCAAACTACCCGACCCAAGCTTGAGCGGGGCGAACGATGAAATACTGAAAAGTGGGGGCAATCGGGTCATATCGTTTTTATTGCAATGCTCACCACGTATTTACGTCGAAATTGCTTGATAGTAAAAATGTTACAGGAATCGCTAAGTTGTAAAACTGTACGGGCGGAAATTTGAGTGGAGCGGTTCAGATGTAAAATATTGTTTTATAACATTACGTATACCTTTATGTTTTCGTGAGGGCTGGTTAGTGGTATAATGATATAGTTGCTGAACGAGTTATTGATGCTTGGTAAATTTGGTTCGATTCCCGGTCAAGTGACGTCACGTCATAAATTATCCCCACCACTGGCATTTTTAGGCAATAACTTCGATAACTTCTCATCAATGAACACAAGTCTTTCTGCTATCTAAAATCGGATTTATTCAAACCGATTTCGGGAGACGATAAACTTGCACGTTTTAATATGTCAGCTCTCACAACTTCGGTACCATGGCTCGCTAAGGTTGTTAGCACTACATAAATAAAGGCTTATCTAGGCTTCAAATACTTACCAGTGAATTTAGCTTGTCCTCTCAGGGTAACAGTTTCGATAGTAGATACATCACTCCTTCCTTTAGCGTTGACGGCATACAAATCGATCCTATAGCTCACTCCTGGAGGAAGACCCTTCACTTCGAAGAACGGTGGTGTTCTGTTGGTTGATACGTTGTATCGTACCTGTAGATAGACTAGGCATTTAATTCTGAAGTCTACTAAAAAGTATCAATGATTTTTATGATGTATTCTTGTCACGTAGTTATGATGCCTTCTAAATCAGATGGAAAAAATAATTAAAAATAAAAACCACTTGATGAAATTGAAATAAAAATTCCCTATCTAATCAACTCCAAACTTATACTCAAAAGGGGTCATAACAACAAATTCTCTTTCTTAAACGTATAAAAAAATTAATATGGTAAAATCATCCCCAAATTCTCTCACAAAACGAACAAGTCAAACTGACACGGCAGAAAGCTCAGAAAAACTAATGTCCCTTATATTTGAACTTTATGAGGAGAAAACGTCGGAAACTTTTTAAATTATATGAATTTCTAGTCAAAGTTGCGAACTATGATCGCAAACAAGGTGAAAAGTGGCACTTAACTCTAAGTACAAACTTACCGTCAGCGAAGGTAGTTCGAGCAGTTCCATTAAGAAAGTCTGTGGCAGACCACCATCGAAGTTTTCTACGCATTCCACGTACAGGGAGTCGATGCTCTGGTTGGCCACCGTGCAGTTTTGCAGGTGGAATGGACGACCTAGGATATAAAAAAGTAATATTAGTTAAAGAAGAAGCCCTTACTGACTTATGATGATTTGTTTTTGTTGATCCTGATATCTTAGGTTAATGGTTATTTTATAAAGAATCAATGAATAAATACAAAATTCCTCACATTAGGTCTTATGTTGCATCAGACAAACAAACACCTAGACCCGAAACAAATATTTAGGGATTACAAACATTTGTCTCGAATTTTTGGGAATTGAATAGCCGGTCCCTCTTTTCGCAAGCTGATGTCTAACTTACTGCGTGATGTGGTTGTCTATTAAGTGTTAGTTATGAAATATTGAATATTTTAATTGACAAAATTATTATGAACGCAAGCTACAAAACTAGTTAATTACAAATAACCAATCATGAAATGAGCGACAAATGCTTAAAAATACATCCAATGCAATCAATTCGTCATTATCATAATTAGTATTTTATAACCCAATAAAGGATTAAGCTTTGATGATCAGTGCAAAGGAGATTAAAAATAACAGCTAAATTATTCAGGCAATATTTTTGTTTGGTATTCATATCTAAATGAATATGATTTTATTTAGGAGAGTACATATTTTTTTACTAGCAATCTTAAGAGACCTCCTAAAAGCTTTTTGGCAAAAAAGTTTAAAATGGATCAAAATGGCAACTAAATACGAACATTTCCATCAGTAACATTGTATTTAATTGTTTTAGTCCAGCAGCAAGCTGATTTAGCACACGAAACCACGTTCCAGATTAAGCCGTTTATACAATTTGAGTACAAAGTTGGTCTTCCACATAATGCTATCATATTGAGCAACGTCAAAGGGAAAATTGTAATACGCTGAAATATCTAAACCGATTTGTCTGTCGCAAATTGCACTAATCCGGTAGCTATAAAGCTATTTGAGAAGCTATTACATATCCAGAACTGGCTAGTAATTTGTGCCACAAGGTTCCGGAGTCATGATGAATTTTTGATACCATAATTCTCTGAACATTTGGATGTTGGATCAAATCTAGGATTAATCCATTTCTGTTGCATAATTTGTGATATGCTGAAGAGATTGTCTGTTTTCAAGTGCCCTAATTATTCAATATCTGTTTCTGATTAGGTTTAAAATAGTGATTATAGGCTCAGATATGGTAATCAAACCTTTATTGTAGTTTATTAGTTTCCACGATTTTATTATGTTAATTATCTCTCAACTATGCTCTTTAAAAATTTATTATATGATTGTGTTTTTTTTAAATATTTCAAGCCTCAAAGTTATTGCATCTAACGGAGTCGACCACTCAGGCCAATTCTATAATCGATTTTTTTCAATATATATTTTATTCAACATTGTGTATCTAAGTACATCTTGACTATTCTTAAATAGAAACATTTTTTTTATTAGAATCGGTTCAGCAATTTTAGAGGAGTTTAGTCACATACATAGGCACAGAAGATTTATAAATGTATAAAGATTATGGTGCACTTACCAGCTGCCACAAGTTGAAAAAGACACGGAACTTTCTGCTGTCCCACAGAGTTCTCTCCGTAGCACGCTAGAGTTCCATACTCCATGTCCGTTGTCGGAGTATAGTTTAGCGTCGAAGTGTGTCCATGGCTACTGTATAATCTGAAGGAAATATAAATAACAATAAAGAAAAAAAATCTTATTTGAGCACATAACAATGGCTACCTTATTATAGGGAACCCCTGTGCTATAAGAACCATTAGCCTTCCCGTAACACGGGATTATTGTTGCCTTAATTGTAAATTACATGGCTTAAACCTATAGAAATAAATTTCGCTTGGTTCTTAATAATTTTACAACATATGTTACGGTTCATATGGGATGGTTGGCGATGTCTTAGAGAGGCCTACGTTCAGCATTGGACGGCGATAGGCTGAGTTATATACATTAGAAGGATGTCGTAGCAAGTTTTCAAATCTCTAACAAAAGTTTAATGCTTATTCTAGCTAGAATTCCGTAAATTAAACTGCATATTTTAAACCATAATGGCCTCGTGGGATTATATCTAGGAAAATTATTTGAAAGGACTGTTGAGTTCGTGCTTAAAGTTTTGTAGGATTAAATTAGATCTGAAATATTATTGAAATAAATGAGTGTACTTTTAGAATATGAATTATTGCTTTTTCAAATCCCCATCCTGTCCGTATTACTATTTTTTCTGCACTTTTTTCCAAGAGAAAGAATGGCAATATTGAAATGGTTTGCAAAAGTTATCAAATTCCATTTATCCATCTTGCAGGTCTTATGTAATTTATGAAGTATTTACAACTCCTTACACTTCTCGAGCACTCAAAGCTTTAAAATTACCATTACACTTTATTCTTACAACATACCTTTAAAAAGATACTAAGTCCATAGTCAATGATGGATACTTGGACGAAACAACATATGTACTGGATCTATGTCCAATATCATGCTAATATATTCACTGTTATATTACCATTCCTAAAGTGAATATCTAACAGTCGACATTTGTTATCTATTATTATCAACCGCATTTATTTTTAAACTTATCTATAAAACAGCACGTGTGAAAGAAAAGTAAAGGACGCAGACACAATTCTTAGCTTTTATCGAAGAAACTTTGTCTAAGTATAACATTCTCAATATACTAAGTTACTTTTGTTACGGCGACTCCCCGTGCTAAGAAGTTTTACTTCAAGTCATAAAATCTCTTCAATTGTGAACCACCTCTTGTTTCTTAAAATGTAAAGGTGAACTTATACAGTTAACAAAATGTTCGCAAGTACTGGTAAAATATTATATAGTTGCATCTTTATCTCATACGAGTAGATTTAGACAATTGAATGGAACAAACTTTGATTACAGCATACTTCTTTCATTACTTCATTAAGTTTATTAAAATTATTATTTATTTACTTCAAGTTTTGTATTTCCAACCTTTGCATTAACAATAATTCCCTACTATAATACTTTTTTAAAAATTATGATTGTAGATATATTCAAAACAAATTCATATACTTTTTTCAGTCTCAGTGCGATTCTTGAGCTCACACTCATTTTATTCCATACCATTCAATTTCAAATATCCTTCTTTGGAGGAATAAATTTGTTACACATTGTCACCTTCAACACCAGCTCCCTTACGGTCTTTTTTATGAATATATCTTCTTTTATTTCTAAAGTCTTGAATTCCTTAATCAAAATTGTTACCTTGGTGGAATTTCAGTCTGTTCCCCAGAGTTGTTGAAGGTCCAGTGAAAGGAGACGAGCGCTGGGTTGGCGTCGACTGAGCAGTGCAGCGAAACTGTCTCATGCTTCAAGGCTCCAAAGAGTTCACCATCTCTTCGTTCAGCACATACGGGAGCATCTAGAAAAACGGGATTAGCTAAACTCTGATGCACTAAGTGATAATGCACAAAATATTTTAGACTATAATTATTAAAAGCAATCGGTTATTATATTGATAGTTATGTAATTGATAATTGAGATTAAATTTTAGCATATTATCATACAATGTGATTTCCTCCATAAAATAAGAAACAAAACAATTATACATGGAACATACGCATTAAACCCTTTATACAAAGTCCCAGAACATACGAAATGAAAGACACATCAACATCAGGAGACATGGACAAAACTCCACCAATATCTCCAATTAAAACTTAAGAATATCAGACATGAAGTAATCCTGCTAACAATAACAGAAGGGGGGTCGTAAAGCGCCCTCGACCCCTAACGAGGGCTCGTAGTTAAACTAAAGGAAGTTAGGTAACGCTTAACTCTTTTAATGAGATGAGAGATCAAACTTGTCTGTAATGAGCGAACTTCCAACACTGAGAATGACATCTGCGGTGTCTTCTGGGTTTTTGATATAATGGGGAACTGATTTGGGGTGATTTAATTAACGATCAATGAGTAAGCTTTGGATTTGTGCGAATAATTAGCGAGTTCAGAAGTAGGGGTGTATAAAGTGGATAATTTATTTGGAGTTGTTTGGGAGGGAGTAAAATTATATATCATGTCTAATTTATATGATATCAAGGAATCGTGTTGGCCTCAAAGTTTAGACACATAGTCGAGTAGATCAGCGGTCACGGTTTACGGTATAGGAAAACATTGTAAAGAAACTTGCGCACCTAAAAACTTTTTAGAAAATCCATAGGTGTGTAGTCCGCCAATCCGCACTAGGCCAGTAGTGCGCTTAGTCTCTTAGTGGCTCGTAGTTGTTGAGGTAAACCGAGTTCGGAAGTGAGAGTTACGTGGTCTGTCTGATGTTGATATTCATAAAGTGTTAAATCGAAAATTGCCAATTGTTGCAAATGGTAACAACAAGAGTTTCATGATGATACTTGAGCATTTCATAGTTTCTTGGCTACTTTGTTTGGCTTATTTTAACAATCGGAATTCAGTTTTACGAATAGCAGAACAGTCTATACAAAACAATGCCAGTGAAAATTCGCGTCTGCCTTGACGCCTTCAGATAAATGTTACGAAGACTAAATTCTAGTTTCCGTTAATTACTTTTTCAGGTAAAACCGTCAGCTTTTCAGGTGAAATTGTGGCTGGTGGGATTTGCAGCTTCGTTTCCGAGACAAAGCTCCGGTGAGTTTATGAAATATTGTTTGGTAAAATTTAAGCTCCCGCCGAAGCTCCGCTGCAAATTACGTGAGCTGTTATCGGAACTTTTTAATGAATGTCTGTGAAGATTATTATAGTAATGGATCTTAAGTCGAATTGGTTGTGAATTTTGATAGGTTTTATCAGTTTAGGTATTATTAACCCGATAATGTTTGAAGTCGAATGATTTTCTTTAGAATTCTGGCTTTACTATGAAATTTATCATCTTGAGAATATGGTATACAGTTATTTTTTATTTTATGATGATAATAATGGAAAGATGAAAAATGCAGTTTGAGCAAAATTATGAGGTTTAAAGGACCTTGCCCCAAGATATCTTTTAACCATTTCGACCATTTACAAAGTATCCGGGCAAACGGTCGTTATGATTTTTAAATACACACGACACGAGAAAGTACATCAAACCTAACCCAAGTCTGATAACATCACATCAAACTAAGAACAATTGGATATAAATTCGCCGTTCCCTCGTAAGACGCCCGGCCGGTGGAGTGAAGCGGCGACGATCCCAACTGATCCCAGACGACACTCGCACCCACTCGCTAAATGCCAGTAAATTCACTGCTAACACTGCCGAGCACGTATGTCGTGTGTGCTGTCCTCTAATACACTGAGCCTTGCTAGAGACGATAAACGTCGTCTTGAGGATACTGAGAGTTTTTTCTCAAGTGCTGTAGCTTTAGTGATAAATCAGTTACGTTTACCAAAGATAGTGCTCGGTATTGTGTTAAAATCTACTGGAAGGTGAGAGGTTGAGGAAATTGAATTTGGAAGATATGATTATTTATCGATCACGTGGAGAATAATCTCACCACAGTTGAAACTTTAAAAAAAACGCAATAATAATCAATATTTTTAAAGTAATACCAAATTAAGAAACGACTAAAATTATTCCTCTTCAGCCAACAGGATTGCGTTGAATTCTTGATTTGCGTATGCATTATACTTGATTGAAGGTGATAAAGGTAATACATGTGATATCCGCCTAAGACATATTAGTAATTTCACCACTCCCTAAATACAAATTATCGCAATATCAGCCTCTTCTAACCATAATTTTACCAATGACTAAACTATTTTTGGCAGTATCTCTCTCACTTAAAACAAAAAAATCTGGAGTAAGTACTTACATCTGACGAGCAAAGTGACAGGATTACTGGTGCCTTTTCCTTCACTGTTGGCTGCCATGCATGTGTAGTCTCCAGCCGCAGCCCTCGTGACACTCTGCAGCACCAGGCTCTGGGCGCTTAGAATCACTCCAGCACCTTCGTTGTGGTAGATCTCTGAGTTCTGTGAGGAAAGGAATGGGGTTAGAATGAGTAGGAGTAGATTTTATATAAGATACTATTACATAATATTCATTGCTTCTTTTCTTAGCCAAAAATAATTATACATAGGTTTATGTATGTATCTGTTTATGCTTATAAATTATTTTATCTGTACACTTATGTATCATCTCCGCATCACCCAAAGTTTGATTGGCAGAATATGCCTCAGGCATTAAAACCATCTTTACAATTATTCAATTATGTATATAAATTGAAAATAAATAATACACAAACTACAAGAACTATTCTCACACACACCCAGATCTAGAACAAATATCCGTAGATCACACAAACATTTGTCTCCCAACCCTCGGCCTCTTATCCGCGAGCTTCTACCCAAGAGCACCACGAGAGCTGTCAAAATCATTAACAAACATAACCGCAAGACTTAGGAGATCCCCAACACGTCTAAAGCCATGAAATATTCGGTACTCACGTCATGAAACCAAACTAAGCGATGTGTCTTGGGATTAGCCTTGACAGTACACTCGAAGTATACGTCGTCGCCCTCCTTGATCTCGTCTGGATTTAGGTTCGAACCCATCTTCAGGTCGACGATAGGGACATCTGGGGAGAGATATAGAAATTTGATTCATGTTTGTAAAAGATTTTATGTACCTATTAGATTCTTTGTATAATAATTAATTAGCAAATATTCTTTAATACTTGTATTTGTTGTGTGCGAGAATGACATAATCATATTTTGGTTAAACTCCCAAAAATATAAATAAAGAGAAAAAAAGATGGGTGAGATGAATAAAAGTTTCGTTTTAAGGTAACATATTCGTAGGTATGTTAAACTTCTTTTTAATTTTCTTCTTTTTTTAAAGTTGGTTTTCTATGAAGAGAATTGTAAACTGAATGTTTCAAAAATAAGTATGCACGTCGCAATTTAAATGCTATTTTCGTACACTTATAAATAAGCTTATAATAACGATACTAAATAGATCATACATTCATTTTCATTTATTTTAAAAATGTACCGCTTCTAAATATTTTTTTTATATTTTCTTAATTTCTGAATAATTTTAAAACGTTCAACTAATACGATTTTTTTGCTTCATACCTTTTTATGCCCTAAACCACTGAATCGATATAGACAATAGGAACGCGCTAAATGTAAAAGCATCGAATAAACAAATGACAAAATTGCGATGCACCGACCAAATTAGGATAATGAGGGGCGGATAGAGTTGAATCTATCAAATGAATTGGATAATAGAGTATTATTATATTGCGGGTTAGCTGCGGCCATTCACAAATAGACACATTTTGGTATGTGCCAAAACACAACAATTGGAGCGGCAAAAATTTAATTCAATTCGATTCAGCAACTCTTCCAATTTAGCGAAATTTGTTTGATGCCACGTAATTAACATTTAATGCATGTGTTTGGATGTAGCTATGTTTTATTCATTATGTATGGTAGTCATCGGTGTTTGGGAATATTCAGTTTTAGGTTGGCAAGTGGTTAGTATTGCTATTTTAAGAAATATTAAACCAAGACTCTTTCGTCCACACGAAGCTTTGTGTGCCAAATTTTTGTTAACTTGTATACTCGTACATAACAATTTTCAGTAGAAGTTTTTTACTATTTAAAAAGGTATGATTACAATGTCACGGCTAGTATCAAGCGTGATTGTTTTCTTTAAAGTATGCATAAAAATTATCTTTTAAAGCCCGACAGCGGTTTCTTACCGATATCATTCGAATCTAGTTAGGTCATAGCTGTGTCATATGGAAAATTTACGACATTTTCAGCAGCTTTTTCGATGATAATCATTCTAATTTAATAAGAATACTCACAATGCACATTCAACTTCCATTTATCTTCTATCGCCGAGTCAGGAATGTGTTTGTTCTCAGCTCGGCAGGTCAGGAACTTTCCATCGTCTTCTACGCTCGGTACAAGACTCAGCACACTTAGAGTCTCGTTGTTTTCCGAGAACTATTAAAAAAAGGGAAATTATGATAATATTATTATATAAGATGTCCTGGATACCTTAGGTTGACTGACAGATTATCTCTTTGGTGAAAAGTCCGCCTTTATACATACATTGTATAAAAAGTAAATAAACTAAATAAGGTAACCTTATTAAAAGTACATATTATTATAATCCTTTATCACGCTCTTTTCTATAAAAAAAATCAATAAGTTACTTAAAATAAAACTTTGTTATTGAACGCTATTTTGAAATCTGGCACACTGGTACTGATTGCCTAGCAAACATAACCTACAAAAAATTGAATAAATAATTTCATCATTTTCAATAGTACAAAACATAGGGCGAATATTAAAAACTGTCCAACGCAATGTAAAAACAAAGCAAACACTCAACCACACATTGCCACTATTCCACTGGAAACCTAAAAAAGAATTAATAATGTCAAATCAGAACGATAAAAAGAGTCCAACGTAGTCTGTAATGGACACGGCTATCGCAAAAAAAACATTCATTACACTGGATGGTTGGGAGAATGCAAAAAAAGAGAACAGAAAAGAATCTATTAATTAAAACACAATGGGAACGAACGTGAATGGGACAAAAGTCTGTGAAAATAGTAAAGGTGGTGTTACTGTAATGAGGGGAGCGGGCGAGGCAGCGACGGCGGGCGAATTTTCTTGATTGTTTTAATGACAAAGAATTTGTAATGGACAATGGTATTGAGGTTTTTCGTGTCTTGTTTATTATGAAAAGAGATTACTTAGGATGGTAACAAGTCGCAGCTTTTCTTCAAGGGCATTATTTTATAATTGAATACAATAACTTAAGAATACATGTCCTCACTTAATTGTTAATTATTGCACCAGCTTTTTTATAAAATATAAGTTTTAAAAGTAACTGCAATAAGTATGAGAATTTAATCATTTGTTCGTACTCAGAAAAATAAAATACCATGATTTTTCATAGAGATTTCAATTGTAAAGAAAATATATATGTACTCTTAGATACCCAAATAATTACAGCTTTTAATATTTAAATATTTAATAACAGGTGGAACATAGGAGTACAAAATGAATAAACACCTCAGGCCATATGCCTTTAATTATTTTTTTAATAAATTTAATTGCAATATGTACTAAAAGTAATCAATGTATACGAATAACTAGTGAAATACATTATCCCCTCTACCACCACAAAGTCCAAAATCACTTCCAAAGCAATTTTGGCGCACAATCCAAAACAAAAGCAAACAAAGACCTAATACAGCTCAGATAATTAGTGTCTAAACACAGTTAGGTCCGAACAAGCCGTTTCACAACACATTTTGTTGCCTAGACTGCTAACGATGCTCGTTGCCAACTCAGACTTGCATTTAATGCGGACAAACAAACTTCGTATTAGGTGCAAATAGTAACATAATACTATATGGAAGTTGGTTAAGTAGTTTCTTTAGTTTTTTAAACGATCCAATTGCCATTTTGGAAAAGGGAAACTTTTAATCGTCTGCCAGAATTGCCCTATTGATTACGTATTACGTACTAAGAAGGACGTCATTAAGTTTATAATCTGTTTCTGTTATTAACTAGTAAATCTTCACGAAGAAAATACAAGAAAGTAATTAGAGGTCTATTTCTACACTGAGATTCCACTATTGCATATTGTCTTTTAATACTGAAAATTCTCCAAAAGATAAGCAATTTTTCTCACAAGGAATTTGAGCCCAGTATTTAACCGTACGCTGCACCTCCCTCCTTTCCACGAGACTTTAAAGGAGTCTACATTAAGCGACCCAATTACTCCATTCCATTTCCCATCTAAAAACGATAAACCCCGCCATCGCTCCTCGCTAAACTCAACCCCGTAACAAAGAGCGTGCTCACGTTTTTTGCCATCCGCTTCAACTGTCTATTGTTCTTCCACCAAGTGACATACGCCTCCGGTCGGGAGCCGGTCGTCTTGCATTCAATTTCGTACCTCTTATCGGCCGACACTTGCTTCTCCTTGGTTAATATGTTTACCGTTATCGGCTTCACTGTGAAGGAAATGTTTTAGTCTTTTTATGATGATATATTTACATGACGTTGTATTATCATTGTTTTCGTCATCGTCAACCTATATACGGCCCAATGCTAGGCACGGGCCCCCTTTGCAATAAGAGGGTTAAGGCCTTAGTTCACCACGCTGGACAAGTGCGGGATGGCAGACTACAGGCTTAAAAAATTCATATGAACTTTTAAGAGTGTGCCGGTATCCTAACGATGCTTAATACCAATATTCTATTGATAATTAATTTTAAAGGATGAAGTACTGGTGATGTATAAGCGATATTGTATTTTACTATTGGATGGTTTGTTGTGACCGAATAGAATTTACCATCAGATGCCGGTAGAGATATTTTACCAGCTATTTCAAAAATTACTAATATTTATTCTCGTATGCTGCTTGAGTTTTTTCGCTTCGCCTGAATTCTTAATAGCTGCAAGCAAGTAATAGTTCTAATGGTAGAAATCGCATTGGGTCTTAAAATGCTGGAGGCGTTGTTAGTGCATTTCCAGTTCAGTGCAATAAAATATTTAAGACTTCTACTTTTGTTTTAATGTTAATTACTTCTTTTAACTTCATTCTGAAGTTTACGTTTTTTTAGACTTAATCCTAGAGCAAGTAATTTCTATTATTATTTAATAAATAAGAACTAAACGCTAAGAAAATAAATTAATAAATACACCCATCACTCTCATACATGTCGTGGGTATCAGTAATCTCAGTAACAATGAAAGACTTTTCAGTCTCACAAACATCTGGACACGAAACAAATATTTGTGGATCACACAAAAATTTTCTAGATGCAGTGATTGAAATTCAAGATCGAGTTTTTAGATCTCGTCTTCTTGCCTTCGTTTGATCTTAGTACAGCATACTAAAGCATCTTACAGACCATTGTATAGGTTATTCATTAAAGATAATCGTGTCTACTTTTTCAATACTCTCTTCAGACAGTCAGTACTGTTTAATGTTCCTAGTAAAAAAAATGACGAACCCTTTAATATACTTACAATTGATATCAAGTATCAAGACTTTTGTCTCCGGCGGTGCCAGATTGGTGTTAGACGCCTGGCAAATGAGCCTGGAGTTGAGATGCTGCCTACCCACGTTGGGGAACGTGAGCGTATTCACAGTGACCCCATCAGCCCGCTGTTCGTATGAATCGTCGATCACTGTGTTCTCCAAGAACCACATCACTCGGGGCCTAGGTCTGCCTGTGGGAACGAATTTGATTTGTATTATGAATGTGATAGAAGTTATAATCGTTTGTTTGTGATGTTTGGACTCTTAGTTTCTGAAGGTTATTGTAGATTTATAGACGAGATATTGAATTTGGATATTTTTGATGTTTTACCCTATATTTTTAAGTATTAATAAATTAAGCCTAAAATTTAAAATTTGCCGTATTTTTAAAACAATGAATATCAAGCGTCATGTCTCTTGATAAAGATATACAATACACACATATAAATGCTACTAAATAAATAAAATTAATTAGACAACATTGAGATAAAGTCTGACAACGCAAGTATACAAGATCATAAATAATGCAATTTTATTTAATTTTTTACATACATTCCAAACAAACCTTAAAAAAACCTTTCCAATTCTCAATTGTATTTTACCAATTTGAAAGACCTATTTAAAATTATCCCGTGATGTGATTTTAAATCGTTAAACCTATTAAAACTTTTTCATCACCCCTTTATCCATTATAAAAGCGTGAAACAATATTGTTTTCAAATTCTAATAATATCCTAAACGTCGTGAGAACAAAACTAAACGGACAATAAAACAACTTCATAATTGATGGCTATCAAGTCTTTGATAATGATCATGGCGTAATAATTAAGATGCCTTGAAGTGTCAAACTGCGGCCCATACAAAAGACCGTTTTGATTGTAACCCTACGTTATAATGGTGTTGGATATTCTTTCAAATTCTGAACTTGAATACGTGGCATATAATCAAATATTATAAGTGTGAAAACAGCTTTATTCTAAATAAAGCTATTTATATTGCCACAAAAAAGAAATATAAAAGACATTTCAATTATTTTGTATCCAAAAAGTTACAATAATGCTCCCGCAACCCGATAAATTTTTTTGTAAGTTTACTGATGGCAATTTGAAAACATAACGAATGGGAAAACTCGCATGCTTAATTGAAATAATCTAGTAGGATGGGTCATTACGAAATCATAATTAGGCCCTACTATATTTCATCATATGCTATCAAATTTCCAACAAGTCACTATGATATAGACAAAGACGATAGATATAACAAAATCCCTCCCCAACCTGAAGCCACGGTGAGCCTACAACCTGGATACAAACAATGAATGTCGTAAATAAACAAGCGAGCCGCGTGGGCGCTAATGACGGGTGGACGATGATAATAACACACTTGTAATAGCCATGGACCGTAACAGATACGAATCTCACGCCAAAAACCAAGGAACTCGAGACAAGGGATTCATAAACGAATCCTTTAGCGGTAATTAAGAGATAATTATTGGGTGAGCGATTGTGAGTCTTAATTAGACGAGGTGAAAGAATTTGAGTTGGTTTCGAATGACTTGTGATCTCGTGATATTTTTATGGTGTGATACAGAAGGCTCGGAATCGACTTTTGGTTCGGGGAAGGTGTAGTAGAATTTTTGCAGATGCTCGTTCTTGTTACGTGGGTCTGAAATTTCCGAGATACAAGCGTAGGTGTTTTTATGTATGAATGTTAAACATTTAAGCGACTTATGAAAATATGTAATTGTAATTAATAAATGTAATTTTTGAGACAATAGGTCAAAGATCAACTTGCATTATTTTTTGTACGGACATAATTTACGTAGGTGAGACTTTGAGAAAAAATATCGCTTACTAGTTTTTATACATATAAACCTTTAGAAAAATGAGGTCAGCAATTCATGTGTAAGTAAATACGTACCTCCTTCAACTTCACAAATCAGCAACACGTTTGATCCTTCGTTGTAGGGCTCCACCAATTTGGTCCTGTCCCTTCTTTTGACGTCGAATATCGTCGGCCTATTCGGTGGTACTGTGAAAAAATATAAAACGTTTAGTTATGAATTGAGACCAAATTTTCATTGATTTTTCTTATCAAGGGACAATATACGTTGAACGTTCGTTACCTATTAATCGATTAAAGCTTAATCATATAATTTTTTATAAAGAAATAAGTTATTTTCAGTAGAAAGAAATATTTTTAATCTAATTTTAATGCCATATTTATATCACAGTTACAAATGTATCTAGCGTTGTTATCTTACAGTCTGAACCTTTTAATCAGTTATACGCATGCATTTACAAAAATTGTAAAAAAATATTAAAAATCGGTATGTTGCTATAAAATTAATTCTATAGCCCTAACAACCTTTACTGCTGGACACTTGCGACCTCTAAATACTGTAAGGGCCATTTAAAAAAGAAATTCTTGTATCTAGTGATGATTCCCTGCGATCTTTGCTAGTCTTCCGCCCATCTATTAGGCGGATTTATGAAAAAAAAATATGTGTAACCTACTTATGACAGTAAAGTTGACTTTAAGGTTCCTTGTAGGCGAGTTCTTGAAGTCCACTCTACACCTGTACACTCCCGCATCAGCTGCTATGACATTGTCCACCATGAGGACTGCTGGCGTCGCACTGCCGCGGAAGAACGCTCTGTTCCCGAACACCGTGGGAGCAGACCACAGCTTCGGCTGGTTTATTGAACGACCTCGGATGTCGTAGCTGGTAAAAAAAAGGATTTTGGTTAGGGACCCAACTCAGCTACGCGGACAATTGTTCTGCGCAATTTTGGTAATAGCATTATTAATCGTGACTTGATAATAGAAAAAAGTTGTCTGCTCTTACAAGCCATAAGTTTAGAAAAATGTAAATACAGTTTTAGGAGTCATATAGTAAGGGTAATGAGGCAGATCTAAATACTCTCCACTTTAGAATTGTGCAGAAAACAAAGTCAACTTACAAAATATAGCTTAGTAGTTAGTAGTCACTACCAGGCCTACATTAACATTTATTTTGGAATTTGCAAAATCATATATTTGCCACAGCATCGAGCGATGGAAGTTTGCCAGCTCATGTCTACATTTCTGTAAAGTTGCGTCTTCCAAGCGAAACGGAAAGAACTATTTGAAAATAAGTATATATTATACCTTTCCAAATAACTTAGGAATCTATGCAGGCATCAATGAGGATATCATATTTACTATTTTTACTGCAAAACTTTACTTAAATACAATTCGAACAATATTTAATAAAGTACACATTTGGGTAAATGTAAAAAACTTTTTCTATAATTGAATCTGTTTGTGACTTTTTTTGTTATTAATTTAAAAAAATACATAGGCAGTGGCGTGCCTAGGGTGTCAAACTAAGGCAAGCCCAAATGTTTATTTAGTAGCAGCATATTTTTTTTGGTACGTAAGACTAATAAATACCTACCGGTTAGTACTCACATTCACGTTTATAGCGTTATTTTATAAATAAACAATCGTTAAGTTCGTTATTCGGAACTATGTAAGGCAAGTCGGGCTTTCGGGCTTCTATGGAAGTACCGCCACTGTACATAGGTATGTATGTATGTATGTACATACCTACATAGTTATGACCACATACCAAGATACAAGTCTTGCCTCGTGGATATAATCAGAAACTATGAAAGTTTAACACAAATACCCAGACTTGTGTCTTTGTGTGACACACAAACATTGGCCTGAATGCGGCTATCATACCTGCGGCTTCTCAATTCATAAGTTCATGTCTAGCCAACTGCGCCACGAGCTTTAAATTTTCTTGAATATATAATTCTAATTTATTGTTTAAAAAATCATCAGCATTACCTGTAAAGTGGTTGGTCTCCATCAGACTCCTTAAACCAGAGGACCATGACTACGTCGTCATCAGAATGGAGAGGCTGAATATCGCAGGGCAAGGACGCCTTCTTACCCAACACCCCTTGGACGTCCGACGTTGGAACTGGGGACAAAACGAAAACGTCATATTTCATGCAAATATTGGATCCAACATTCTATTCGCCAACTAATGATAAAAAATATTGGGACGGAGAAATTAATTAATGAGGTGACAATTTTTGTAA
The DNA here is from genome assembly GCA_030295005.1 of Cephonodes hylas. Taxonomy (NCBI): domain Eukaryota; kingdom Metazoa; phylum Arthropoda; class Insecta; order Lepidoptera; family Sphingidae; genus Cephonodes; species Cephonodes hylas. The sequence goes on along the minus strand of AP025379.1, from coordinate 11,003,305 downwards.
TTAAATTAAGTATCACTTGATTTTGTCTATAAGCGATTTTCCTTTGAGAATATGTAAAATAAATAGTATTATACTATTGATGACAGAGTATGATTTATTAAATGGTAAGTTAATGGTACTATTATGCCTTCGGCATTAAGTCCGCCTTTGTACAATGTTTTGTATAAAAAGCATAAATAAATAAATAAATTTATAATCATGGAAAAACTTTTTTTTCGTCGGAAGATTCCATATAAAATAAAAAACTATACTAATCGTGTGACTGCTGCTATCACTAAACCAAGAAATAGTTATTTTTTGTTTAAACAATAATGTAGAATTACTGGATTTTTTGTTTAAAAGCATAGGCACTATAAACTAGAAATTACAAGTACTTAAACGATTGAATAATGAGCTAAACAAATAACGTAGTTTAATTGGCGTCCAATTTCAGAGGGAACAAACCACAAAGCTTACTATTTTACAACCGTTTTTATTGACAAAAAACTGTTGATAGAATCTAGTAATTACCCCTATCCTAAACATACGGCCCGCCAGCCATCTCATCAAAAATTTGTATGGCGCTTATTGTTGTCGTTACGCCATATTGATACATAATCTTAAAGAAATAAAGGGCAATATTGCGTGTCGGTATAATTATGAAACTTCCACATTGCCGGTAAACTTGTAGTATACGAATACAAATTGCTGGCGTGATAAAGGTCTTATGTAGTGATGCCAAGAATTGTGTGTATGTGAGACAATATTTTACAAAATACGCATTATAATAGTTCTAATATTCTGCGTAGGAGGGCCTAGTTATTTAGTTTGTTTATCGTCAGATCAATTATAGTTGTAAGTTGTTATGTCCATTATCTTGAGATACACTTCTGAATTCTTAGTCTTATGTCTTATCAGCAACTCCAATTTCTGTCATAGGATCTTCAGAGAATAATAGTTATTAAAATTGACGGTAGCTTTTGCTGCCTCTTTATTGGCCTGCATATCTTCATCATCATCATCATCATTAGTCGGCACGGGTCTTATATACAACTGAAAGACTTTAGGCTTTAATTTACCACGCTATCATGATAACAAAGGTTTATCCCATTACATAAAGTCTTCAATTCGAGGCTTAAACAGATTGAAGACATGAGCGCTTTTATTCTATTTTTAAAAGGACTTAAAAGACAGAAAACTAAAAGTATGACCAATTCAACGTAATTCTTCTCTCTCCTCTGCTATAATAATGCAGAATTACTGGATACTAATCAGGTTTTTGTTCCATCATTTACTTTATACCATTACGGTTGGCTCCACATTATTGCGCAGTTTTATGTCATGATAAATCAGGATTACCATCGATAACATTAATCCAGGCCAGGAGATTTATTAGTAAATTAATATTCTAAATTCCATTGCAAATACAGTGAACAGTGATTTCGACGATTAATATATTATTAGTAGCAATTATTGGTATTGAATTAGATATAAACACAAAATCACTAGTGGAAGGTAGGTAAATGATACTACTGAAAATGGAAAATAATTATTTACCTATCATTCTCTTGTCAAGGTTTTGGTTAAAATAATTTGCTTTGGTTTTATCACGCTTGTAATTTTTCAGAGTTAGAGCCACACTATGATTAGGTTATGTTTTAATATGTTGGCCCGACTGTAGTAAAACCACTGTCTTCTTCATCAGTCCTTATTCATCCCACTGCTGATCGGGCCTCCTATACAACTGAGGGTGTTAAGGCTTTAGTCCACCACGCTAGCCTAGTGCGGGTTGGCGGACTACACTCACGGACCACTATACAAATTCTTAATAGCTTTGAGGTGTGCAGGTTTCCTCCTGATGTTTTCCTTAACCACATGATAAGTGATGATTCATTGTGAATACACTCATAACTTCTTAAAGTCAGAGTTGTGTCTGGGGTTTGAACCGGCAACCGTTGAGATTCTCTCCCATGCGCCTTTAACCTCGAGGTCATCACTACTTGTTTTAGAAGATGATTTTTTACAGCAGACAAATCATAAAAATTACTATTTTATACAGAGTTCTGGCTTAACAAGTATCATTCCCACCATTCAATCAAATTTAACAATATCCAAACAAAAAAAATAGGACCACAACGAAACAAACGAAACGCGATGTGGATTTCGTGTTGAACTTTTTTAACCAGCATTGGTAACAAAATACAAAAATGGAAAAAACATATTGGTAACATCTTAAATATTTATTTTAATATTCTGGTCACCCCACCACAATCACACTACAGCGCACGACACAAAATTCCTTGTTATTTTTCACATAACGAAGTCGGTCACGGATTTCTGTGTTAGTTTTGTAAGTATAGATTTATTGCTTAATATGTTTCTAGCGAAATGTTTGCGGTAAACGTGGCGTAAAGTTTTAAAGTATGAGGTGCTTGCACTTTGTCGACACGCAATGTATGCTGTTTATTTTTAAAGTGTCGTTTTAATATGATATGTAAATATTTGTTTCGGGTTCGGGTGTTTATGAGACTGGAAAGTCTCTTGTTGATGCAGGACTTGTGTCCTAGTGTGGGGTCAGAACCATGTATGTGACTGTTGGGGGTTATTTATTATTATAATCTCATAAAAAATTTGACGTACGAGTGATTGGCGCTGATATTTAACAACACCAAAAGACGGCTTCGGAAACATTGTCAAATTGGTATCAATTTTAAAAAATCATATTGTCTGCCTCCAGTTTCCGTTCACCTCACATGCATATTAAATCTATCTCCTATTTCTTCCTTATTAAGTTATTTTAATGAATTCCCATCTCCTTCACAGCGTTAAATTATATTTCATTAACACACGAGCAACATTATGTGGAGCCACACTCAGTCGACCTACATTATATTTCCAAGCGCTCCACACAGTGCGAAAACAAAACACTGCGACGCAATAAATCTTCACTTTATTTTTAATTTCGTTTTAAACCGGCAGTTTTTGTTCCGCGAGTGAGGGCCGGTAGAGCTCAACAGTAATATAAGATATTGTTTCCTGTACATTACGGTGTTTTAAAGCGTTTGGGTTCGATTAAATGTTTTTCTATTATAGTGCTTGTGTAAATAGTTGATTATGTAATAGGATTTTTACATACTCGTGTATACATATGTATATAGATTATGTCTCATGTCTAGATATTTTCATCCTCAACATGTCAACCTGCACTATGCCAGCGTAATGGACTAAGGCCAGAACCCTCTCAGTTGCAGAGAAGACGTGCCCAGGAGTGGGGTGCATATAGGCCGATGACGATGACATATCTTTCGCCTGCAATATGCATTATTAAAACAAAATAATTTTATAGTTTGTGTATAGGCCTGCCACTTTGGACCTACCTTTATGAAGTTTAGAACTTATCTGCGCAAAATAGAAGGACGAACATGGAAAGACATGGTTTAAATTATTGTTAAGCATTAATTCGTGTGATCAGTCATCTATCATGATTTACATAAAATTTATTAGACCTAAATCTATTCAATCGACTCTACCAAAGTACAATTAGATAAAATACCTTTTAACTACTTTCTTATGCTCAAATAAAACTGATGGTTTTATTCCTCAATCAGATTACTGCCTCCTAACTCCACCCCCATAAAACGACAAGATCTTTTATCTAAGGAATTTAGATAGCCTCTGCAATTTTATCAGAATTATCCGTTCCGATTTTCCCAAGAGCGTCAAAGTTCGCCGTCGGCTGCAGATGTAGTACCTTTGTCAAATGCCAGTTGAAAAGCCAGTGGCTCTCAATCATGGTGATACGGACAAAGACCTATCTCAACGTAAAGTAATTTAAGATCTTCCGTCTCTCTTGCACTGAGCGGTTGTACGTGTGTCTGACAGAGACAGATGTATGTGAGAAATGCTCGTGATTTGGTTGTTAGTTATAAGTTCATTTCATTTGCACTAATAAGAGAGTGGAGCTAAATTTTGTTTTATTTTTGTTGTAATTAAAATTGCAATGCATTGTACATAGAAATAATGGGGTAATTTTATATGTATGAAAAAATATGTGTTATTAAGATTTCGCATTTAAATCTCTGAAAAAGCTTCGATAGAATAATGTGCAGATTATTAAGCAAGACTCTGAAGAGGTTGATTACTACTGGTGATATAATCGACAAAAACAGGAATCGAGCTGGTATAAACACTTCATATTATTTTACAAATTACTTTTTTTCATTACCCATATGTGTCCCACTTCTGAGCACAGACCTCCGTTACAACTAAGAGGCCCCTGTCCACCACGTTAAGTGTCGTTTGGCGGACTACACACCTAAGAAAATCCTAAGAACTAGGTATGCAGGTTTGCACGATTTTTCCTTCACCATTAAAGTACATGATAATTTATTATGCACTTTACTGACTAGTTATTTTAATTGTTATAACTTCAACTTAATACAGAATCAATACCCCCAACCTTTAGTATTGAATGCCATCAATATAGTGAACAACTCGTGACAACAGCCCCCGGCATGTCGAAGATAAAACAACGCTAAAAACATGAATATAAACGACTGTACATTTTGTTTCCCAAACACCAATATGTGTAATTCGTAAAGCCAGCCATTCATACTCATTCGTGCCACGATCATCGGCAACATGTCGACTAAAGCCCCGATTACTGAGGATAAAGAGCAGAAGGTTATATAGTATTTTGATGTGGTAATAGGGGCGGGAAATTGGGAAACATTACTCGGCCCAGCGGTTCGGCAACAATCAGTGCGGATTCGAACCCCGGTCACGTACCGCCGATGTTCGGTCGTTAGTAATTCCTTTTTTTCTCTATATATATACACAATTTTTACGCTTTTTCCGGTTGCCTATTTTTATGTGATAATTTCGGGATATTTTTTTTGAATTCGCCCCGGGCTTATGAAGGCGAATTTGTTGGGTTAAACGGAGGATTCGATATAGTTACCTAAATGTTTGTAAATGAAATTATGTTTCAACGAAATGATAATATTGGGTATTACGTGTTTAAATTCTCAATCTGGAATAGTTTCTTTTATTGCTGTGAATATTGGCTAGGTAGAGACAATTCTTGACTATATAATTTTTCTGTGATAAGAACGTTTTGTTCACTCCAAGCTATAAAACCTTATTTAAGGACACTTCACTAATATGTAGACTATTCTTAAACGTATACTCTTTAAAGTTTTATATGTAAATAGTAACAGTTACAACTATTTCAGTTGGTATATGAGACATAGTTTTAAATTCATTTTTCTAGTTACATTTTTATATCCATACTAAATCCACCCAAGTGACTATATTGCATTTCGCAATCAGACTCTACATCGGGGAACATGTTAGCATAATCGTATGACGGTATTACATTTATTGCCAGTATATAACTACAAGCAGTGATGGCCTCGAGGTTTAGGCGCGCGGTCGAGAATCTCGGCGGTCGCAGGTTCGAACCCCAGGCACACACCTCTGACTTTTATGTTATGTGTGTGTTCAAATTGAATTATCACTTGCTTTAACGGTGAAGGAAAACATCGTGATGAAACCTGCACACCTAAAAGCTCTCAGGAATTTCTTAGGTGTGTAGTCCGCCAACCCGCACTAGGCCAGCGTGGCGGACTATGGCCTAAACCCTCTCAATGGTAGAGGAGACCCGTGCTCAGTAGTGGGCGTATATGGGTTGGTGAAGAAGAAGATATAACTACATATATTTGATCGAAGTATATAAAAGCTTAATTTAGACTACACTGTATTAGCCACTAGACGTAAATGCGATTACCAACCCTGTATAAAGAAATTTTCAAAACCCTATAAAACACGAAAAAAACATAATCCAGTTATAAAAGAAAACAAATCCGCCCACTGTAAATTATGAGTATCGGTTTTGCAAATAAATTAAACAAAAACCGTTTGGCTCAAAGAATTTCAAACAAATTCGACAAGATACGAACCCGGTTGCTTTTTTCATTTTAATATTGTAATGAGTAATGCGATACGGTAAAACATTCGCGTTGCCAACTTTTGGACACAGCTTTAACTCTGGCGGAATTGAGTTAGGCACTGTTACTGGCCGAGGGTGAATTTTAAAACGGAGTAGTGGGTAGGGGTGTGTTGGGATTGTCGATAGTCGATTCATTATGTAGGATTAATATACAAACAAAAGGTAAGGGCGGAGGAAATTGAAGGCATGACTTGTGGACTGTAGGAGCTTTACAATCAAAATCAAAATAAATCTCCATAAATCAATATTTCTAAACGTACGGAGAGAGGGAGAGAGAGTGAGGAAACCTGCGCACCTAAAAATTTTTAGGATTTTTTTTTAGGTCACTTTGGTGGACTAGGGCCTCTCTCTCCCTCAAAGGTAGAGTAAGCCCGCGCCCACCAGTGGGATGTATATGGTTTATTAGAATCTTTATAATCACCATCATAATTTGATGAACTGATAAATTTGTACATTTTATACTAATTTTGCACCCTAAAAATACTCCCTCGGAAAACTATTTGAAAACCCCAAACCTTCGTACATGTGGCTCAGTTCAAAGAATGGAATTCTAACGCACAATTAATGACGGTCCAACCTTCATTTACACAATGGACCGTTAAATTATAGGCTCCTTTGGCTCTTGTGTACTAAACAATAATGTAAATACATATTATATAATATTATGATTACATTTAAATTATTTGCTTCGGTGTTTTAATAAAATTTTACTTCGCTTATTATAAGCTTATTGTAGTCAAAATCAAAGTCAAATCTTCTTTATTTAAATAGACTTTTACAAGCTCTTTTGAATCGTCATTTTTTATGCTATTTTTTTAAAACTAGTGCCGCTTCGAAACGTGTTATCGCTGTGGAGAAGAAACGGCAAGAAACTCCCTCAGCAACACGATATGTCATTTTTTTTAAATAAATTAGAATGATTACATGGTTACCAATTTAATATGTCATATGGATACAAATTGCCGCAACACAACCTCCGATCAATTTATTTACTCCCAGGGATTGTTATCTTCAGTATAATCAGAAATTTTATAATAACTTTTTTTATAAAGTTTATCTTTAATCGATTTTTTAAACTTTTCCAAGAGAAGCTCCCTTGGAAAATGATATATAACTACATAATTATGTAAACGTTCATATCCTATTTCTCTGCTTGTGTTGTATCTGTGACGGTGAGTTTGTTAATACAATATTTAGGTTTTTTTTTTGGCCCTATCCCACCACACACCCGCCACTGCAGCTCCTGTATTCCAGGATCAACAGCGGCTCGCACAGTATTGGCGCCGAGCAATGAAGCTCAGCGAATCTAAGGGGACCTAAATTGTCAAAATCCCGCAACGAAGTTAATCAGAAAAGCAATGTAAAGGAGGAGTTGGAAAACAAAGAGTTGTCCACTTCCCTCCACAGCAAAGCGGGTGACAAAACATTGAGCTATGAGGTTTAACCTCACTTAAATAAAGACAATTACAATTACCAAAAATTTACAATATTTAGGTTATCTACTAATCAATCTAAGACTTAAGATCAGAGATCGGATTATACGAAATGTTTACACATGATTACGAATATGAATAGTCCTCACAACGAATCCTTTGTGAGTACAATCTTTAGTCGGATGAGTGTAACTGTATGTTATAAAACCTCACGCTTGGATTCCTCAATGAGGTACGCAGAAGTGCATCTCTTCATCCACAGATCACTACAGTATGTATGTATGAAAAGTTTACATTATCGATATCGTCCAGACCATCCCTACACACAATATTCCGGATACAATTACGGAAAGGTTCAGTTGGCGATATCTTCCGATACTTTACAAACTTTTCAATCGAATCAACATTGATTTTAATGGAGGCAGCCGGAGTAACTCTTGTTAGTGATACATTGTTCGGTGTTGCATAAGAATATGTATTTAATTTAAGGCTACCACAGGATACTACGACACGGTAGTTATCTTAGGTTTTTCATTGAAGCAACAGTTACGTTTACGATTATTACCAGACTCACACATAAAAAACCCTGACACCAAACTAAGACAAAACCTTGTGCTGTAGGTATTATTACCAACCCAAGACTTTTGGGTCATAACATAGATCACACAAACATCCAAATGTTTGTTTTATCCACGTAACGTTTACAGGAACAATCCTGTGGGAGGATTGAACACGTGACCTCTTTAATCGTAAGCTAATGTCTAGCCCACTGTGCCACGTCGCTGCCAATAATGAATAAGTATCATAGTTTTATATTTGCATCAGTACAATAAATGTACAGTTACCGTATTTCCTTACAGCAAAAGGCAGATATTGAGTCACAATATGCAAATATTTTTGATACTTTAGAAGAGAACCGGAAAGTCTAAGAGGAGTCATTAAGTCATGTGGGTGTATCCCGATAGCAGCTTCCTACGTTACACATAAAACGTCAAATTATGTATCTAACTGATACGAAGGTTTGACGGGTTTAAAATTCAAAAGGTCAAATTTAGATTAAGTAAATTATGGAAGAAGAGTTAATGTGTCTGATATTGATGTTAAGGCAAAGGTTACATTGGTAACATTGATACACAGCCTTGTAGAGTACAATTAATATCTAAGTACTATGCGGTGATAATGATGATGAGGAATAGATTTTTTTACGATTTCGATGATTGGTTGGTTAGCAATCCTAATAAGGTTAAAATACTCGTTTGTCTTACAGAAATAATTATGCAACTACATATCTACTAAAACATGTTTCACGGACAGTCATGTTAGGTTCCTAAAATACTGATAAAATATATATATTTTTTTGTAATTGGCAACCTACAATTTACAGACGCAAAGAAAATTTAACTTTTCGCAAATATTAATGCAAATGACGATTCAGCCGTTACGAAACAAATGATTCACCCTGAGAATTTTATCAAAGCGAAAATTAAGTTGGGAAATTGTTAGAAACTTAGGTAAATAGTGACCTAGAAAGTTTTCAGACATTTTAATATCGTACCATTTAGAAGTTTCGGTCTGAAATTCAAAACGCCTGGCCAATGATTTGAATCTAATTATGAATCAATAGACACGGCTGAATAGACTAGAAATAAAGAATAATAATAAAACGTTATATATACGTTTCGTATTGTTCGTTATTCAAGTATTCGTTTTCAAGTTTACAAGAATAAAATACATTATTATTATTTTATTTTCATAATAACCACACTCATTTTATACCTGTGATTGCTAGGAAAACGTTGAAGTTTTTATTTTTTGCTGGGATTTTCTTTAACGCCATTTTCATTCGTAATCAGCCTTAGCTAATTCCTACCTTAGTTTCCGATCACGGCCTGAATACACTCTGTAAACATTACTTAAAATTTTTACTTAAATTCCCTATTACCTAAATTAATTATCTAAAAATGACGTTTATTCAGTTGATGCACAAACTATCCTTGTCCTCTTTACCGGTTCCATTAACACATTTCCTATTCACAAGTTTGCAGACAATTTCCATTTTAATAATTATTGATGCTTTTATAATTAAAGTCAAATACACATTCAACCCTGTTTAAAAAAAGCCAAAGTTCTTCAAGAAAACATTCTTCAAATTTTTTTTTTATAAAACCACAAAGATTGCTCCCCTCGCCGACTAAACAACAGAACCCTCGAGAGGGTCTCTTTGCCGAGAACCCATCAACGTTCCTAAGTAAATAAAAAGTTATTAAGAGACTCCATTCACAATTCCGTTTCAATAATTGTTCTTGTATATTTGGAAAGTTTAAAAATTACTTTTCAAGAACGAGCGCAGTGGATCTGAGATGATCCTCTTCATCTTCAAGTTGTTGTATTAGGGGTACTTGTCATCGAAGCGTAGAGTAAAACGTGATATGTGATAAACGTACATACATATTTCAATTTTATCAGTACATACTGAGAGAAAGGGAATACATACAATATACATACATACGTTCTTTTGCTGGACAATTTTTATCAAATATTAGGTGGGGTGACGATATCCGCAAGGTGGCTGGCAGTGGTTGGATGAGGAGAGCCGAAGATCGAGCCCAGTGGCGTGCCATAAGAGAGGCCTATGTCCAGCAGTGGACGAATTAAAGGCTGTTGATGATGATGAGGGTTTATTAACAGTGGGGTTTCCTTCACGTTGATTTTCTTTACAATGAAATGGGTGTGTGTATGTTGTGGTTTTAGATAAAATGAATTAAAATCGTCATTTTAATAATAGTACAAAAGGTGTTAAGTACATTTGCCGTTCCGTTACTTCATTCTTCTTGGAAAAATGACGTGTCATGTTGATGTCACAACTAAGCATTTTAAGTAATTAGAAATACCAATAAAACTAGGAATTTTAAATATTATTAATTAGCGTCCTACATAGTTAGCACTTAAATGGAAATAAAGTAATTACGTTCAATATAAACAAAATCCGGCCACATCCTAAAACTATTAACGAGATTGTTAGCAGCAGTTTGCAGTTATAAATTACTGACAAATTGCCGCTTAACTACGGGATGTTGGCTGACATAGTTTTAAAATAATTTGAGTGATTTTTCTGTTTTAAATTTAGGTACAGAAATGAAATGCTTTTTTGAATCACCCGCCTAATTGTACCGTAATGTTTTATGGAATTTCGAAAAAGCCTAGTTTTTGCAATCAAAGCGTTGAATTGTATGATTAGGAGTACCTATGAACAAATCAACAAACGCGGATATTATTTATATGACCGCTCGCTTAAACCTCGAGGCTATAATTTTGTATTTTATCTAATTACTGAGGATGGCCTACTTGTATATCAAGGAAAATAGTTGTCTTATTTTATTCTGTTATCAAAGTCAATGCACAAATTAGCGATTGTGTGGCTGCTTCTTTAAAACCACGCGTGTTATTTGCTTTATACCTTGATCCAGAAAAAAAATTCTAAAGAACGATGAAAATGCATAATAGCAAAAATCTCTATCGTTATTATTTCTATTACACTCGGACTGATATTTCCGTAGCGTAAAGACGTCAAACCGGAGTGAAGCTAAGAGTTTAAACGGCTAAGCAATAAGAAGGTCTGGTGCGGCAATAAAAAGGCTTTGCGTAGATTGTCTCCTTGTTCCGGCCATCGCAGCCGTTATTGCGTTACGTCACAAGACAGCCACCGCCGCGAGCCGACACAATTCAATGCAAATACAGACACTTGTGGCGACAACCGCTCGTCTGGATACGCCACTTTATTCGGCTGACTCGCAATTGTGAATTCTATGTCTGAATTTCGTATAATTCACAAATGTGGCGTTCGTATTTTTATTAGCATTCTGGATATTTCTTCGTGCGACGTGTTTGTGATTGCCACACAAGCTGTCTTCTATTGTTAGATGGATATGTATACCTACCCTGAGAGATATTAATATATAGCAGAAATCCAGCTTGCAAAACGAGAGGCTGCGAGTGTTGTCCCCGCACCGAGACAAATGTGATCAAAAAATATTTCTTTCGGGTCTGGGTGTTTGTGAGACTAGTAAGTCTTTCGTAGTTTTGATACCCCGATATGAAATTTTTATCTTAAAGTGGAGACAGAATTATGTATGTCATCGTCGGGTGTGACATTTTTATAACTCACGAAAGTATTCTAAAAATTCTTAGCAAAAAAGTGTAAAGCAATCAGGGAGTAATCGGAGTTGTTCCTCACTAGTCGACAATCTGCGTAAATTTATTTTATAAATTGGAAAACATCTACACTATAAATGAAGGAGCTACTCATCATTCAAATAGGGCATCGAAAAATACTCAAGTTTTCTTTTAATCCGATTCAGATATCGAGTGATATTTTACGTTGCTAATGAATTCATTATCATTCGAAATATTTTAATTAATTCTCAGTAGTACAGGCTTGTTAAAAACTACTTTATTCTGCATTCAAAAGCTGCTCGGATTTGTTGACTTCCATTTTAATAATTGTCACCAATTTTTAATGAACAAATATTTTTGTATGTGTGTCACTATTTTTACATTCAATTTTTTTTAAAAACAAAGTTGTAATTTTATTAGCATTTGATAAGGGTTATTTAAATAATTAAATAAGGTCTTTTGCTTTTCTGTATTAAGAAATCGTCTTAAAATAAGATTCTAAATCTAATATTTTTTACTGATTTATCACTGAAACGATATTCATTAGTAAATTGCTGTTAAATTTTAATAAATGTCAACATATTATATTTTAAGTTCTGACCCCATAAAAAAAAATAAGTTTTTCAAGCTTAGCCAAAATATAATTGTTTAATCCATAATGTAGTCAAAATATCTCTAAAAATAACCTAACCCTACTTTCCAAAAGCATTCCAAACACGCACAAATACAAATGGATCACTCCCTTACAACTAGTAAGGGAAAAACAATGCGTTTCAACTCCTTATGGAACTAATTTTCCCTTTAACACACAGGCAGAGGAGGAGGCAGATATCGTTAAGCGTGGAGGAGCTCGCACTCTGCACAAAGACGCTTTCGGGACACCTGCGCCGAAACTATATCCTCAGATAGGGTTGACTGAATACTTGAGTATAGAAAGCTAGTAATATTATCTCTTTATGGGAGCCAAGCTTAGGCTTCTATAGGATGAAGGTATAGTACGAGTACATCAATATCATCAGCCTAAAGATGTCCATTCCTGGATATAGGTACCCCCAATGACCTCCAGAGAGTTCTATCAGAAGCGGTCTGTATCCACAGCGGCTTTCCGCTATTTTTACCAAATCGTCGGTTCAAATCATTATAATTATTATCATCATCATAATCATTGTCATCATCATCACCATAATCATAATCATCATCATCATAGACAGACAATATTTGTACATACGTATGTCTCTACTAGGCACGGGCCTCCTCCAACTGGCCTAGTGCGGGTTGCTGGACTAAGTAAATTTTTAAAATCTTTTAAGTATGCAGATTTCTTCACGACCCTTTACCCCCTGTATACAATATACTAATAAAAGCAATAACAAAATTGGATAAACATAATTCCACATTGCCTACACAAGGCAACCCTGACTGGAATGTTTGCAGGCTTTTGTGAATTCGCTCGTAAGTTACCATTACTCAATTGTACTGCGTTGAGTTTGGGAACTTTGCAAATACCGAATGTGGTGTTAGGACGTTGTTCTCGTCCGGACAAGTGTTGAGATCCCGTGGAATGGAAGTGGTTTAAATTTATTTAGATCTAAAATGTTTATAATACTAGGCTCCGGACGGATTTCGAGCTCATCTCACGGGGCTTTTTAATGCAGATACAAAACGGCTGTCATTCTAAGTAATGTGTCGTAATTGTATTTTATAATGTTTTGGGTCTTGTTACGCCTAGGTGAAGATTAGAAAAGAAGTTGTCAATGTTACGTCGGAATGTGGTAGAAAAGAAAAATAACGTTAAGAAACTTGCACACCTCAAAGTTTATGGGAATTTCTTAAGTATGTAGTCCGCCAACCCGCACTAGGCCAGCGTGGTGGACTAAGGCTTGAACCCTCTCAATGGCAGAGAAGGCTCAGTAGTAAAACCTATACGAGCTGATAATAAAGCCTAAAAATGAGAGGAAACATCAACGCCATCAAATATCAATAAAAAGCAAATGGACAACAAAACGCACAATTTCAATCCAGTTTCACGAGTTTATAAAACGCCGTCCGACCGCAACTTTAATATATGAGGTTGTAAATAAACCGGCCTTTTTCATAATAATATTTATTTATAACATAAATTATGTAGCGCACCGCAAGCATTCTCCGATAGTGGACAATCAATCAGGCACCCACATTGTGGCTGTGAGTGGGAATTAACAGTGTATAACCGTTTATTTCATTATCATTAGAGGAAAAAAACACCTACTATCACTGGCTAAAATATCTGTGTGTGCCTTTATTGTTGTAATCATTAATCAGGAAAACTATATATACCCAAGTTTCACGAACTACTTTTTAAGATGTAAAAGGATGCTTGATTAGAACAAACATCCATCAAAATATTCATTCCATGGTATTCTTGAAAATATCGTCATTTGAAATAAGGTTGCCATTTATAACCTTTGTGATGTATAAGATATATTATCCTATTTATAATGTGCCAATAAAGAGTTAAATGAATAATCTAGATCTGTACGTCTTAGGCTCATACTAGTGAAGCAAGACTGTAAGACAATATGCAAAACTCATAATATAGAAAGTATGAAGTATAGCAGTGATGGCCTCGAGGTTTAGGGGCGCGGTCGAGAATCTCGGCGGTCGCGGGTTCAAACCCCAGGCACACACCTCTGACTTTTCGAAAGTTATGTGTGTATTCGAATTGAATTATCACTTGCTTTAACGGTGAAGGAAAACATCGTGATAAAACCTGCACACCTAAAAGTTCTTAGGAATTTCTTAGGTGTGTAGTCCGCCAACCCGCACTAGGCCAGCGTGGTGGACTATGGCCTAAATCTTCTCAATGGTAGAGGAGACCCGTGCTCAGCAGTGGGCCATATATGGGTTGACGAAGATGAAGAAGAAGTACCGTCGCTGGTATTCCTAACCTGGCCTAAGCAGAAAGGAAAAATATGATCATAACAGCCAATACCAACATATTTTTCGTTTAGAGCAATAGTAATCAGTGACCTCAGGCTTGTTAGCCCCACACCTAATCTCTCGCCTTCTGCTTAATAAGCCTTATTAAAATGTAAACTTGCAAAAACAACATATAATTGATTACTTTTGATACTGGTTTGATTGCGAGCGTTTCTTTAATTGATTTGAGCGTTCAATAACTGATTGAGGCGATTAGTTAGTTATCTTTAAAGACATTATTAGATATTGTATAAATGTGACTATAAAAAGCACTAATCCCGCTATTAAAAACACAAAACGTCAATTTCTATATGGTAGGATATATAGGATGCAGGATAGGTAGGTACTAGGTATGTTACTTTGGGTTAACATAATAATGGAATCGTACAGATGTAGCTTCAATTCTGAAGTTGGACGGTTATGCTGTTTTTATCCAAAGATCACGCTTCGATATCATTCGTGATTCTGCCCACCCCTTGCATGTTACAGTCAAATTAGACCACATGAGCGTGTCCCTAACATACAAGGAATATTCACTAAATACCCGCATTAGGAATTAACCGTAACTTGAGTCGAATTACACAATATAGCTTAGAGGGCTGTTGTAATAGCAGATACACAATAGGCATCGATCGAATTAATCAAAGCTATCAAAGGTAATGAAGTGATGCGAATTAAACTTAATACACATGACGCTAATTGTGTTACAATTGACTATTTAGAAGTCCATCAAATAGTAACGCGGTACGAACAGTCTGATTTAGTCGATAGTATTGGTGTTATATTACAAATAGTAGATAGGTACTTATACAGGATGGATAGAGGCCGTGATCGGCAACTAAGACAGGATAGAATAAGGATAGAATAGATACGGTTATTATAAACATGCTGATGCATTTAATATCGTGAGAAATATGACTTTTTTAGTCACCATTACCTTACCTCTTAGATTCGGTTCAACATCTGTTTACCTTCATTATGTGATAACAACTAGGCGATAATAGAATACCTAAAAATTACTTGTTGCGATTGTTTAATAATAAGATTGAACTGCACATTAAATTAAGGATTGATTTTAAATCACATAACCTTATGGCATTGGTATGCAATAAATACTAAAACCCAACCGCTGAAGCACTCTAAATTAACTCAAAAATAAATACAACACTATATCATCCATTCTTAATTCCACTCCAGCCACAATAGAACAAAGAGCCACTAATCCAGTAATTTTTCTAGCAAATGTCCCATAACGGGTCGTGATAACAGTAAATCACAGAGGATTACGAACATAAGCAGTGGTGTAGCGGTACTATTATAATTGCAAGTGCTCATTTTGCGGCGATCGAATGCTCCGGCGGACAATTACACGCTCGTTACACATTTCAATGGGGACGCCATTGCGCTGTGGAGCTGTGTATGCTATCGATGATTGAGAGGGTAGTTCAAATTATATTGAAAAAGTCCCGCGTGGACTAGAGGTTCTAGCTTGGGCTATGATATTGAGTTTGTCCGTTTAAAGGAAAAGTCCGTCTGAAAAGGTTAGAAAAATTGGCGTAAAAAAAGTATACAATAGACAGCCCCGTGGCGCAGTTGGCTAGACACCAGAGGCCACGGATTCGATCCCCGCAACGAGACAAATGTTTGTGTGACCCACAAGCGTCTGTCTGGATGTTTGTGAGACCGAAAATACTCTAGTAGTTTCTGATACCCACGACAGAGGACTTGTATCCTTGGTGACAGAACTATGTATGTGACTGTGGGGTGTATTTATAAAGAAATAGTTTCATACATTGCCATATCACAGGAATGTCTTATCTGCGCATTCCTATATTCTATTATATCATAGAATCTCTAATGACCTAATATTCACAATTGGGGTACGGAAATTGCAAATATCAGTTATAATATCAGATCGTCACAAATTGTGACCACGGTTTCGGAACTGCAAATTCAAATTAAATATTCCTTCCCACAATCCACTTCGTATGGTGATTTCGGAATCGACGCCCGTCGCGCCGTGAACGCAAAATTGAAAAGACACCAGAAAAAATCTTTTACAAAAATGAATGATTTTTAATTTATTTTCGCGTCAAACAACCGTGTTGTTTCGCGTGAATAAACATTGATTTTTATTACAAACGTTGATTTCATCACTCAGTTTTTAATGGGGAAATATTTTCGAGCCAATAGAGTAATATTGACTATGATTTTATGTAATGTTTTGACTATTCGATTTGGACTCAAATTAATAAGAAAAATCTGTTATCTTTTGTTACTTAATCAAACAATAGACAAAACAAACAACGTAGAAAAACATGCCTGTCTTATTCGATATCTAGTCTTACAAATTTTGAACATTTAATACAACACGATGGTTTTGTTACGTATCCAAACTTTTTACAAAGTAAAAGGAATCAGTACAGATGCAGCGATTTAGATATAAACAATTTAATCTGTGCAGTACTCTAGATATGGAACTGCAATGGCTTTGATATCAGCAGTTAGGGAATTGCTTTTCTGTTATATTCCCTTTATTTTAAATCTACAGCCGATAAGATATGTTTACTGAAATTAAGAACACTTAGTTTATTATTTATGCAAGTTGATGAATAATTATATAGAATGATAAAGACATAATATTATATGAAATGGATGTAGAACTTTATGAAAATTAAAAAATCTTTTCTCTTTGTATTCTGCAAGCAAAAATTACTAAAATTTAATACGCTTAAGGAAGAACAATCTATTTTGGTACAATATGTAACTCGTATATGTACAACATGTAACTCGTCTCCGAAAAATTAATAACTCTTTTGTGGGGCAATGTATTCGCTTCTATAACAAACTCCCGAAGGGCATTAGGGAGCTTCCCTTGGAAAAATTCAAAAAATCAATTAAAGATAAGCTATTTAAAAAAGCTTATTATAAAATTTCAGATTATATTGAGGATCCTAACCCCTGGGAGCAAATAAACTGATCAGAGGAGGTGTTGCTACAATTTATATCCTTTGACATATTTTATAATATGAGTTAATATTGTAATATGAGTTAAATTTATTTAAAAAAAAAAAATAATAATAAAAAAAAAAATGACATATCGTGTTGCTGAGGGAGTTTCTTGCCGTTTCTTCTCCACAGCGATAACACGTTTCGAAGCGGCACTAGTTTTAAAAAATAGCATAAAATATTGACGATTCAAAAGTGCTTGTGAAAGTCTATTTGAATAAAGGAAATTTGACTTTGACTTTGACTTTGACTTTATTACAGCAGTGGGACTGCCGCGGCACATACATGTGCGGTTTTGCGGATTTATTCTAACCAAGTGATATGGGTTTGACCGCAAATTAATAACGGTGTATGAACAAAATTTATAATTACCCTTTGTTATGCAGTAATGCTTCGACGAAACAATATTAATAACCGCATGGAATTAAGTTGAGTTGTTTCGTTATATTTATATCGTTTATGGTTTAGGTAACTTTAGTGAAGTAAAGTAGTGATGTCCTCGCGGTTTAGGCGAACGGTTAAGAATCTCACCGGTCCTGGGTTCAAACCCCAGGCACGCATTTATGTGTCTTCCCAATAAATTATGGCTTACTTTAATCGTAAAAGAATTGAGAAGAAACCTGCACATCTAAATATTCTTAGGAATTACTTAAGTGTGTAGTCAACCATCCCACCAAACGGTCCAAATAGAACACTAAAAAAATCGAATACAAACTTCGTTGATTCCCATATTCCCACTTTTTCACAGGTTAAAAAATGACCAACATAAAAATATCAGAGCCCACAAAAACACTGCTACCAGATAAATGACATCCGTGTACCTAATTATTATCTTTAGAACGTGATTCACACCGAATGGGTGCTAAGCTTATCTCTATACAATTTTTCAATGCACAAAGCTGGACATGGTCTCAGTACGGGCCCGCCCACTCGACACAATTTATAACATTCTTTATCGAATTGACGCAAGCCTTTAGTGTTTGATTGGCCTATGTCACTAGAGGTAGCGTGTTATACGTACATATATATCCCCAACAGTCACATGCATAGTTCAGACCCTTAATAGAGATAATTAATAAAAATTAATAATTAGATAATAATTAAGAGACTTTTTCAGTCTCTTAATTATCCAGACTCAAAAGTCCAAGCTTGCCTTACAAAATGTTGGATTTTAATGTGTAGTTTTAATTTATTATTGAAGTAATTATTATCCTAACCCCCAAAATAAATAACTAAATAAATAATAATTACTTCAATAATAAATTAAAACTACACATTAAAATCCAACATTTTGTAAGGCAAGCTTGGACTTTTGAGTCTGGATAATTAAGAGACTGAAAAAGTCTCTTAATTATTATCTAATTATTAATTTTTATTAATTATCTCTATTAAGGGTCTGAACTATGCATGTGACTGTTGGGGATATATATGTACGTATAACACGCTACCTCTAGTGACATAGGCCAATCAAACACTAAAGGCTTGCGTCAATTCGATAAAGAATGTTATAAATTGTGTCGAGTGGGCGGGCCCGTACTGAGACCATGTCCAGCTTTGTGCATTGAAAAATTGTATAGAGATAAGCTTAGCACCCATTCGGTGTGAATCACGTTCTAAAGATAATAATTAGGTACACGGATGTCATTTATCTGGTAGCAGTGTTTTTGTGGGCTCTGATATTTTTATGTTGGTCATTTTTTAACCTGTGAAAAAGTGGGAATATGGGAATCAACGAAGTTTGTATTCGATTTTTTTAGTGTTCTATTTGGACCGTTTGGTGGGATGGTTGACTACACACTTAAGTAATTCCTAAGAATATTTAGATGTGCAGGTTTCTTCTCAATTCTTTTACGATTAAAGTAAGCCATAATTTATTGGGAAGACACATAAATGCGTGCCTGGGGTTTGAACCCAGGACCGGTGAGATTCTTAACCGTTCGCCTAAACCGCGAGGACATCACTACTTTACTTCACTAAAGTTACCTAAACCATAAACGATATAAATATAACGAAACAACTCAACTTAATTCCATGCGGTTATTAATATTGTTTCGTCGAAGCATTACTGCATAACAAAGGGTAATTATAAATTTTGTTCATACACCGTTATTAATTTGCGGTCAAACCCATATCACTTGGTTAGAATAAATCCGCAAAACCGCACATGTATGTGCCGCGGCAGTCCCACTGCTGTAATAAAGTCAAAGTCAAAGTCAAAGTCAAATTTCCTTTATTCAAATAGACTTTCACAAGCACTTTTGAATCGTCAATATTTTATGCTATTTTTTAAAACTAGTGCCGCTTCGAAACGTGTTATCGCTGTGGAGAAGAAACGGCAAGAAACTCCCTCAGCAACACGATATGTCATTTTTTTTTTTATTATTATTTTTTTTTTTTAAATAAATTTAACTCATATTACAATATTAACTCATATTATAAAATATGTCAAAGGATATAAATTGTAGCAACACCTCCTCTGATCAGTTTATTTGCTCCCAGGGGTTAGGATCCTCAATATAATCTGAAATTTTATAATAAGCTTTTTTAAATAGCTTATCTTTAATTGATTTTTTGAATTTTTCCAAGGGAAGCTCCCTAATGCCCTTCGGGAGTTTGTTATAGAAGCGAATACATTGCCCCACAAAAGAGTTATTAATTTTTCGGAGACGAGTTACATGTTGTACAAGATTACATTTGTTCCTAGTGTTTTTATTATGTACATCACATATTTTCTTAAATGTATCAGGATTTTTTTGGACGTATAGAAGATTTTCATATATAAATTGACAGGTGACGGTAAGAATATTTATTTCCTTAAATTTTTCCCTAAGTGAAGCCCTGGGACGTAAATTATAAATAGCCCTAATGGCTCTTTTTTGCAAAACAAAAACGGTGTTAATGTCCGCAGCAGCTCCCCACAACATAATACCATAAGACATAAGGCTATGGAAATAGCTAAAATAAACCATTCTTGCCGTTTCCTCGTCTGTCAGACGTCTGATCTTTTTCACTGCATAAGCCGCGGAACTTAGTTTACCTGCCAATTGTTGAATGTGCGGTCCCCACTGGAGTTTTGCGTCCACCGTAATGCCCAGAAATGTGGTTGACGCAACAGGATCCAGTTCTTCACCATTAATTTGCACAGTGGTTTTTAATTGTTTAACATTGGGCATTGTGAATTTTATACATTTAGTTTTTTTTGCATTTAAAAGAAGATTATTATTACTAAACCACTGAACAACTTTACGTAGTGCATTGTTTACTTCGTCAAAATTGTCAAGACGTCTTTTAACATTAAATATTAAAGATGTATCATCCGCAAACAATACAATATCGCTTTTATTCCCTACATAGTAAGGCAAGTCATTTATGTATACTAGAAACAAAAAAGGTCCAAGAATTGAACCCTGTGGCACTCCCATGGTAACCGACGATCCTGGAGAAAGTTTCCCATTTACATCAACCCTCTGAACTCTATTATTCAAATAGGATGTCAGAAGATTGAGGGCTACATCTTTAATGCCATAATGGTGAAGTTTCCTGACAAGAATGTCATGTCTGACACAGTCAAAGGCTTTGGACAAGTCGCAGAAAACGCCAATAGCATCACGCGACTCCTCCCAAGCCCTGAACACAGTTTTTAAAAGTTCAACCCCTGCATCGATAGTTGATCTACCCTTAGTAAATCCAAACTGTTTCCGATGAAGTAAGTTATTTGTATTGAAAAATTTCAATAATTGATTGAGTATAATTTTTTCAAATAACTTACTAAGAGTTGGCAAAACAGAAACAGGTCGAAAATTCGAGGGGTCTGAGGTATCACCAGATTTAAAAAGTGGTATTACCTTACTAAGCTTCATCAAGTCAGGAAACACTCCAGATGCGACGCAACGATTGAACACAGCTGCCATGTGGGGTGCTATAATATTTATAATAGAGGATATAGAAACTACTGACATACCCCACAGATCTTTAGTCTTTTTTTTATTGATTTCTTTAAAAACCTTAAGAATATCATAATGACTAATTGCTGTAAATTCAAATGATGCGTCACATTGAGGAACATTATCTTCAAGAAGTAACACAGCAGACTTAAAAGACGACTGAAGATTTTTAGTAGTTATAATTGGAATATTGGTAAAAAAATTTTCAAACTCAGCGGCGACTTCAGTGTCTTTTGTAACAATTTCATTATTAGCTTTAATACTAAATTCTTTATGGTGTGCCATGTGTCTTCCCGATTCTGAATTGATAATATTCCAAGTGGCTTTTATTACATTTGAAGCTGATTTAATTTTATTTTTGAGATACAGAGCTTTGGCAGCAGAACAGACTTGTTTAAAAGTCTTAGAGTATAATTTCACATAGGCAATAAAAGCCGGATTTTGATTATACATTTTTTCATTATATAAATCATACAATTTATTTCGGCTTTTGAATATACCAGTAGTTGCCCATTCACTGAAAGTCAAACGATTTTTAAAATTTATTGTTTTTGATTTAAATACTTTACTATGTTCCATATTAACATAATTAAACAAGGAACTATAAAATTTGTTCGGATCTTTATAAGAGGGCAACTTAGGTAGATTTTTTTCTATATTTGTTTTAAAATAATTTAGGCGGCTAGCAGTAATAGGAATAAATGTAATAGTATTGCTTTGTACTTTACATGTATGCCAAGGTAAGGATACCAACTGGCCACAATGATCTGAATTAAAATTATTTATAACAGTTCTTTCAAGTAATGCTACATTGGTAAAAATATTGTCAAGACATGTTGCACTAGTGGCAGTGATTCTTGTTGGCTCAAAGAAGGCATTGTTCAAATTATAAGATTTAAAAAGACTTAATAGGTTTGTCGTTGCCTCAGAGTATTCAAGAATATTGACATTAAAGTCTCCACAAATAATCACTCCTTTATTTGAATTACATATTCTGTGCAAAGCATCTTCCATGATTTTCATAAATGCTGTAAGCAATGCACAAGGTGGCCTGTATACACTTAGAACAATAAACTGATCAGATTCAATACAAGCTATCTCTGTAACACGTTCAACAGAGAGACCTACTATATCCCTTCTTTCTTTAAATTGTATTAATTTATTCAAAATAATTAGGGAGCCTCCATGTATCATATTTGTTCTGTTGAAAGTGCTAGCAACATGGTGGTTATTAAAATTAAAAATAATCTGATATGACTTTAGCCAATGTTCAGTTACACACAAAATGTCAATGTTATGCGAGTTAAGAAACAGTTCTACTTCTAATTCTTTATTTTTTAATCCTTGGATATTTTGGTGTACCAAGTTGATAGCCTTTATATTATTGCCACAATTTATATTTAATTCACTAATATAGCCAGATATTTTCTCTGTTGTCTTATGCTTTAATTTAAATTAACATTATTATTATCCAGATTACTATAATCTGAATTTATATCAATGTGCTCAATAGAGCATAGTCTATTAGCCAAGTTCTTGGCTGTTATTCTAAAATAATATGATAGCACATCTGCTATCTGTCTTTTATAATACATTGTAAGATAAAATTTATCTTTTGTCCTAAAATATAAATTACTAACATATTTGTTAGTGTCAATTACATGGAATGTCTTGTTATTAAAGCACATTGTGTGCATTGTATTGTTTAACCTAAATCTATAGTTATTTTCTTCCGCTGACAAGTTTTTACTATAGGGTAATGTAAACATGATTATTTCTTTCAAATCTAGTGAACAAAGTTGTTCATAGAATGTCAATAATTTATTTTTGTTTAGATTACCCCTATTGCCAATGAATATTACTAATTTACTCTTTGAATCTAGCTTTTTGTCATTAAGTATAATTTTGGCAATTTCAGTGTACGACAAGTTGGTGATACAATTATTTAACATTTTTTGTCCCCTGTCCAAACTAACCAACAACAAATATACATACTATTAATCAATTTGTTTTATGCATTTGACAGTAATATACACTATTATTCAAATTATGTTTTTGTATGGGATTTTTCGCGGTATATCCATTGTGGATTTGTATAATTGACATTAACCCATTCTTGACCGCCGTGCCAATTTGGGAACACTTACTTTTTGAGGGTATATGAAAAAAGTATTTATATAAGTTAATAAATTCTTACATTATTGGATAGTTGAAAGTGTGGTGATTACATATAATATTAAACAATTTAGTTATATATTATAGATTTATTACAATAATTGGTCGAATTTTGCTTTTGAAGGACCTGTCGAGGTACTTAACTGTTTGCAATTATTATATTTTGCATATTAAGTTTACCATCGTAAGTAATTATTATTATTCAAATACCATAAATTGTCTATCTTATAAACAGAATTTAAAAAATTATGATTCATTTTTTACCATTTTATAGCACCTTAAACATTGCTGTGCCAATTTGGGTACACTGGCCACAAGTGTTATTTTTGCATATCATAAGGAGAAACTGCTAACGACGTTATAGTGTCAGTAACAATTGCCGTGGATAAGAGGAAGAGGTAAATACAATCCTCGAAGATTGTGACGACGGCTTGGCTTGGCTTGGCTTGGAACTTTTTATTGATACTTGAGTCAAGGAGATGGTTTTGATAATGAACAAATGTCTTCAATATTGCCAATCCATGTTCTAGGAGAAATCGAGGTATTTAGGTTTTCATAATGTAGATACTCTTTCTGAGTATGAGGATAGCAGTGACAGTGAACTGTCAATGGAAACGAACATAAGACAGCAAATATTAAACCACCGCTAGTGCACCAGATGAACCTGCGATTGGACGAAATTGGTCAGTTCTGATTGTGCCTCCTTTTTTTTGTTCTCGAGGGGAAAGCTGTTTATGGCTCTACTTCCCGCCAGCCCGGGGGCAGTGGGGGGCGGGAAGCGTATATCAGGGTCACAGGCCTTCCAGCCCGGCGCGCGGTGACGTCATATTTGCGCAGTTGTTAGTGACGGGCTGAGTCCTTAATACAGTCCCTAAACCGGCATACCGGCCAAAACCCCCCGGTGGCCATCTTCGTGCCGAGTTAGGCGACCATGGTATGTGAGCGAGAGGCGCCTACCGTTGTCCACAGGCGCCCGGTGCGCCTCCGAGACGTACTTGTCTCGGCCGCCTCGGAGTCAAAGGGAACGCAGTTAAGCAACCTCTACCTTGTTTCGGGCGCCCCGGTTGTGGGTGAGGGGCCGCGATATACAGAGGCCAAAGTGCCGCCACCTCTCTTGGAGTCACTTGAGGACGCCCTGCCCCCGCAGCACGTCCAGCGACCCCAAGGGAACAATTGAGTCGCCTTTTACGACATGCAGGGGATACCGTGCTGGGATTCAAACCCCCCTTTACCTCAGGGCAGGCTGATTGGTCCTCCTTGGCTCCTTCTTATCCTTAGACTTATCCATCATCGATTGACCAATTACTAAACGAGAGTAGTATGAAAGAAACGTTGAAAGAACAGAGAGCGAGTATAAATTTGATACAAATAATGAGATACTTTAAATTCGCTGAAAATGGCCCAATCAATATCGTTGTATGGAGTTGAAGTTCATGGCAAACAAATGGAGGTGGGTTCTCTTCAAACACATGATAGATGTGGCATTACCGAATGCGTGACCATTACAGTTACCTCTAAAGAAGATGTAATGGATCAGTTATATTTTCGCTGAAGTATAGCTACATTTTGTCTTGGACAATCACCACATCATCATGTTACTCGTCAGATATCATTGTAATCGAATGGTTACAACTGGACGGCAGCGAATATGTTAAAGAAAAAGTTTCCAAGGCGTTTTGGTGGACTTATCCGTTATAATAGGATTCGATAGACTTGCACACTATTTTATCCTTAAGTGGCCATTGTGCCAATTTGGGCACACCCCTATAATTTCAAAATTATAAATAATTTTTATTTTTTTTTTTCATTTTTATACTTATTTGTATCCCCAACTATGATTAAATAAAGAAATTTCTGAATTTGTTCTTGTAGTTTCTGCTTGGCCACAAATGGGTTAAAAGCGGATTAAATTCCACAGGCATTCCCTGCCCGGGTATAGAAAAGGAACGTTGTAGGTATTTTGCGTTGTCTGTTGTTCAATACACGCATCAGTGGCGCTACTTCCATAGAAGACCAAAAGCCCACTTTGCTAAAATTCCGTATAATATGAGAATATAGGCCTCACATAGATAAGAACTTATTAGTGAGAATTTTTAGGTATGCTAGTTGCCCCGAATCATTTTTCTATTAATATTCGACTCCATCATTATCATCAGCCCATAGGCGCAGTCCTCCTCTGAAACTGAGAGGATTAGGACCATAG
Source organism: Cephonodes hylas (assembly GCA_030295005.1). NCBI lineage: Eukaryota > Metazoa > Arthropoda > Insecta > Lepidoptera > Sphingidae > Cephonodes > Cephonodes hylas. Next base: position 10,977,421 of record AP025379.1, on the reverse strand, counting down.
TCCACAACGCTGGCTTTGTACAGATTGGAGAGCTCCACACCAAAGAATTTTGCGACTTACCGAATAATATGGTTTTCTCTTGGCTTGCAATTCTAAGTGTGTCATTGAAATAGACAAGAATGTGAATAGTAACCTTCTCTGTGATCTTTTTGGGTACTAAATGTAAGGCATAACTCGCCCTCATAGCAATTTCAAAATACATTCCGTGAGCAAACCTCCTTTGAGGCGGAATTCGTTCTAACCTTATTGAAATCGTGAGTTTTACCTGGAGTACTAGTCTATGTCTGCTGTTCTACTGAAATTAAAGTCGAATTACTAAAGAGGAATTTTTCAGCTAAATCTTATTCGGTGCAGTTTCTGTTTTGATCAGAAAGTCTTTGTTCGGGTATTTGTAGCTATGATTGATGAATTAAACAAATATATATTTAAAAATGTATTTTATATAATTAACTGTATTTTAAATGCAATTTGATTTATATAGCTAAATGATATCCGAATTGGTGAAGATAGGTGAATTCAAGCAATTCCTAAGAAACTTCAAGTGAATTCTTCTTTCTTCACTTTTTCCTGTACCAATAAAGTATGTGACAATTTAATGTGCATTCACACATAACTTCGAAAAGTCACAACAAGTCATATGCCTGGGTTTTGGCGACCTGGCGACCGCTGAGATAAACTTGACCGCATGCCTAAACCTCGAGGCCATCACTTCTCTAGTAGTAGAATGTCTAAATAATTACAATTCCACAATATTTTACGAGGTGTTAATACTAACACTTCAACACAAATGGCATATCATTGTCCGATCTCAAAAGATAGCGCTAATCAAACTTAACACCAGACTGTTTACCAACTGTCAAAAGTCTTTGTGGTAAATAATAAACAATTTATTTGAAATGTTTCCTATTCAATGGAATTTCTGGTTACTTGACTTGCGCTATGAAAATCATTGGCTTCTTATACAGCTTTCATGCCAACACGCACAAGGAAAGCGTGGTAGTGGTTCTATCCCTTTAGAAAACTGGCGTGAGACTATGTATGTATGCAAAAAATCGTCGAATCGAATCTAATGCTTCTGGATCGCACGTTTTCGAGCACAGAACTGTTGAAGACATTCTGTTTATAGACTGATGTAATTATACACTTCTACTACTTCTACTTCATCAACCCATATACGCCCACTGTTAAGCACGGGTCTCCTCTACCATTGAGAGGGTATATACAATTATACACATACTTACTTTATTTTTGAATGAATTACCACGAACTCACAAAACTAACAATTCTCTTAAAAACTAATTCAGCTAACAAAAAGCTCATCAACGTCCGAGCGAAAATTACCACTTACAATCAGCGGGTTGTCTACTGCAATCCGCATAAAACAGCATTGCTTTAGTGAAAACGGAACAAAAGACTGGGGGATAATAAAAAATATACATCGCCACAATGAAAAGGCCCTAAGTTATGACCACCGCTTTCTTCCTGCCGAGCTGTGTAAGTAAATAAGTAATTAGCCTAGATCTGATGCCTGTAGGGGATTGTACGCGCCTGGGAGCGAAGCTGTTTGATAAATACAGTTTGTTAGCGGTGGGGGGAAACTGAGTGAATAGGGAATTGAGATTGTATAAAGGTTTGTGGTGGACGTGGAATATATTTGAAAATAAACTGGTCTCAATTTTACTCGGAATAAACTATGATGTTAGTAGAATTAAAGCAGTTAAATGTGGATAGATAAATGTACGTAAGGCCGCGGGCTTGATTCAGAGAAAAATCTGTATGATCACGGCAAATATTTATTTTGAGTGCGAGATTAAAAGACTTTCTAATATCAACATGTCTTGCATCTCTGTGATTAGTAGTATAATAAGTAGGTCTGCCTATGACGGCACTTCCGAATAAATTTATTTATTTATTTATTAACATAATTTATAACATCTTTACAGATATCCAATGCGATGCTATAACTATATAAAACTATATTACATTAACTAAAACTAAACTTAACTAAATTACAGTCTTATTCCTTTCTATACATGTGTATGCAGCTTCTGTGAATTTCGTTAGGTTACAACAAAATATATCAATATCTTGCGCAATCACATTCAACCATCTTACAGCCCGTGTAAAGGGAGCGTATTTAGTAGCAGACCCAAGGAAATTAATAGCTTTTTTTTGAAAAAACATAAGGTACATGTGACTCAAAAAAAACTAAATAACTATTTTATTACTATAATATTATTTTGTTCATCAATATCCATAAACAAACGAAGTAAACTGTTGCTACAGCTTCAGATATTGGCGTTGACCAAATTTAAATAGACCACATTTAATCTTATAAATTCACTCTTAAGAAAAAACATCAAATTTGTCCTCACAATAAATCCTAGCAGACCCACCAATAAGAAATAAAGTTAAAAAACGCTGATATCCAGAAAACCACTTCGCAAATCCAATAACTAAGCTAATAAACAGAACTCATTCTCGGTACAAAATTGCTTTCGTTCACAAAAGGAGCTCTAGGAAACAGTTTCGCAGAGATTCCGCTGGAAAAAATCGCCTCCCAAAGATCTGTTATGAGTGGCAAACGAAAATACGTCGTCGGTAAACATCTCGGGATGAGATTTGAAAAAAAATCGACAAGAGCACAAACGTATGGAGTAGAGTTCCTTAGTTTGTGTTTTATTTGAAATAGTCCTTTTTTCTGTTGTATGTAGAGAAATGTAATGATAATATTGACTGTGCTTTGTTAGCTCAATGCGTCCTACTCCTGTTGAATATTTTAAATGATAATTGAATGTTATTATACATTTCTCTTATTTTTTTATGAAATATATTTCTTCTTAATACTCGAAATTTTAAGCAAACGGAAAGATTATTATTATTATTTGATTATTAAATTACCTTATACTCATTATCATTGCTCATGTGGCACACCGTTGAAAACTCCTCTGTCTCCAGTAATCGAGTAATGAAAACGAAAATGGGTAAGTTTATGATTATTGTTACCATTTCTATTATTTTGGAATTATAACTTAAAAAAATAAGTACCTTATTTGAATATTGTATGACTCTACTAAATCAGCTTACTTTATTTTCTTTATACCCTTTATTTTTTTTTATATAAATCTCTCTGTGTAGCGACAATTCGTCTGATCGATTCATTCACCAATTCAAGTTGAGCAATCGGAATGCAGTTGAAATGGGACGGAACCCTCCAACTCCTTACAATAACCTAGTGGAGCTCGACACGAGATTTGAAACCGTATCTTATTTGAAAATCAAAAAGCTGACGAGATGTCTCTAGGAGTCATTCAAAAAACTTACTCGGCACGCCGGGCAAACACGCCTCTACTACTGTTAGTCGAAGTTGGAAACGATAAAACAACCTTTTTTGAAGCCCTTTAATGAATGAGTAAATCAGCATCTTCATCAGCTTATATACGTCCCACTGCCGGGCACGGGCCTCCTGTGCCATTGAGAGGGTTTACGTTTTAGTCCACCACGTTGGCTTAGTGCGAGTTGGCAGACTACACTCCTAAGAAATTCTTAGTATCTTTTAGGTGTTCATGTTTCATCATGATAATTCATCATCATGAAAAGTCAGAGCTGTGTGCCTGCGGTTTGAAACCCGCAAAAGCCAAGATACTCGACCATGTGCCTAAACTTTGAGGCCATCACTGCTTTTTACAATGTAAATAGAGTATATGTACAAAAAAATATTAGAAAAAAAAGAAATAAAATTGATTAAGGCTTTAACTTTAATCCTAAAAGGGAACGTGCATATGGATTATGCTATTACATCGCAAAATCGGCTTTCATTTATTCATATAAAATGAGATACACAGTATCTGTTCGCCACAGTTTTATAACATACGTTACTCAACAGTACTCATCCTACGAGTATGTAAATGAATTAAAAATATATACATTAAATTAAAACTATTACAAATATTCGCTTGATAGGCGATCTAATGGTCCCAAGTTCGGTCTAGCATAGCGTTTTTGGATTTTAAGAAATTCTTAGTAACACAAAATCTTGAAATTTGTTCGAAAAACGGCAATAAGCGCCCTGTTACGTGGGACTGATTCTGGCAAAATGTAGAATGAAAATCAAATATTTAAACCTTATTCGGAATTTTGTTAAAAGCACTAGGCTTCTATGGAAGTACTTCCAAAGCTGTATATATATATGTATGCATGTATTCAACACTACAATATATAATTCAACGAATCACCAATTCCATAAGCATTAATTCTCTAAACTAATTAGCTCAGTTCGGTAACACGAAACCGATTCGAGAACTTGTAGTTTCGCTCACAATTTCCCAAAGCCCAGGTGCAGTGCGCTTGGTGAAACACGTGTCCTAGTCTTGTTTGAAGGGCCCTCCTCCATTTTGCGTCTGTACGAATAACGAGACTCCCATGGAGATTGCACGCTGATTTCCATTTATACACTCTGCCAATTTGTATGTTGCTATTTAAACACTGGCTGTTTGTTTTTTTCTTTTGTGGGTATTTATTTGGCGTTTATAATGCTTGTAGGTGTCACTGTAGGCAAAGATGATGGATTTATTTTGAACTATCCAACCAAAGATAAATCAATGACTGATCTCGTAACCGATCAATGTATGTATGAAAAAGAGAAAGATAAAATGATAAATTGTAATTGATAATTATTAACTCATAAAATGTTACTTTGAGATTGTTATCGTTACAATTAAAATGTTTTGGTGAAGCGGTCACCATATAAGCACGTTTAGTGTGAGCAGAAGTCAAATGCTGTATAACGTATCGGGTTGCACGGTCTTAATTTATATACATTCATGTATTTTATTATCTAAAGTGTAACAGTTATGTACATACCGTATTGTGTGATAGTAAAGAGGTACAGAAAACATCTTTTAATCTGCCTACTATCCATTACAATCAATCCAACAAAAGAGGAAAAATCTAAAAAACCTGCAAAAAACAACTCCTATTACCCCCGAACAACTATTAATGGCCACGAAACATGATGCCAAATCCTTCTAAACGCAATCTCGTACAAAAGTTTTGCTTTATTGGCGTGAAACACGGCCGCCGCGTGCAGCTAACAAATCGCCGCGATTATCTAACCGGCAATAGAGCTCGATAGAATTAGTCATGGTCGGCGGGCATACTGTGCATCATAACAAGCGCCATAGATTGCACCTTTTATTTCTGATTAGAGGCCGGATTTCGCTAAGCGGCCTTTTCTTGAGGAGAATGTCTTGTGCGACACACTGTTAGTTAGTACGGTGAGCTGATCTACTCAACTTTTTATATTTAAGTCAATTAATTTACAAAAATACTTCAGATAGTCCATTAATTGTTTTAATAAATTAAACTTTACAATACATTGTTCAATCCAAACGAACAGCAAACACCGATGATTGCAAAATCATTACCGCCCGAAATTAAACTCTTTATACAGCATGAATAAAAAGTGTGATATATTATTTGGCATTTAATTAAAATGTGACTCGACAATGAACGAAATCGTCATTAAAATCTGTTTGTTCGCCTACGAAAATATTGTCGGAGGCACGAATGCCAAGCTCTCTTGTTATGCAAATCATGGCATTGTACGCCATCATAAGAGTGCGCAGTATAAACATATAAAAGGCTTTATCATCCCTGCGTGATATATTACTTTTGCCATAAAAAACATTTTATAACAGCCGCAGGTCGATAAACTCGCGTTATTTACATTGAACTATTGATTCTGGGTATGATAAACAATATGTGATGTAGATTTAAAACACAACATTAGTTACAGTTGTCATTGACTAATTTTAGCTCATAGGTCATCATCATCATAAACCCATATATGTATGAGAGCGTTTAGGTCTTAGTCAAGCACACTGGCCTAGTGTTTTTCACCGTTGAAGCACTTGATAATTCATTGTGAATACTCACATCATTTCGGGCCTTAACAGTTATGTATCTGAGATTTGAACAAACGACAGACGAGATTCTCGACCGCGCGTTTAAATCTCGAGGGCCAACTTTATGCCAAATTAAAAATTCCTCTAAATCTTAAATTCATATATCAAACTCAATTAAAACTTATCTATGCTCGACAAACTAGTCACTAGTGTGTGTCGCGCAAATTTCCTCCACTGTCGCACAACTCTCTTGCGAAACTCACGGCGCTTGAGAAATTAACTCCAGCTATAAGTCTCCGATCTCTTTTGAGTTAAAAATTTCATCTCAAGTTAAAAATTGTTTAGATCGCCGCGCAGATTTTAATATACCAGCCCGGGTTTCTTTTACGTTCGATGTCAACATGGTTTACGACAAACAGTAAAATTTAGGGTTGCGGTGCTGCCTTGGAGAAAAAAAATTCGCTGAAATCTACGGTATATAGGTTAACATTGTTTTGATGTTTATAGTTTTGTTTGTTGTTTGCTGGATTAGAAAATTAAAAAGGAAATCTAATTGTCTATATCTTTCATACAATCATTTGTAGTTAATGCAAAGAATCAAAGGTAAATCTAAAATATTCAGTTTTTTTTAAGATTCAAAAATTTTTAGGACCCTGTTACAAACCAAGCAATATTTATGTAGCATTTATTGCAAAAAGAGAAGTCTTATTAATATGTATTCATTCAGTAAAACATCAAAACAATTCGATCAAAAAAGACGGAAATTTAAAACCCGAACAATACTTCATACAAAACAATATTTAAAGGAAGTTTTTTGAGATGTGAAAAAGCGGCATAATAGGCAATCGTGAAGTTTGGAACGCTCTCATCCCTGTTCACCTTCGGGATAACACGGCAGTGTAAGAGGGAGTTTCGGACTTTTCGTAAAGGCCAGGTGTCCTCAGGGGTCCGAACTTTCTGGCTTTAACCGTGCCCTTTACGCCCTTCCCCTGACTTTTTGTTAAATGATTTTAACGAATTTTTAAACTGTTTCTTTTTTTCGGTTTTGGTTATTGTTTTTACATTGAGACCGTTTTGATGCTTTGTATTATGTTGATCCACTGAATGTCACAAAGGAAACTGACTAAAATCGAGTCATTGATACGTTACTATTAGTTGGATACATTTTCATTATTACGATGTTTTCCATCACCGATAAGGAAACTAATATTTGAATGAAATTTTAACCCGCAACCGTTGAGATTCTTGAATCTCAACCGTGCACTTATACTTCAAGGCCTTCAATACTTACTTACTGTGAGGCTACGACTTAAACGATATAGCTAGCAATCATTCCACACAAGTAATTTTGTGCTGTGATTTTTTCCATCAGCTCAAAGTTATCAGGTTTAGTGGCCAATGTTATTTCACATTCGTGTTTAGTAAAACCATTAACGTTTCGACCTAAATTGAATACGTAGAAATGAAAACAAAGCTGAAAGCGGCCCAATAGCTGGCAACAAGAACCAACATTGCAACGCGAACGGAAACCAGAACGGAAAATGAATGAAAAGTTGGAGCAAATTCATTCAGCTATAAATCGATGTTATGCATAAACTGAATTGTATGTTTATGTTTATTTTTACACCGATACAGTTAAAGTGTTTTAAATAAATGCTCTGTTTTTATTAGATAGGTATTCTATATTAGTCGTTGAATGCTTTGACAGCTTCGAAAAACTCAAATTGTGAACATTTATATCCAAATATTTTACAGCTTGGTATGTTTGCACTGTTCTACGTTTATAATATGTCGCGCATATGGATTAAAAAAGAAATAAGAAAAAATAAAAATAGGGTACTAATAGATAGTTTCGGAGTAACATAATTCTCCACTTATATCAATTAAGGCTTCCAGACCACTAAAAGTTCTATTTTCGTTTCTTGATATCGCTTCTTTGCATAGCATCATTTTTAAATTTAGCTGTGATAGTATGTTAAGATGGAATAAATAAAATATAAATACGCACGTGCTTTTTCACAAGTTTTCCGACAAGAAAAACCTTACATATTGCACAAACGGGGAATGGAACCCAGGGCCTCTGAATCGCACGGCACAAACTCATGCCTACTACTCCCCTTAACTCTCACACTCACCATAGCACTTACAATCAACGCGATGAAGCTAGCTCGAGACAGTGTGAAACAACCCAAGTGCGAATTGCTCAAGTCCTGCATATTGTATCATGGCAAATCCCGAGTCGAGTTCACTTCACACACATATCACTCAGCGCGCTGCCTAGCTGTATACACAAGAACAAAGTAGCGGACCGCGCCGCTTTTAAACTTATTTATATTTCCCGAGAAAACGTCTGGCCGTTTGTTTATTGCGCACGAATCGACCGACAGACGGCCAGTCTCCGTGTTCCGCTTGCAACGAGCTCGTAATAAAATATTAGCCTTTATTTTTTAAAGCAATGCTGAGTAAATGTTGCTTGAAGAACGTTTGGGAAAGATTTTCGAGTTTGTTCTTCGGCTATCGTTATTTCCGCTGATGTAGAAACATTTCAACAAATCCAGAGACATACTTTCATGCCTGAAAATCCAAAAGGTGTAGAATATTGTATATTTTTACACCCAAGTTATTCAAACAACTGTTGAAATGAGCAATGATATTTAGATAAAATTTAATGATTTCTTAAATCTTACTAGATTTTTTTATTGTCGTCATCATCAGTCCACATATGCCGAACGAATCGACAAAAGCCTCCTCTATAACTAGAGAGAAAAGGCCTTAGTCCACCACGCAGGTCTTGTCTGAGGTGGTCCACTATATGACGCATAACAAAGGGAAACTCACTGAGTCAAAATAATAAATACACTTGTTACAGTATCTATGAATTTTGGTCAAGCAAATTACTCCACAGATGGCTACTGCAAAAAGCGAACTTAATGACAATGATTAAATCTCGAAGAATAATGAACTATCTAAACAAATTGTTGCCAACTTCACAACTATGAACCTTACAACAAACTATAAGACTAGCGGCTGCAAAAGTTATTTAAGACTTGCAAGATTCTTTGAGTCGAGATTAAATTTGCAGTTATGGCAGTTTTTATCGTTTATATTAAAGTTAGGCAACTGGTTGTTTCAATATTAGATATGACCTGGACACATTTCGTCTATTATTATTTACGTATTTCTGTTTCAATAAATCAAATAAAAAAACAATCGAGATGAACGAAATAATTGGATTAAATAAGAAAGCACCACATACCTACGCTTTGATATTAAAAATTATAATACATTTGCTTTTGATATTATGTAAGCGACAAAGTCATTTTGGTAAAATGAATTTATAAATTTGGCTAGAGCAAAGAGAAATAGGTAGTTAGCACAGGATGGTCAAAATAATGTATATATGCAAACTAACATTGATTGGTTTCATCTCTCATCTTTTGACACAAATGAGATAAAGTAATGTTGGAATCATAATCACAAAATCGATCCCCATAACCATCAAAGGGCACTATACAATGGTTGTTTTTTTCTTTAAACTACTACTAATTACACAATTTTTTTTTTATTAGGTGGACTGCCGAAGCAAATGCCAGTCAAAATTTTACATCACCATATCAAACCGAACGGCCTAATTTTCAAGAAGCTAAAATAACTTCGGTTGATGGACAAATTACTTGCGGCTAAACGGTTAATTCGATCAGATATCAATCTTCAAACATTTCGAAACGTTGTCGCATCTGTTACCTCATCACATAACCCGAAAAAGGAATAAAATTAATCACTTAAAGAAGATAAAGATGCCGAACACAAAAAGCAATCTGAAGAGATAAATGGAACGGATCAAATCGATGCCCCACATGGTGCTCGATAAACAAACGGCTGTATTCACTGCGCCTGCGCATCTGTTCCTTTTTTGTGTTCCGCTGGGCATCCGCCGTTTTTTGTAAACCATCCGAGGGTTGGGCTTAATAGCTCTCTTAATTGGTCGCTTGCGGTAGTCGGTTTGGGATCGAAGAGTTCAGTGTAAACATTGTTATAGGTCATGGGGTTAGCTTGGATCATTGTTTGATTTGGAGGAGAATCATTTGTAAGTCTTTGAAGTGTGTGTAGTTTTTAAAATAGCTCATCAAAGAAACAGAGAGTTTTTCGAATGAAGGTTCAATAGAAAAAAAATCTTTAGAATTACGTAACATGACATAATCTGATCATTTATAACTTCCTCCTTTATTAGCAAGATTTTCTGTCAGACATTCCTAAGTATAACACAGTCTGACCCCTGTCGACTACTGACTAGACCTATGCCCTGTTTTGGGATTTTTTTATATTTTAATAATTAATAAGTGATATTTAAGCAACTTAATTTCTAAGTGTGTTTAAATTTTGTATTCAATATAATTTCAAATTATAACAATAAATCTTAATTTATCATTCGTTTATTATTAATATTTCTATGATCTTATAAATAAATAAATAAATAATAAATAAATAAATACACCCAACAGTCACATACATAGTCCTGACCCCACATTAAGATACGAGTCTTGTGTCGTGGGTATCAGAAACTACGAGAGACTTTTCGGTCTCACAAACACCCAGACCCGAAACAAATATTTGTGGATCACACAAACATTTGTCTCGGTGCGGGGATCGAACCCGCGGCCTCTCGTTTCGCAAGCTGGTGTCTAGCCAACTACGCCACGGGGCTGTCGAAAATCTTAAATAACAAGTTTTATATTATTTATGACGACATCGCATTTGAATGATTGTGACATAAAAATGTACTCTATTTTGTATTAATATTCGCGTCTCTCGATACTGATTCATGTGAATAGTTCTACCGGAGGACGGATTCTTATTTAAAATATTTCTTGGGATCAAGATTCAAGATTAAATTTGTCACCAAAAGCTGTAATCTGTATCACCATTGAATAAATATTACAATTACACAGCCGTATAAAAAACAGGCGCGCATCTGAAATTAGAATCACCTGAGCTCCTTCACTCGTATTGTACTAAAATATTCAAAGCAATACAAGGGACTTTGCTATTTCTGTGCACTTATGTTAACGAGTACATTTGTGACAAAATTCCGATTAATTGGCTGTATGTTAATGCTTTAACTCATCTTGCTTTTAACGCAGTAAATAGAATATGAATATGCCACTTAGAATCATATTTGTCGATTGACGTCTTATAAGATAAAAGTGAACACTTTACTCGTACATTACAAAAGGTGTGATTTTGTCCATGCATTTTCAATTTTGCGTATGATTGCTTAACTTTACTAGATTATTTCTGATTTCAGTTACCAAACGATACACAAATACATGCTTGTAACCTCAAAACAGCTATGTAGAAGTGCATTTCTGCACCCACTTTCCGTCAGATGTGTTTTTGTTCGTTAGTTCGTGCTAAACTGATTGATCGCTATTTTGGGCATATGTGCATACTTTGTGCTGTTGTAAATACTCTAAAAATCCGATAAAACTGCGACTGAGCTGGACCAATGGCTGGATATCTAGGGCTCAAACTTTACACAAATCCGAAAACGATTCACAAATGGAAGTAACTATTGCTTTTTCAGCAAGTGATGAAACATCACTTATAAAATAATTTCTAAGTGCACCTCATACCCCGATCTAGCGCATCTCAATCAACACGCTAGTAATATATTTATTTATTAACAAATCCAAAACACGTCATCAGCTGTTGCCATCTGCTCGTAAAATCTAGTCGACAATAAAAACAGCGATTCCCAATCGAGTATTATGGACTTATTTGAATAGCTGACTGTCGAGCGCGCTGAGTTATTATTTATCATCTCACCCCACCAGTTCGTTAGGGATGTCGATGTGTATAGAGATGTGTAGTATGACGCCTGGGTTTAGCAGGCTACTTGTCTTTACTCATCACGGTGCTCTGTTCCCGATTTTATTTGGGGTCAGTGTAGAGACTGTCTCTACTATTTACGAAATTCTTATAATCTTACGTGATCTAATTTCTACAAATGATAATAAACACTCAACAGTCACTTACATAGCCCTAAGTTCAGACTCCACAATGAGATACAATTCTTATGTCGTGGGTATCAGAGTTTACGAGATTTATGGTCTCACAAACATTCAGCAGACCTGAACCAAATTTTTGTCTCTGTCTGAGGTAGAACCCGCAGCGTCCGTTCGATGAATAGATCGCAGATGAAACTTTGACTGACAGGATTATGTAAGGGATATACATGTTTTGGATAGATCAGGATAGGTTGATTATTAATGCTACCTAATAATATGTAATTAACTATCACGATGGGAAATTATTTTCAGAGGCTAAAGCATTAATTTGTGGGCTGCACAATGCAGCAATACCTGCACTGATCAATATTTGTAATGCTTTTTTATTCGTGCAGATTTGTGTATAGTTTGTAAAAGCATTTATAATACTCGAGAAACCGTAAGCAATGTATTCATAAAACAGAAAAGAAAAACAGTTTCTACTGTAGAATCGTGGAACGGAATACTTAAGTAACAACTGTATTATTGCATTTCGCTCTGTAAGAGTGCCTTAAAGCCAATAATTTTAATATCCTGTTTTAGTTTTTGCTTCCTTCCCGCAAATAGTTAAAGTGCGGGTTGTAGAAGAAGTAGTTTTGCAAAATTCTGAAAATAAAACAATGTCCGTGACATTTATGATGTTCGGGTCTGAGTTCTTGTGATGTTATAATAATAGTTGGTTTATTCAATTTACTTATTTATAGCAATAAATACCAACCTCGCCATCTAAATCCTCAGTGGCGTGGCATCTAAATCCTCGTCACGCCCATATCGTTATGAAGCATTTTTTTAATCCATAGCCATTATCTCCCCATTAAAACACATTCGCAGTTGTCCTACTGTGCATTCACTCTGCGTGACCCAGAATTTTTTCACCCGGGATTATGTGGATAACCATATTTTTTTTCTAATTCACGTGTATTATTTCACAAAACGCGCATTGTATTTTGACTTAAACAATGAGTTTTGTTTGCTTTTGTAATCAACCGGCCTCAATGTGTTAGCTGTGAGTGCTTCGGATTATTTCACTTTACGACTCTTTTATGTAGTGGGTAGGTAAATATTCAAAAGCTTTGAACAATAATGGGCGTCCTTTAAAGCAATTTTTATCACGTTACTTTGATAATTTGGTAATAAGATCATTCGATTTGGATTCGTTCTTTGGAGCAATATTGCCTATGAGTTTTACGCTTAAATATTCGCAGGTAAATAGTTTTCAAATATTTTAAAATTATTGAGTTAAGTTAAATTAATCGCTCTTCTGGTTGATTTTTATTGTTCAAATTCATATGTTGGCATGCGTGGGTAGTAAATATTTTTAAAACACAAAACCACATTTTGTTTTACCTCATCTGATTTTCTCGCTTGTAACTTTAAAATTACTTCCAGCATTAAAAATCATCTTATAGATAGTGGTAGGTAGAGCTCCGTTTATTACAAACCCAGATATCAAGAAAAAGTTATCCACATTCTGAAGTTAGTTCAGACTTCAGACGAAGTCACCACCAACGGCTAGAAATAAAATATAAGTGTTGTATACAAAATGGCGTCCTAACCGCCGCCGCGCAGTTAAAGTATAACAAAATAAAACGCCCCCAGTTTCCATTGCACAAGTCCTTTGTCAGAAACTAGATTTCTCCACAAAGAAGAAAATACAGACTAATAAAAGCAGTAAGCAGCAGTTTAAAAAAAAAGACGAAACGAAAGTTAACGTTACTTTGAAGTGAGTTGAAGATTTTTTCAATAGAATTCCATGAATACATTCCACCGTTGATTGTCTCTTTGAAGTTTGCCATTGTGCTCCGTAACAAGTTTGGTTTGTTTCGCAAAACATTTTATTCACAAACTCAGTTATGAGATATAAATGAGTAGATCAGAAATTAAATTATAAACACGCAAACGAGGGTTGCGGAGAATAATCGTTGACGGTTTTAAAGTGTGAGAAGGATTTTATGGTCTAAACTAAGTGCATTACACAATATGGGTAAAAGTTATTTTATTCTATAACAAATTCTGCTCTGGGATAAGGGACATTAAATGCTTGAAAATGATCTCAAAACATCGGTGTTAATTAGAATTGATATAAGATTATTTGCTTTGGTAAGATAAAATACTAATTAGCGGGTATGAGACATTTGAATTCGTGCGAAAAGTTACAAAATCCATGCATGGCACACATCAATTTGATACTCCCCATTACATATTTATAGAAAAGAAGATATTTGAGTTTTTCTAAATAAGTTCTGATCAATGCAAAAATAACCCACACGAGAGAATACAAAACAAGACATGACTCCAACTAAAATTTAACCAACAACCAAGTCCGTAAAAATTGTTTTTGATTGTTGATGTGGATCAACGGTTCTCTAGTATCTTTAAAGGGAAAGCCAAGTACTTCTCTTATCCCTGACCTGTCACAGGATCCCAAGATTTTTCAGAACTTTGTCCCCCAAGTTGAAGCACCTCTCTTCATTACGATTGCTCAGTCGGGTATACACGATTTCACCGAGAATTTCTACTTTTGTTAAGCACTCTCAGTCATCGCAATTCTTGTTGGGAACGTTTGTTTTGATGTCCTTTTAGCTGTGTTTAATTGTGGTTGAGAATTATTTGGAGCGTTACCGGGGCGCACGTTTACTGTTGAATAATCATGTGTACTTTTTAGCTTTAAGAATTTAAATATTTGTTAGTCAATAAAATTATGAAATAGTTGACAATATTTGCTGAGATTTTTATAACCTTCGTTTTTATAACTTATCCGCCTTCCGAAGGTAAGAGGCAAGGTTCTGATGCAGCGTTGTTTTCGGGGGATGAATTCTGATGAGCTTCGCAAGGATGCTGGTAATATTGACTGGGGTCCTCTTCTTGCAACGAACTGCATTGATAAGAAAGTGGAATATTTAAATACTAACATAATTAACCTATATGATATTCACGCTCCTGTTCGTCAGATAAAAACAAAGCATCTACCTTCCCCTTGGCTTACAGACGAAATTAAAGCTATAATGCTAAAGAAAGTTTCTGCCAAATCAAAATTTAAGTGCCGACCTACTCCTCAAAACTGGGAAAATTATGTCACTATCCGCAATCAATGCAACAAGATGTGTAGGAACGCTCAACGCCGACATGTCCATGATTCTGTCAAAAATGGTGATCCAGCAAAAGTCTGGAAATTTCTTCGTTCTATGGGTGTTGGAAAGTCTCGCTCGAATTCTGGTTCATGTTCTCTAAATATTCAATTATTAAATTCTCATTTTACAAAAGTGCCTCATTTTGACAGGGCTATAAAAAATAAAACTATAAGTAGTCTTTCATCACTTCCAACCCCTGACTGTCCTCAATTTATTTTTAGTCAATTCTCGGATTGTGATGTTAAAAAGAGCGTATTGTCGATTTTATCCAACGCAGTTGGCAATGATTGCATCAGTCGCCGTATGGTACTTCCCATTCTTGACGAAATCCTTCCTATCATTTCCCATATCCTCAATTTTTCTATCTCTAATTCCGTCTTCCCTTCCTTATGGAAAGACGCGGAAGTCATTCCTTTACCCAAATGTCCTAATCCTGTATCTTTCACTGAATATAGACCTATCTCCATCCTACCATTTCTCTCCAAAGTCCTTGAAAACCTAGTCTATCTACAGCTAAATTCCTTTCTGAATTTGAATAAACTCCTAAATCCTTTCCAGTCTGGATTTCGACAGGGACATAGCACTTCTACGGCGCTGGTGCATATCACGGATGACATCCGAGCAGCCATGGATAACGGAAAGTTAACAGTGCTATCTTTGCTTGACTTTAGCAACGCTTTTAACACTGTTGACCATGAAGTGTTGCTGTGTACTATGAGCTCTTTTAACATATCTCCAACGGCAATTGACTGGTTTCACAGTTACCTGATGGGGCGTCGGCAGCGTATACGTTTGGACGAATCTGTTTCATCTTGGAGCAATACGACTGCTGGTGTCCCTCAGGGCGGCGTTTTATCTCCCTTACTCTTCGCGTTATTTATTAACTCTATATCCGATCATCTTATTTCTTCCTACCATCTTTATGCAGACGACCTGCAGATATACTACCATGCTCCCCTAGACAGGGTTAACGAGGCTATCAGGTCAATTAACAAGGACCTTAGTAGTATAGGTAATTGGAGTAAGTCGCATGGGCTAAATGTAAATCCCTCCAAGACCCAAGTCATTATTATCGGCAGCCCCAGGATAGTTTCCAGGATTGATTTCAATCTGTTACCCCAAATTTTCTTTGACGGTTGTGTTATCCCTTATAGCGATAAAGTCAAGAATTTGGGCATTATTTTTGATAAAAACTTATCCTGGGGTCCCCAACTCCAAGAAGTCAGCCGTAAATTATTTGCTGCAGCGGGGTCCTTGAGAAGACTTCGGAATTTTCTACCTATTCCCACGAAGATTGCACTTGCTCAGTCCCTTCTATTTCCTCTCCTTGATTATGGCGATGCTAGCTATCTCGATCTCACCGAAGCCCAGTTTGAAAAACTTGAGCGACTCCAGAATTTTTGTATTAGATTCATATTTGGACTACGCAAATATGACCACGTCTCCGAATTTCGTTTAAAACTCAAGTGGCTGTCTATGCGTCTTCGCCGAAATACTCGTGTTCTTTGTCTTCTTTACCGTATTCTTTTTCTTCCTCCTTCACCTACTTACCTTCAACAACGATTTCACTTTCTAAGCAGCACCCACACACGACCTCTTAGATCACTAGAGAATTTGACGTTGGAAATTCCCAAGCATAGTACTTCTTTTCTTGGGAATTCATTTACAGTGCATGCCGCTCGCTTGTGGAATGATCTCCCTTTATCTATAAGACAAGCTCAGTCGTTGGCTACTTTTAAGAGTAGACTCAAAGCACACTACACCAAATATAATTAATCCGATCCAATGTTGTTTCCGTCAAATATATTTGTACACCTTATTTATTTTTGTTTTTTTTTCTTGGTTTTCTATCTTTTTGTTTTTTTTTTTTCTTTCCCTTTTTGTAATTCCATGACCACCCATTTATTTTTGTTAACTTCTTTTTTTATGGGTTGTCTGGAAGAGATCGCTAATAGCGATAAGGCCGCCCATTGTGGCACTCTTGGAAATTTTTGTAATTATTTCTATAATATGTTATTTTTGTGGTGTCCAATAAAGCAAATAAATAAAATAAATAAATAAATAAACCTATAATTCAAGCAATGACCAATATTGACTTAAAAGGTGAACAAAAAACAAATTGCACCGTCATTTACCATATTTTATTTACAATCCTGGAAATTTTATTATATGTAAATGTTTGATCCTTACTAATAAACATGTGCGGTTGACTAAGGACTTAAACGTTAGAATTATCTTATTTTGCAGCTCCATATGCAGGCATTTTAAGTTTAAATTATAACTGGACATACTTCCAATGTCTGAGCCAATTACTATAATCCAATTATTTATTCTTTCGCGGCACTTGTCAAAGGTCAGCCTTCCGCCTACGATCTAAAACGTATATAAATGACATCCAATTTCGACTATGTGTACTTTTCAAACTTTGTTTCATTACCATCACTGAATTTTATATTTTAACGATAAATTTGTTCAAATATATTATATTTTCCGGCTTCCGACCGATCCCGGTGGAAGTCATTGGGGGAGGCCTATGTCCAGCAGTGGACCAGAATTGGCTGACATGATGATGATGATGATATTATATTTTACAAAAAAATACACACTGGGTGAAACTGATTTTTTTTCTCGAAAATTACGTATAACTTACGACACAATTGGCCAAATGCATATGCAATAAAGCATCTTTGCCTGATCATAAATTGTTAGACCCTACACAACATTACTACACATAACCAACAAACTATAGACACAATTCTCATTTTTACAACCATCTCCTCCTCTTTACCTGAGGCGACGCAATAAGCATCCTACACAAAACCCACTTTTTCAGTGCAAGCGCCCATAAATATTTAGTACCAGCCGTTTAATCTCTAACCCCACGTCCACCACTTCGTCAGCGGGCTGTTCTTGACATTCAGAGTTGAAGATTTACTGCTCCGTCGTAAATTACGCTCACGATCCAGTTGAATTGGCAGAGGGCCGTGAGAAACTCGCGGAAGCAATTAAACTTGGGTCAAACGCAGCTACAATGTTGGGAGTTATTGCAAATGTTTTAGATGTGAGGCTAGACTTGGATGTTTTTAGTGGAGATCTTATAGTATAGGTACCATGGGATGTTGATGTCACATAAGAAATATATAACTATAGTTTTTTACACAGGTGTCACATGGGTATGTACATGAAAAGTATGAATAAGCTTTCTATCTAATACTCGAGATAAAATAAAGACAAGAAGAGAAAAAAAAGAAAATTTATGTTAATCCCCCGCTGTATTCTGTACGCTGTAGTTAGTTTCTAGCAGTTAATTAGCAATCGTCTCTACAGAAAATGCACGTGAAGCCACAACATTGCACAATTATCAACAGAACAGATATGCTAAAACCAATGTCCCATTAACGCTTCAAGTACGCCTCGTAGTACCGTACGGAGCATTCAAAAGGTTCAAACAAGGTGAGTTAATTCGCAAATGCATACTAACACCGGACAAACATAACTGAATTCGCGTAACCCATCCTTTGTCCGCCATTGAAAGCAGAGACAAACCCAAAGCAAATTCAATAAGACTTGAAACTACAGAATATTAAACCGATGAAAGGGATGCCAGCGACTAATTACAGGGTATAGGAGTTGGCAATTGAATGACGGGTGTGCAACTGGTGATTAAGACACAGCCGTTGTTAGAGCTTCAATGTAATACAAAGGAACATATTAAAGAAAATGCCGAGTTTGATTCAGTAGCGAAAATTTTAGATAGGGTATTCTTCTTGATGATGAACAAGGACAGCTAAAGAGGGTTAGGCAGTAGTCCACAAAGCTGGTTTGGTAAATGTTAACTGTTTGTATAAGTTAAAAATGAATAAAATAATTGGTACTTTACGCGTACCTAAGCCTGGTAATACGACCAATTTTAGTGATTTTTGGTACGAAAATCGTGCTGTAATTGTAAAGACTTACGATTAGGATCTCCTTGCCTATCGTCGGCGACAAACCTTTGATTACGAGTACTAAGATTGATTCACGAGTAAAACTACATTGACTCTCCCTGTCTTAAATAGCACCTTGTTTAGAAAAACCAGCCTCTAAACTGTTAACAACTCCTTTCTTTTTGGTAGGTCGTAATATATGTAAGTTATAATCAATTATTTACTATTCCTTTGAAATTAAAAATACATCTATAATGAGCTATTGTTCCCCTCAACTTTGAGCATGTAATTTTTAATTTTCCTGACTATAAATTACCTTAAAATATATTCGTTGGCCTAAATAAAGCATGGTTCGGTAATGAGACGCTTTTACCGAGTTAAAAGAAAATTGATGGTAAAATAATAAAGAACAAAGGAAATGTAATAATTGGCTATGTTAAACATCGGAGGGCTATTCCGCACCGTTCCTTCCGTTTCCTGAATATTTTAAAAGGTCCAGAGCCAGCCTGACCCTGCAGGATCGATAATGGTATTATTTCAATGACCCCAGAAGTCTCGGGTTTGATTAGTATCCATAGTTTTTTGAAAGTGAAAGTCGTTCGAAGATGTTAAGGTTCACCTATAAAATCTTAAAAAGGATTTATTAAAAAAAGTAATATAAAGAGTCTTTAAAACCGACATGTATGAATTAAGAAAATAATGTCAGCATACGAAACGAAAGAAGTGAGTTTGGACCCCAGCATACTGTCAATATTTTCTGGCTGCCCCCAACGGGAGATAGGAGTGAATTGATGTGTGTATGTTTTTTAGTAATCAAATGCTTAATAACAGCAGGGAGTATGGAAATCTATGGGGTAGAAGGTGGAGTAAGTGTTTCAAAGATGTAGTTAATTAATATTTTAACGGCTACCTACACTTTAGGGATATTTTCCATTTCTTTGTTAACAAACTTTCTAAAGGTAGGGGTAAAAATACATAAATATTGACTTAAACCCTGTTACGTCAGCTCTGTCGACTCCATCTGTTCGATTTACGAATAATGTAACTATAAAACGACTAATAACTCAAAAATGAATTCCATTTGACACTAATGTTTTGGGACATCATTAAAATCCTTTAAATACGTCATAACAATCGGGTTGGGCCATTAAT
Organism: Cephonodes hylas; assembly: GCA_030295005.1. Lineage (NCBI taxonomy): Eukaryota > Metazoa > Arthropoda > Insecta > Lepidoptera > Sphingidae > Cephonodes > Cephonodes hylas. Next base: position 10,957,259 of record AP025379.1, on the reverse strand, counting down.
CAGGCCAGTAAACGAGCGACGCATCAAACGCGATCAAACTTCACACTTCGCCCTTAAATCCAAGCTCTCATGTCTTTTTCACTGCTCGATCCGCTTTACGACGGACTATTTATGAGCGGTGTAAGTCATAAGCTTGTTGCGAAGTGGAATATTTTATAAGGCATCAAATTTATTTATACTGGAACCAGTATGACGTTAAACAGAATTATAGTAAAACAACTGTTAGTGCTGCTTCCTACTAAATAGTATTTGGGAAGTTGCCTGTTTTCATAACTAAATTCTCGTAAAGGTATTTTTATGTATACTCAACGTCTGTATATCCCTAAAGACGCAGTTAAAGATAAACATGCATATTTTGACACCTGTTTTCGCCTATTTTTACCAATCTTAACATGTTCAAATTTAAATTAAGCATTAACCCGACTTTTAAGGAATGCCAGGCCCAGTGCTTAGACTAATTATTTCCTTGAGGAATTCGATTACAATTTGCCGATCTATTGATTTAATGCAATACCTCTTAAAAAAAATATTTTATGATATTACATTTATTATGCGGGATCAACGATACTAACTTACAATAATAAATTACCAATCACACTCGCTCCGGAATAGAACCTGAGACCTTTTTTCAAACAAACCTAAAAACACCAGGGTCTCTGGACATACTATTTACGATCCCAATTGATCCTCTATTTTTTGGCTTATCCATTTGCATAAGTAATACTACTGACATTACAATGCTCATCATCATCATCACCCCACACGTCCCACTGCCCGGTCCGGGGCCTTTTCTACCACTGAGAGGGGTCACAAATCACAATAGTACCAAGAATAATCTGAATCAAATCGCTGGGCTCTCTCACCACACACCGAGGAGCAAGTCGTAAAGATAATGTAGAAGTTGGAGTTCTCATAACATTATAACACTCCGGAGGGCCAGAAAGGATATTTGAGTGATAATAAAATGTTAAGTATGAATGATTGTCAACGAACGTATGGAAATTTGATGGGACCCCTGTTCCTTGAGCCATTACGACTCCAGTTACAAACGGATATCCTTATTAATGGCCAAGGGGAATATATCTAATTGTATCAGTTCAAGTAGTGATGGCCTCGAGGTTTAGGAGAATCTCAGCGGTTGCGGTTTCAAATTCCAGGCACACACCTTTGATATTTCGAAGTTATGTGTTTTATTCACAATGAATTATCAGTTACTTTACGGCGAGTAAAGACATCTTAGGAATTTATGTAGTTCGCCAACAGGCCCTAGGCTATTGCACAAGAGGCCCGTGCCTATTACTGAGACATGTTCTAGATTTCGGGTTTCTAAAAATTGTTTAAAGTAGATTTCTTAGAGATACACGTTTCATAGCGATTTTTCCATTGATCGCCAAAGTTTAAAGAACTATAAACAAATTGTAGACAATAACTAGGATATTTTTTGGAATAAATAAATTATCCTTAATTGCATTATAAGGTAAATCATTCTTTTTTTAATCGCATAAAGACAAATGAATCAAACCAATAATATCGATCGGTGCTTAAGAATTTCTTTTTTATAATATTATTTGCCCAATATCTGTCGCACAAAAAAATCCATTAAAATACTTCCCTATATTATTGAAAGACTAAAAAAACGTACAATAAAATCGAAAAACATGCTTGTTATGAGCACAAAAATAATTCAAAGCAACAAAAACTCATATTAACATACCGCATCCAGCTCCATAACTCACCTGCAACAAAAAAAAAGAATATGAAGGCGCCATAGAGTTACAATGTCGGCCATTCCGAATAACGTTACTCTGTGGGAATCCTACTACCATTTTATTTTATATATTGACTAAGTTAGGAGCTCCGGTTTCATACAATTTATAGTAATAAAAATAATATAAGCATTCTTTATTCGCCTTTAAATGGCATAGTTTCTATAGCAGAATCATTTCAACCCGCACTAGGCCAGCGTGAAGCCGAAACAATTTGAGTTCTGGAGGAGGCCTAAGCCCAGGAGTGGGACGCATAATATGGACTGATGATGATGAGTTTTCCATCACGGCCTGTTTACAATTATATACAGGTGTAAACAGGCCGTGATGGGAAACGAAAGCAGGAAAACGCTAAGGTAATAATTACAAACCCCCTGACGTTACAGAGAATCCCAAAAAAAACGTCATTTTTCTAACACTTACGTTTTATACTTATGATTGTTAGAAAAACGTCATATATTTTTATTAATTTATCGGGATTTCCATTAACGCCACGGGGTTTGTAATCATCTTCACTATTACCAGCCTTAGTTTTCGCTCACGGTCTGTTTACATCCAGGTGTATTGTTCATTCACCTTCTCACCTGTTCCCTCACAAACATGATCCGCTTGCGCGCACAGATCGATGTGAGATATATCGCGAGTCACGCTGGATGCACCGGGTCCGTACACACGAGCCGATAAATTAACGCCCGCAGCGGGCAACGGCCGCATTTATCCGTAGCTACAATTTTACCCGCCGTGTGAGTCGAACCTTGATAAATCTGTCCAATATTTACTTTATTTACGTGCGAAAGTTGGATGATGTAGGTGCAAAGGATTTTGCCGGGCTGAAATTGTGGCGCTTCGGTTATTGATGGCCGTGCAAGCGAAGATACGAGACCGCACGCCGCCGTACAATAAATAAATAGATGAGTGATATGTGGGCGACATTTTCGATTCGGTAATTGAGGCATATTTGTTCCGAGTTTGGGTGTGTGACGTGGCGAGCTCGGAGATTCTGGAAGGGGTGATACGTGTTTATTAGTAGGTTTTTTTTTTATTAAATTGAAATATAGCGTTTATAATTTTTAACCAAGTAGCGGTTATATTGTTTCTGTATTCGATGCCAGATTTGCTCTTTTTTCTTAAGTCCAAGGTGTCTTCATTGTTGTTTTAGTATAAACTGCTGATAGTTATAGAATCGTCGTGATTTGTACGCATTATTGTATGGAAGAAATCTCTAATAGTCATAAAACTACACTATTTTATATGAAATCATTATTTCCGTTTACTCTACATATTAAATTATCTACATAAAAAAGTGCAAAATACCGTATCTTCATCTTCTTTCTTCTTCTTCTTCATATTTATCAACCCATATACGCCCACTGCTGAGCACGGGTCTCCTCTACAATTGAGAGGGTTTAGGCCATAGTCCACCACGCTGGCCTAGTGCGGGTTGGCGGACTACACACCTAAGAAATTCCTGAGAACTCTTAGGTGTGCAGGTTTTATCACGATGTTTTCCTTCACCGTTAAAGCAACTGATAATTCAATGTGAATACACACATAACTTCGAAAAGTCAGAGGTGTGTGCCTGGGGTTTGAACCCGCGACCGTCGAGATTCTTGACCGCGCGCCCAAACCTCGGGGCCATCACTGCTTGCAAATACCGTATAAACGAAACAAATAATAATCGTGAATAGCCCGATAGTCATTTTTTCCTACATTGACAAAATCAATATTAACTTCAACAAAATCCCTGAAAAAAGCTGTTGACAAATAAAATTACTAAAAATACCTGACATACATCGAATCACATCCAACGCCACCCAAACAAGATTCCATTTCACTAATCACATAAAATATTCTATCAATTACGCCAGTACCAGGAAACCAGAAACGGCCAACAGTACGCTGGTAATAATTTAAAACACCATTTCATGGTATGTCAACACGATACTCAGTGAGCCTCTCATTTGTCAAATGGCCTCTAAATCGATTGGATCGCTCCCACAAAATCCTCTTTGATGTGTCTTTTTTGACAATTTAATCTAGTCACACGTTGCCGTGAAGAATTTCAAAGGGTCCTATTCTAATCTTATTAGTTTTATACTTTTATTTTATTCTTTCTTTTTTTCCGTGTGGATTCGGTAGAAAGTAAATATCACTATATATGATGTTTATAATTGAACATTGAGGATAGGGATCAAAAACAGTAGGTAGTGTTGTGAACTCACGATTAAAATTTACCTTTTTGTGGTAAATTTACGTTTCATGCAATCTAGAGTTAGATTTTTTGGGTTTTCTTACTAGGAAATTCTTATTAGCAGTAGCAATACTTCCAAAGCCCGGTTTAAGCCCAGAATGAATATTTATTATTGACTGGACATACCGCCACTGCTCATTAACAGTTTGGTTTTCGAAATTTGCCCGAAAAGCGTAAAAAGGCTCGCCCTCTGTTACCTGGGACTGATACATACCTGGCGAACTGTGGGTGCAGAAATGCACTTCTGCTTACCGCATTGAGAAAACAGGCGTGCGATTACGTATGTTAGCCTGATAAAAGAAAACATTCACAACATGGTTTCAACGGCGAAGTGGCCACAATCCTTCGTCTTTGTTTCAACACCTCTGTACCAGACAATTCAGTATTCGTAGCAACTGAGTTGACGCGATCCATTGCGTTATTGTCTCTATGCACAACGTTTTACGAACGTGTCCGCCCGGAGTAAGTTCGGACTTAAGCGATTTAAACAGTGGGTGAATTTATTTGCCGGATTTGCGTTAAATGCCGCCATTGTATGCGGTACGGGACGTTGGTATTTAAAGACTACTTTGTGTAATGTAGTGTTTAATTTTGTTTTATTTTGTCGGATGCTAATGGGTTCTGTGGAACGCAATCGCAAGAAGTATAAGTTGGATAATTTTTGAGAAATGCGTAAAAAACAAGTTGATTGTGTGATCTTCAAAAAGTTTAAAAGCCAAAAGAAATAATTAAGTAAAGTAAGTTTGAATTTTCATCATTTGACCTACATATACGCTGCAATTAGCATATTATGTTTTTTTGAATTACCTATTACACTATCATTATAAAGCTTAAATTCGAAAACTCTCCGCAATAACAGTATATCTTCTCGAAAACCGAGAATTGGCTCACCCTCTAGCATGTAGGAATGAGGAGCAAAGGCAAAATGTGCTCTGCGTGTATCTTTCTTGTGTTGTCACGGCACAGAGGTACTTTCAATTTCCGAGTCCGGCAAATTGTTATTGCTTTTTTTTATTACAAATATCTGAGTGGCAGTTCGCAGTAGTGGCGATATGGGGTACAAGCAAGAGATTGTGAATGTATGTATGCAAAATATGGATGTAAAAATGTTTTGATAAGTTTAGTCCCTCTTAAATTAAAGGATTATTCTAACCGCACCCTTACACCTTCAATAATATTGAACAATATTCTGATTGTACAATATTATTGAACGTGTAGGGATAGTATTGAAGCATTGCGCCGTGATTGACCAAAAGATTGATGGAGCTTAATTTTTATTGAACAATATTTTTTTATTGCGCTGTGTAGGGTTAATATTGCGCAATATATTTCTTTTTTTTTTCTTTTCAAAACTTCGTCGTCAGACATGTTGCTCGCACGAAAATATTGATCAGAGTGGTTTATCAATTTTATTGACAGAATTAATTGAACGTCTGGAATCAAAGGGGGTGTTCAATATTATTGAACAATAAAAAGATTGTTCAATATTATTGTAGGTGTATGGGGCCCCTTAGAGACACGTGGGAAAGGCAAATTAATTACATGATTTCATAATGACACCGGTGACGTTTACAGGAACATAATATTAGAAATACGCAGCGTAAGTGCTCCTAGCTCGGCATCCAGTTTGTTCAAATACGTATTCATATACAATATTCTCGTGGAGAAATTCTCGGCGATGGCTGCTATTGTGTTCTTGTTAGTTTGTCACGGTGTAATTCAACAGCTGAAGGCAATATTTACAAAATATGTCCGTCTTCTGTTTACCTATGGAGCGGACAAGTGTTAGACTGGAGACCGCGCTGAGATAGTGTTGAAGATTTCTTGAGGAGGCCTTCGTTCAGCAGAGGGCAGGGATAGGTCGAGTATATAATATACTAGCGACCCGCCCCGGCTTGGCACGGGTGCAATGCTGATATTTAATGGATGTTATTATACATATAAACGTTCCTCTTCAATCACTCTATCTATTTAAAAAAAACCGCATCAAAATCCGTTACGTAGTTTCAAAGATTTAAGCATACAAAGGGACATAAGGACATAGAAAGCGACTTTGTTTTATACTATGTAGTGATTATAGGCTGTTTAACAACGTTATGACGTCCCAGTTTTAAACACATGATTGAATCATTTGACAGCCCCGTGGTGCAGTTGGCTAGACACCAGCTTGCGAAACGAGCGGCCGCGGGTTCGATCCCCGCACCGAGACAAATGTTTGTGTGATCCTCAAATATTTGTTTCGGGTCTGGGTGTTTGTGAGATCGAAAAGTCTCTCGTAGTTTCTGACAACCACGACACAAGACTCGTATCTCAGTGTGGGGTCAGGACTATGTATGTGACTGTTGGGTGTATTTATTTATTTAAATTTGATTGAAATATCATTGCGATATAAAAACAGTGCAAAAATACTTTAAATATTAAATAACATCTATTAGTAGCACCGCATCCAATAATGTAAAAATCTATGTAGGTATTCATTTCATGAACCCATAATAATCTTTTGCTTCGACGAAAAGTATGATTATATTTAAAATATTGGAATTGTAAAAGCGACACTTTTTGTAAATAACATTGTAATAGATGTAACACTGCCACGTAAATCCCCTATTATTGTACAAAAATAATTAACACCTGCCACCCGCTGCCTTCCACACCCTGCCCCACACACCATAAGCATATTTGTCTGCAAAGTTTGCCATTATATGTATTCTGTACAAGGAAGGTTTTACCGGCGTTTTGTGTGCTCCAAATAGATTGTGAATTTAAATGGACGAGCCACACTCTAGTTAGCGTACACTTTGGTGGCGCTTTGTAATTCGTATTGTCCTTAATGTCCCACTGTTGGTTCAGATTTTCACGCAGCCATTTTTGGACACTGTCGTCGCTATTGTTGATTTAAAACATCAAGCTTTGAGTGTGTTTGGTTTGGTGTTAGCCCGGTTTTTAGAATGGTGTTACGAGTTTTTAAGTACGTATTGTGGGGTTTAGAATGTGTCTTAAAATTGCTTATTCGAGGCTGTAAAACTGGCTCTTTGAGTTAACTTCAGATCTTTTTGAGCCTATAAAAATGAGTTGAAATGTTCACACGCACATGCGAACTTTGATTATATGTATGGATTGAAATAATTTGCTGTAATTTAACTAAATTTTAAGATGAATATTTACTTTATATATTGTCGCTACATTCGCGATAAAAACTTATTAATTAAGAAATCTGAAAGAAAGATTAAGGAAACAGATTAAAACAAAAGGACTAAAATTATTCAAAAATTGCCACTGTCCAATATGCCACCATTAAAATATTATCCCAGTTACAATTTCACACATCGCTAGTAACCACTACAGCCTCACGAATTCATTAAGTGTATACAGCACATTCAGGGATACAAAGAGAATTAATTATTTCATCTGCACAAGACAAGCTTCGCAAAATTAATAATCAAATGACGTAATTAATCACTGACGTCATCATATTCAGCCTGTTGGGATAGTATTGGTATTATGGGCACCATACACGGTACGACTCGTCTGTACGATCGATCTGATGAATATCGAGACGATCGATCGCATCAAAAATTTTAATACAAAAAACAAAGTAAATCCTTAACGATCTTGACATACACCGTCGTCGTTACGATCGGTTTGACGCGACGAATCGTACAGACGAGTCGTACCGTGTATGGCGCCCATTATGTATACAAGAGATTAGATCAATTGAGTTCTGGCTGTAGTCTATTATTTAATTGTAATAGCATTAGAGATTGGTGAATTGAAGTCAACTAAAGGGATGTACAATACTACACACTCAGCCTATCGCCGTCCACTCCTGAAGATGGAACCCAATAAAGGGCAAATCATACCGGTCTTGAGCAGCGCTCATCCATCCGCCACCCATCACAATATGTAATAGGAAGATATTTATTTTATAACTGGATACTTTAAATTCTACTCTATTACAAGAAAGGTCAGACTCGTAACGAATATTTAAAATGATTTCGCCATTCTCATATTTTTCGCTGAAAATAATTTCAATTATTTTATAGTGTTTGGGCATATTATGCAATAAATTTATATATATAAATATGTATAATAATACCCTTTTTTTTGTTCACTTACTACGGTGCTTACAAAACTAAAAAGTGACGTTTTCATAACTACCTCACACAAAACGCATATACAACTAATCCATCTCCTGATTTTCAAATCTCCCGCAGGACTCGTCTGTCCAATTTCTCCTATATTATGTATGAGACATCTCAAGGAAATGCCGCACTCAGATGTTATAAGCTACAAGACAATAAGGCGTCGTGGAACGTGCCGTAAACGAAATAAGTGGCGCTCTCCCTTCCAGGATTATGTCGGGCTGCGACGGGATAACTGCGCCTTTCGGACCATTACCCGGAACTCTAGTCGTGTTAAATTCACATTATGTACTTGTAAATTAAATTAAAGATGGAATGGAGAGGTATTCGGTTTGGGTGTTCGTAGTTTTGTAATAAGAATGGTTTTTTGGGTCCTCAAAGTCAACCGTACCCGACTTGGGAATGGAGCCTCTAGATTGCGGGGCAGACAATTGAAGAGACTATTAATGCTAGTCGTGGGTTTAGGTACTGATTAGAGCCTTCATTTTTGAAAGTTCAGTATACCTGCTTTTGCAAAATCATATAGTTTCATACAGACTGATATATTACGCTACCCACCACATAAATGAGAGGGGGATGCTAAAATAGTTTGACTACATAGAAAATATTGCCGAATATTTTGTAACTACGAAACAGATTTCATTATTACAAAATGAATGGTGAAGTCAGTCGAAGACGCCCATCACGTAGTGTACACGTCCTTGTAACACAAATACTGACCAACTAACCCAGACTAGTATGAATGTATGATACAAAACTACATACTAACACATACTAACATAGAGCAATTAAGCGCAAAGCTTTGAGCGAGTGCCGCGCTCCCAGCCGGTACATAATGTAACAAATGCAGCGTGGAACACAGGCACTGGTGACGGCGCTAATTTCTCCCAAATTGCATCAGAAATGCAAAAGGGAGATTATTTGTGCATTTAATATCCTCGCTGATTAGCGTTTAATGGCTGTGTGGTGCAAAATGGGATTGCGAGCGAGTTTTCCCTTGAGCAAAGCATCTCGTTTGATTCCTATTTCTTATTTCCATTTTGACAGTCTCTTTTGTAATTTTATTTGGAGAAATGATAATTTTAAGAAATCATATTAGTTAATGCACCATAAATAGTATAGATAGTATAGATAGTATACATCTACCAGTTTTCAAAGGTAGACTGGCAGAGAATGCCCACGGCATTAAGTCCGCCTTTATACATACATGTACATACAGGGTGTATTTAGACCGTGATCGAAAACTGAGGCAGGTAATAGCGATAGTGATTACAAACCCCCTGGCATTAAAGAAAATCCCGATAAAAAATAAAAATTTTGACGTTTTCCATACAACCATCGGTGTTAAAAGGATGTGGTTTGTATGGAAAACCTCAAAAATTTTATTTTTTGTCGGGATTTTCTTTAATGCCAGGGGGTTTGTAATCACTATCGCTATTACCTGCCTCAGTTTTCGATCACGGTCTAAATACACCCTGTATATAAAGTTTAAATAAATAAATAGATAATGCAAAGCCTCTAAGATTCGTAAAAATAATTTTGAATCTTGTTGTCTGAATGTTGTATATTATGCTTAAATATTTAACAAAAAAAAAATATGTATGTAATTTTCAGAAAAAAATCTAAATTAAATTTTAAATATTAGTTCCGGCTCGGAGTTTATGTGACACTTGAAATAAAGTAGGTATTTTTGTCATACGGCATTTCATACGAAACTAGTACGTGATTGTATCATCAAAACTATATATTATGATTGTTTTACGATCTCGCAACGATTTTTACGGTCTCGCAAACACAGAGACCCGAAACATTTATTTGTGGATCACACAAACATTTGCCCCGGTGCGGGGATCGAACCCGCGGTCTCTCGTTTCGCAAGCTGGTGTCTAGCCAACTGCGCCACGGGGTTGTCAATTTTAAATGGAGATTGGCTGAGAATATTTTTTTCCAGCACCGCCCCGCTACCTCTTACACCTAAAGTCAAACATTAATATCACAGAGCACAGAACAATCTATTTGCGTCCATAATATCGTGCGCTTTGGAACTCAAATATCTGGTGAGGTAATTACTTTGTGAGCAACAACAATAATAAGTTAATAACTATGCGTTAATTATACATTACACTGTGTACACCAAGTGTATTTGCTTACTGATTGTGGATTTACTATGTAAAGAAGATAATTGGAATGTTAAGTAAACATGTTCGAAGTTATTGTGTCTTGAATAAGCAATTTTCTTCAGGATAAATATGTAAGTCAGTATTGGGCAAATTTTAATTAAACTAACAATTAAAAATTAACAATTAATTAGTTGTTAACTGCAGTGACAGCAATTAACAACTAATTAATTATTAATCATGGTTTTATACGATTAACAATTGATCACGAATTATTTTACGAAAAAAAAAAAAATTTAACAATTATTTTTTTTATAAAGTATTTTTACTAATACTTGAATATGTCAAGGGTATATGTATCCGGTTGTAGAACCGGACCACCCTTCTGAACAAAATTTGCAAAAAAGTTAATTGTTAGTTTTAATTATTTCATCAATCAATTAAAAAAAATAATTGTAACACACAATTAAATGTTTAATTGCAATTGATTCAATTGCAATTAATTTAATTGCAATTAAATTTTTACTCAATTGATTAGTTTAATTAAAAGTTAATTGATTAATGCCCAACACTGATATGAGTCAGTGGCGTGCCTAGGGTGTCAAACTAAGGCAAGCCCAAATGTTTATTTAGTAGCAGCATATTTTTTTGGTACGTAGGACTAATAAATACCTACCGGTTAATACTCACATTCACGTTTATAGCGTTATTTTATAAATAAACAATCGTTGAGTTCGTTATTCGGAACTATGTAAGGCAAGTCGGGCTTCTATGGAAGTACCGCCACTGATATGAGTATAAAATCAGGCGGGCCGTCAGCTCGTCTGCCTGCTAAGGCAAATAAAAAAAAAAAATAATTCTACCTCTTCTACATACTCATACATAACCTTCTTTATTTAATGGAGGGGTATGTCTCTGTACCTCTGTCCAAGGCCGTTTTAGGACATTACCAGATTCAATATCTTTCTCCCAACGAGGGATTCGAAGTCTGGACCTCTAGATCGTACAATACTTTTTGATACCGACGACACAAGACAGGTAATTAACACTTTATTTAGGGTCAAAAATATGTGCTGGCGTGTATTTATTATAATTTAATCTATGGCCTCTTAATGGTAGAGGAGACCCGTGCTCAGCAGTGGGCGTATATGGGTTGATGAAGAAGAATCTACATATATAAATATTTATAGCTTATATTTATGCATAAGGTGAGCCATCGATGAATTGCATGCTGCTTTTCTATTTTTATTTAACAATTTCCGTATGCGAAGGCTTAGCCAATATCCTGAACCGGAGTAAGCCTTCCCCTCATATATTAGGAACGTGAGATTATCTTTGATGTGAGTACTCAAGATCGCGGGACGTCGCTGGCTGCAGGCGGCTTCCAACCGATCCCGGTGGAAGTCATTGGGGGAGGCCTATGTCCAGCAGCGGACTAAGATTGGCTGACATGATGATGATGATGATGATGATGATGAGTACTCAAGACAATATTTTTGGAATTGTTATCTAACTAGAAATTTCACCTTTACTGAAATGCATCGTATTTCATTCTCTAGATTTTTATATAGGGAGTAAACAAATTGTTATAGAAAACTAATAATTAATTACCATGGTACAAACAAACTGGCACAAAAATCGGGAAATAACAGTTTGATCTTTTCCTAATCACGATAGCTATTATATCGGTCTTATTTTTTAATCACGGTAAAAATCCTGTATATTATTACAAAATTATAACATAAATTTTATTAGTCAGCCTTATATTTGTTTTTAATATTTTCGTCTTCTAACGTTTGCTGATACTATTTAAATCTGAGAAAATATTAAAGCAATTTACACTACGAGCAATCTTGTACATTATAAACCAACCATACTTAGAAACACATGTTATTAACCTTATATACCCTCCACTCGATCTAAAATATCTCAAAAGAAAACCACCAAATATTTATATTCAGAATAACATTTCTTTACACACTCAACTACGAAAAAGCTTGTAATGAATTGTATTCTAACGCTTGTTGCCATGGTGATAATCTCTAATACTTTCCCATAAATCTTCTATTGTACCGAATAACGAGGTAGATAAGAATCTAATGATTTCGACGCCTACACTGCGCCCACCCGGATTTGCCCGTGTACTTAAAATAGTACGTACGTTTTTAGAATAACAATCGCTGTATATGTCAAGAGTGTTATTTGCATAGATGTTTATAAATTATCATAAACCCATATACGTCTCACTGCTGGGCACGGGTCTCCTTTACGGTTGAGAGGGTTAAGGCCATAGTCCACCGCGCTGGCCTAGTGCGGGTTGGCGGACTACACACCTAAGAAATTCCTAAGAACTTTTAGGTGTGCAGGTTTCATCACGGTGTTTTCCTTCACCGTTATAGCAAGTGATAATTCAATGTGAATACACACATAACTTCGAAAAGTCAGAAGTGTGTGCCTGGGGTTCGAACCGGCGACCACCGAGATTTTCATATCATAAAAAAATAAATAAAAACATCCAATAGTCACATACATAAAACTGACCCCATATTAAGATATAAGTCTTATGTATCAGAAACTACGAGAGCCCTACGGTCTCACAAACACTCAGACCCGAAAGAAATATTAATGATCACACAAACATTTGTTTCGGGACGGGAATCGAACCCACGGCCTCTCGTTTCGCAAGCTTTTGTCTAGCCAACTGCACAACGAATCTGTCAAATAATTATTGACTAAGTGATACTTTATTTATGTATATAGTGTTTTGTGTGTAAGTAGTGATGGCCTCGAGGTTTAGGCGCGCGGTCGAGAACCTCGGCGGTCGCGGGTCGAACCCCAGGCGCACACCTCTGACTTTTCGAAGTTATGTGTGTATTCATATTGAATTATCACTTGATTTAACGGTAAAGGAAAACATCGTGATGAAACCTGCACACCTAAAAGTTCTTAGGAATTTCTTAGGTGTGTAGTCCGCCAATCCCCACTAGGCCAGCGTGGTGGACTATGGCCTAAACCCTCTCAATGGTAGAGGAGAACCGTGCTCAGCATTGGGCGTCTATGGGTTGATGAAGATGAAGAAGTATATAACATCATAGAATTTTCAATAGAAGCACTAATTTTGTATTAGTATTTTAATATTAGTATCAAAAAAACTGCAACAGATTCGCACTTTACTTACATTTAAAATACAGGAAGCAAAATATGGGAGCAGAATAAATCCATGTTTACGTTTGAAAACAATATTAATACATCATTCATGGGATTTCATATAAATATAACGTTTATAAGCTACAGAATGCAATATACCGCGGTCCTCAATTGAAAACATTGTTTCATGAAAATATTCACGATTGATTGAAGCTCACAAATCAATGTTGCTTCGGAACACAGAATAAAATGAGACTATAGAGATAGTATTTCAACGACCTTCTGGAAATTAATTCAAAAATACTTGGAATAATATAAAATTAATTACCGACATGGCCACAAGAAATTCCTCGTATGATCAAAATTCACATCGATAATCTGAAAATCATAATTATCCGATAAATATCTGGGAATTCTTAATTATACTTGTTACATAATTAAATTGTATTAACCAATATGTGAAAACAAACTTATTGGGAATTCGCGTCCAAATAATTGCTGGTTAAATGCCATACTCAGATTGGTTTATCTTGACTGGAATAGTACCATAGGTTATATAGAAAGATCACGTAAAGTTGCAGCTTTGTCCACAATTAGCTACAAGCTACTATTATCATCAGCCCACAAACGCCTCCTCTACAGCTGAGAGGGTTAAGACTTTAGTCCAAAGCTACTATCAGTCAAAAAAAATCCCGACCAAGGATTCAAACTTAAATAGAGTCACCCAGTCCTCGCTAAGCCAGCGTGAGGAATTCCGTATTTGGGCGAATAAAAGTAGATAATATGGTACTGATGACCTTCTAGATCAATAATGACTAATTTTCTAGGACAAATCTCTTGAATCTTATGTGAAACTGTATTTTAACTTCACAGAATTCTAATGGAGCAAAGCCTAGCCATACATTATACGCAGACAGCCAGAACTTTGTTACATACGAAGTTTACGACCTGTGGTTCTACAATTAGAATGCAAACTTTGTTGCCACGTCCCACAGTTCCTGAGGGAATTACAGTCAAACACTATTCCTGATAGCGCTGGGGGAATCTTAACGATGCAGGGCATTTAGTCTTTTCTTTTATTAATCATTTTAAGGTCAGGAAAAAGGAAAAACCATTAATAGGCTTTATTTGGTGCAACAAATTTCGTCTAACATTTCGTTAGTGGATAAAGTAATAAGCAATTTTTCTTATATCTGTGATTATTATTAGCAATACGTGTCGTCAATAAGCGGAAAATGTAGATGACAAATGGTAAAGGTAAATGTGGGTGGCTTTTGTCAACCTTACCTCTATTAATTGTTAAGTTGAAGTCAAGGAAAACATTAAAATTTACTAAAAACGTGTCAACCTACTGGTTGACAGCATAATTTGCGTACACCTTAACAATCTATAGTAATCTCAGGACGTATATGATAAATAAAAAAAAATAAAAAGCAGTGATGGCCTCGAGGTTTGGGCACGCGGTCGAGAATCTCGCCGGTCGCGGGTTCGAACCCCAGGCACACACCTCTGACTTTTCGAAGTTATGTATGTATTCACATTGAATTATCACTTGCTTTAACGGTGAAGGAAAACATCGTGATGAAACCTGCACACCTAAGAGTTCTTAGAAATTTCTTAGGTGTGTAGTCCGCCAACCCGCACTAGGCCAGCGTGGTGGACTACGGCCTAAAAACCTCTCAATGGTAGAGGAGACCCGTGCTCAGCAGTGGGCGTATATGGGTTGATGAAGAAGAAGATATGATAAATATCCCAACACTTAAAGCATCTCCGTTTATTCCACGGCATCAAGTAAATTCCAGTTCAAGCGATCATTTACGATAACCTTTAAATGGCGCGGTGCTCCGATACAAGAGCTCTCCGCCAAGGCTCGCCTACGCACGTTTCGAGCGAAAGTAAATATTTTTTGCCCCCACAGCGTTGCGGCCCGGTCCCGTAAGTAATTTTCGACACACCACGCGAGCGCTGTGAGCGAAAAGCGTCGTTGAAGATGATCGATGACGCAACAAAACGTGCGACCAGTTTGTAAGGCACGGGAGGTTGCGGTCGATAGTTTTTTTTGGTGTAATTTTTGACAATGTTGTCGACACGGTTGTAAGTTGGGCTGGCTTTGAAGTTGTATTATATACAGTAATGTAGTAAAATGGTTATTGTGGCATCTGAACAATTAGTTATAAAAAAAAAATCTATTGGAGCTGTAAGTAATAAAGTAAACTTGTCAGTGGCTGATTTATTAGCAGGCTGAGAAGGCTGGAGCCTAGGGCGGTGGATTTTAAAGATATAAAGATTATTATAAAAACAAATATTTTTTTGGTCCAAAGAGGCGGAAAATTTTGAATAGCCTTCTAACGGCAAATATGTTAATCCGCCACTGAAAGTTGTAATGAGTAATGTATTGAAAATTTTACTATATTTTATTGTTTACGGTCAACAATATCTCTGTTACAGATCGTGACAGTATTTTAAAAATAAAAATGTAGATATTAGATCAGCATTTCTTTCGTAGTTACTTTAATAGCCTCTGTGGTGAAGTTGATAAATGATCCAATTGTAAAACAAGAAGCCACGATTTAGATCTCCAGCCCAAGCAATATTTTCAGCCAATTCATAAATATTTATTTTGATTCTTGAAGTCTATTTCACGGGTAAATATTCTTGTATTTTTGGTACTCATAACTTTATCTCAAATTTAAGACAGGACTGAGATTGATAATTTTAATTTCTTCCTATAAAGCATTCCTAGACAAAAAAAAAATTATCAGGACTACGTATATGATTTTTAGATCTATTTTTTCCTTTCTTATTTATTTCTGGACAAAAAAGACTTCACGAAAAGGCCTTAATTAAATGATATGCAAAATCCATCGCTCCATCTCCTGTCTCGCGCCGGTCGTGGAGGCCGCCACGCGATGTTTACAGCGAAATGTCGTGTTGAATATTGAATTTGGAGTTAGCTCGCGTTAAGTGAAGGTGTTGGGGCTTTCATGAAATTTTACACCAGCCCACTGACACATTATGATATGGAACACCTGCTGTGTCTAACCACCGAGCTTACTACTATGAGTTATGATAGCCTGGTAGGTGAGGAGATGAAGAGTGCATGTTTTAGCTTGAAATATTTTTTTTTTCACAAAGAAGTACGGAGTATTTCTAGATCAACAAAATTATCAAAATTATTTTTATACTTATAAACATAGTGCGTCTGATATATTTATTCCTTACAAACGCTTTAGTCGTATTTATGATTTGCGTTCTACGGTAGTTTCTTTCCATGTGGTATTATCATTATATTTTGAAATTTCATTCGGATCCTAAGGCTCTTAAACAAAATTGTCGCAACATTATTAAGCCGCTTTTGTAAATGTACCATCAATAGAGAACAACAATACATTTACTTAACTAGATACCTATGTGAATTTATTATCTATTCCCACCCATTCACCACTTTCAACTAAAAATAGCTTCCGCCATTCCGCCGAACAACAAACAAAGCCACAATATTTCCATTTGTCGGCCGAATAAACAAAAACTTTTCCGACAACATAAAACCCGCCCACTTCGGCTAGATAAATTAATGTGCGCGGAAAAACGAGAGGCGGAATTCGGACGGTTCTAGGTTACTATCCGGCGGTAGTAAATTACATACAGACCATTTTTAGTACTTCGGGGGTGGTTTTTTGGTAAGACTTTTGTCGGTCTTAGGGCCTAAATGTGGATTGCGGTCGTGAGGTCCTTGAGAGAACTGCTATATAGGTACCTTAAAAACTTTTACGTAATTGTCAATATTGATTTCTAAATTATATAGAATTTCATTTTTTTTTACTACGTCCAAGTCATTTTTTTTTATGCCAAGCTTAATTTCTGTTTAACAAACAATCGAAACGTGCTGTTAAAAATGTCCTGCATCACTGTTCTTTTAAGAATGTAAGATATCCGTGACGACCTAAATCCACAAAAAATTGCTTTTAGATCCAAATAAAATCTGTCTACCATTGAGATATTTAGGCCTTAGTCCTACACTAGCCTCGTGCGGGTCGGGGGACTTCAGATGTAAGAAATTCCTACATAACTTTTAGGAGTGAAGGCTTCATTACGATATTTCACAATCATTTCCCAAGAGATCTACCAATTAATTACTAAAGATAAACAAATAGTTAATAATCCGGTAAAACAAAGCTCCTAATAACTTAACTAAATGGATTTCTCTTATTCAATTATTGTCTAACATCGGTACGGAATTGCAAATTTCGTTTAAGCTTTATATTATACTTGCAAAGTATCTGGAGTGAAAGGGTAAAATTACATTTGGTTGTAGGTATTAGTGGGTATTGGTTGGGTATAATTTATTAGTGAAAATGTTGGTCTGTTGTTGTTTTGACTGGCTCGTGGTCTTAGGCATAAATGTGTGTTGTATGGGCGTTTTCTTTTTCATTAAAAAATATTCATGTTCCTGAAAAATGGCAATAGACGTAACAGGGTGCGATCCCTACTACGTGGGTCTGATACATCCCTGGCGGAATGTGGATGCAGAAATGCTTTTTTGCATAGTGGTACCATTGCCTACTTCTTCAAGGGAATAATATTTTTTTCATGTAATAAAGTTGAAATATAAATATTACATTATTGCAGAGTTGCAATACAAAGGGTTAAACTCAGAGATGAAATGTTAAATGTATTCCTGGTGCCTAGACCAGTTAATTACCTAAACTTTTTAGTAGGTAACACCTATGTTTACAAACTAAAAAGTCTTTTGTAGTATGTATCTCTACAATAAAATACCTTATGCAGTGAGTTTTAGTTGTACATGTTTATTCTTGAGTATTGTTTTAAGTGATTTACAGAAATAGAATCTATAATACGTATACCAATTTATATCTAATATACCAGCGATATATGTTACAAAAAATCTAAGCACATGAAAAACAGATATAGACTTTCAAAAACATTACTGATCGTTTGAACAAAAAAAATATTTGAATCGAAGTACTCTAACATTTGATCTAGCGATTTATAAAAACATTATGATTTGTTTCACAAGTATCATCCATACTAATATTATAAATGCGAAAGTAACTCTGTCTGTCTGTCTGTCTGTTACGCTTTCACGTAAAAACTACTGAATGGTTTTTAATGAAACTTTACAATAATATAGCTTATACACCCGGAAAGGACATAGGATACTTTTTATCCTGAAAAAGGTAGTATTCCCGTGGGAATAGGTATTTTGTGATCTACCAAAGCGATTTGAATGAAATTTGGTACAGAGAGAGGTAGAGCTCACAGAATTAACATAGGATAATTTTATCCTGGAAAATGTAATCCCGTGGGATAAACATGTTATAAATGCAAAAATCTCTCTGCACTTAACCTTAGAGTCTACGCGGACGGAGTCGCGGGCAAAAGCTAGTATAACATAAATTGAGTTTCGAAATTCACCATGAAATAAATTGGAAAAAAATACGCAAAGAAATATTAGAAAGGGAGATTTATTCCTAATAATATCGTTCGAAGACATTTTTAATTAAATTCTGCTTTGATTCCGAAGCCGGCGAGGGTCGATACATAAACAAATATGTGAAATGGATTTTGGGGTTCCTTTTAGAGATCCTTGAATGTGAACATACGCCTGTTTTTTCATATAGTGAGGGGGAAATTATGATTATGATTTTTAGGGCACATTTCCAGAACCCGGATAACGAATGATATTTTGATTTTTAAAAAACGCTAATATCAAAACTTTGCTGATCCGAAAATCGAATTTGTAACCTATAAATTACACTTACGCCAAGAGACCGACAAGGCAGTAATAAATTCAAATAAGTGAGCGACGTGAAAAGCCTAAAATAATATTAGAACTACGAAAGTTCAACAGTTGTGAGTGCCGTTGCTTTGATTAGTACCTACTTACTAGCTTGGTGAAGAAACTCACAAAAGAGTGAGTTCTTCGGAACTCTGTGAACTTCTCTCACAAAAATTTAACGAAATAGATTAATAACAAATCATTCATTGCAGCGGCGTGGCTGTGCCCCTGGCATTGCCAAGTCCATGAGCGACGGTGACCGCTTACCATCAGGCGGGCCGTCAGCTCGTCTGCCTGCTAAGGCAAATAAAAAAAAAAATCTTTTATATTATATGCAATATCTTAGAAGTACTTCGGAATTATGCTGTATTTATTATTCATATATTTATGACCTCAAAAACTCATCCATAATTTTATAAACCTACATGTTTATGAATACAAACTCGTATAAAGTTATAATTATTTAATATCAAATTCGCCCAAATTGATATCAAATCAATTGAAGCAGTGATGGCCTCGAGGTTTAGGCGAGCGGTCGAGAATCTCGACGGTCGCGGGCTCGAACCCCAGGCACACACCTCTGAATTTTCGAAGTTATGTGTGTATTCAAATTGCATGATCACTTGCTTTAACGGTGAAGGAAAACATCGTGATGAAACCTGCACATCTAAAAGTTCTTAGGAATTTCTTAGGTGTGTAGTCCGCCAACCCGCACTAGGCCAGCGTGGTGGACTATGGCATAAACCCTCTCAATGGTAGAGGAGACCGTGCTCAGCAGTGGGCGTATATGGGTTGATGAAGAAATTCTCCCGCTCGGCTGAAAGAGCTGTATAAACTGATTTAGACAGACGGTAAATACTTGGCACATGTGCGAATCCTCGGAGCGTGTTTCCTACTCACGCTTGGCTTCTTTCTAATTACTCTCCCTGTATGTATATTATAATGGAATTCTTCACAAAAGTAAGTTATATCGTCCTACAAAAATATCATTTGAAAAATAAATTGTATAATGATAAATTCCATCTTTATTAGCTTGAGAAGATGTACATCTAAGCATCTTTATGTGTTATTTTAGACGTTATTTCTGCTATTTCATTGATTGAAAAAAAATGGCATTAGAACTAAGCTTTATTGTAGTTATGGCCTCGAGGTTTAGACGCGTGGTCATGAATCTCGTCGGTCGCGGTTTCAAACTCCAGTCGAAACCTCACATTTTAAATTTTATAATTTTCTTAGGTGGTTGACCGTCAATCTGTCAGGCCAATTGTAGATGAGTCCTATGTACAGCAGTTAAATAATGGATGTATTTGTCTCTTTGATAATAAGTCAACCTGAAGTCACTTTGTCGAACTTGAAAAATAATAAAGAGCTTATCACTACTTACAGCTGCGTACTTTGATATTTGAAGTAAACAAACCCACATAATTATAACTAGAAAAACATTTGAAGCTTAAGTGTGAATAGTCAAACATTTAATCACTATTTAACCAATACTTTTATGAAGTAATTTTATACCACATGAATAACATTAATAAACACACTGCTACACAAACGAAAGAACATGAAAACTACCCAAACGAGAAAAAAAGATCCACAGACTAATTGTAGGCAGCCTAGACAAACTTAGACTCTTTTAGCCGAGCCGATACCCTAAAGATGACACGAGACAATTTGTCCTCCCAACAGACCGTGAGGGACAACCCATAGAAGCGTAAAGATCCCAAGCACGGACAATTACGAGTGTGGCATTAGATTAATCAAGCAAAAACGGACGTTAACGCTTCGCAAGACAAAGCCTTAAAGGATTAAAACCGCCGGAGCGTTTTATTGTTTTCGGATATCCCTCCTTTGCGAGGGGCGGATGTGGACGTGGAAGCAAGGTTTTTGTACATTTTTGATACTATTGCGGTGTGTAGTCTAGTGCGTTTAGTTGGAACAAATGTAGGGTCAGACTATGCAAAGTGGTTATCTCGTTGATCTCGCGACATTGGTTAGGGCATCGGATGTGTTTTTGATGATGAAGTAGTGATGGCCTCGAGGTTTGGGCGCGCGGTCGAGAATCTCGAGGGCCGCGGGTTCGAACCCCAGGCACACACCTCTGACTTTTCGAAGTTATGTGTGTATTCATATTGAATTATCACTTGCTTTAACGGTGAAGGAAAACATCGTGATGAAACCTGCACACCTAAGAGTTCTTAGGAATTTCTTAGGTGTGTAGTCCGCCAACCCGCACTAGGCCAGCGTGGTGGACTATGGCCTAAACCCTCTCAATGGTAGAGGAGACCCGTGCTCAGCAGTGGGCGTATATGGGTTGACGATATATGTGTTTTTAGTTTTAAAGAAATTCTTATTAACAGCAATTAGAGTCGAATTATCTTGGTAAATGCCAAGAGGCTCTCCTCTCGCTCGACAAATGATCTTGGAAAAATTACCCTGTCCTTGTCTCGACTCGTGTTACCGACTTGAAAGCGAAAATACAATGTGACATTGACAATTACTTAAGTCTTTATTCAAATCTAAATCAATTACACAAATACGCCAGTCTCCGTGACTATGAAATTATTCATATAAGAAGCGATTTTAATGAATTAATTTACTTGAATACGTTCTCATGTCGTGTGCGGTAGAGTGGCCAAGCGTGTGATTGTCTCCCACTAATTCTGTACGTCTGATATCCCTTCCATGCAGGCATACACTTGATAATTAAACCCGATATATTATCCTCCCAAACGTGATAGAATGATTGTTGGACGCCTGGTCTGCAAGACGTGTTAAGACTTTAAGTATCTTCTGAATGAAAATACATCCAACAGTCACCGTTTTTTATACTGGCGTATCAAACTGAGAACGTATCTGATGATAAGTGCAACCTGTCCTGAATACACTGTTGAGCGACAAGAAACGCATACTCATCGCTTGTACTTTACCCCGTGTATAGAGAGAATAAAATCAAACCATATTCCATGTGTGTAGTGAACTCACTCATCCATCGAAACATAGCATGCATGTTTAACGACAGCATAGAATAATTGTACTATTAACTGGCTTATTTCTTACTCCCATTTCATTAAAGCGGAGGTTCAACTCTTTAAAACAATGACTGTAGTTCAAAGAAAGCACAGAATTAACGTGAAACCCTTTTGTGCTTATCAATACAGCCACATCTTTAAACAGGACAATTTTAAATACACCCCAAACTAGATATAAAAAACAATAGTAATAATATTCAGTGAAACAAACAGAACCCACCTCCAAATACAAATCCAATATCGCAACCGAAGACAAACTTGGACAAAACGGAATAGTTACCGAAGGGCTCCGAGCTGCACTAATAAATCCGCCCGACGTTTCTCATTGTTGAACCGTAAACATTGTCTTGGATTTATGGCCTTTGATTCAGCCTTTAGCCAACGATAACTCGCTGTGAATTGATTTTGACTAATTAAACACTTTTATTGCTTGCTCTGGTTAGGGAAGCGCTGCCGGCTGCCTCGGGAATAATTTATAGCCACTCCAGTCGTATTAGTTACGTTTAAGATATTGTGTTTGGATTAGGGATATTAGATTCTGAATATAATGCATGAATTTAGTAGTATGAATGTCTTGAGTTTGAGGTCCGGTCGAGGATCTTGGTGGTCGCGTGTTCAAATCCCTTGTGTATTCAAAAATAAATTATCACTTAATTCTACAGTAAAGGGAATTATCGTAATGAATACTCGAAAGTTCTTCGAAATTTCCTAGTAGTGTATTCCACCAATCTGCGCTTGGCTAGAGTGGTAGACTGAAGCCTAAACCATGTCAATGGTAGACAGTGAATGTAGAGGAGGCCCGTATCCAGCAGTAAATAAATTATAAATAAACACACCCAACAGTCACACACATAGTCCTGACCCCACATTAAGATACGAGTCTTGTGTTGTGGGTATCAGAAACTACGAGAGACTACGGTCTCACAAACACCTAGACCCGAAACAAATATTTGTTGATCACACAAACATTTGTCTCGGTGCGGGGATCGAACCCGCGGCCGCTCGTTTCATAAGCTGGTGTCTAGCCAATTGCGCTACGGGGCTGGGGGTGTATATGGGTTGGAGATAATCTTTAGGTGATATCGCTTTTATATCGTGACGTTAGTGTGCGCGCGAACGATAGGTTTTGATTCCCGACTCGGGCTAAATGTTCTTGGGTTTTTCCATTTGTAAAATCTAAGAACACAGAAGCTATAAATAACCCCGAAAAAAACGGCCACAAGCTCATTCCCTATTACTTAGAACAGAAAAGACCTCACGAAATATAGGTGTAGATTAGCGTCTACACCTACAGGAATAATAGCATCTACATTTATGTATGTAAAATACTTTAGACGCTTAAAACGATAGCGCTTTTATACAAAGATCTAATCGAATCCAAACTATTCATATTATAACTGACGTAACAAAACTGGTGAAGCAAATTATAATCAGTAATTCCATCTTAGACATAACCTTTAATAAAACTCAAAGCTAATATCTCCAATCAATAGTTTTTGTCTAAGAGCGTGTAATAGAGTGTGGCCTTAAATATCATGGTGTGACATTAAAACGGAGTTAATTTTTAACACGTCCTCAAAGGTGAGGTAAATGTGAAGGCGAGCGGTTTGTTAACACACCTCGTAACTAACGGTGACAAATTAAATATGCATTATCTAATTTTATTCTGACTACCTGGTTTGTGGCAGGAGTATGCGACTTTGGGAGCTCCGGGTTCGAAGTTTTATTGGGTATTTTATAAGGAAAGTCTGAGTAGCAGTACGGAGTTTGAATTTTTGCAAAAATAAATGAAAATCGATGACTGTTATGGGAGACTGATACATATTTGACGAAATGAGTGTGCATAGATGCATTTATACTTCCCCTACGGGTGGTTAGGCGTGAGGTTATGTATGAATGTATTAAAATATAAGATCGTGAATTAACTGTGAATTTCTAAAAGTCATTAAAATGTGCATACAATAATGTTTGTATCCCCAAAGTACGAATTTGTGCATGAAACCTTTGCCAGTTGTTAAATCCCACTTAATAGGATGAAAAATTTATTATATTTAGAACTCATTCACAGACTCCGTCATTGCTTAAATAAGCCAAAAAATTACATCCAGAAAAAAGAACCCGGCACCTCGCAATCACGTGCCTAAGATTCTTAGGGATTAAGGAAAATTGATAAAAAATTTCGAATACCTCCGCCTTTACAGCGTGCCCACGCTTAGACCCGCAACTTTTAAATTTTAATTGGATTTTATAAATAAAAGCTAATGCTTAATTGGCTGCGAATATTTTTTTTTGGTTACTCGTTATTATGTAAAAAATAGGCAAAGTTCTTGTTGTTTTTTGTGCGGTTTTCACCCACAAGGTGGTCTGACGATCCAATAAAGATCACGCCACTGGCTGCAGACTGCTTCCAACAAGTCCCTATGGAATTCATTGCATACGTCCAGCAGTTCTACTTATTTTACTGACAATGATGCATGATGAATGATGATGTGGTATAAAG
Organism: Cephonodes hylas; assembly: GCA_030295005.1. Lineage (NCBI taxonomy): Eukaryota > Metazoa > Arthropoda > Insecta > Lepidoptera > Sphingidae > Cephonodes > Cephonodes hylas. Next base: position 10,932,507 of record AP025379.1, on the reverse strand, counting down.
TAATAAAATAGTGTGGACGTCCTGCAGCACGATGGACCGACGACTTTGGAAAGGTGGCGGGTAACGGATGTATGGTTTGCGCTTTTTAGGGAAGCTAACGTTCAGCAGTGGACAGCGTTAGGCTGAGGAAATAAGGACATAGTAATATTCTTTCTACATACATACATTCCTCTTTTACATCTTTGCAAACAATTAAAAACGTATATGGATAGCCTCGACAATACAGTCCGAATCACCTTCTCTGTAACCATAGGTTTGAATCCAAGATAAAAACCAATTTTTTGCAAATTAATACGTATACTGTCCGTCAACCTACTAACATGAAAACTAAAGCCTACCCTCTTAGTTGTAGAGGAGGCTTTGCACAAGCTGTGATGTAAATACTGAAATGTCTATGAGGAATTTCTAAAACGTGTTATACCCACCCGTGCTAGCTCGATACTACCTCTCTATAGATAAGTAAAACCCGTATCAATTAAACGAACTACGAACTATCGTAACAAAACAACTCAAAAATTTCCAAAAAACGTATCGACATACAATAGTGACAAAACAAATAATAACAATGACAATCGTACAAATATTCCATTACATTCGTTCACTGGCGACTATAAATATTCCGTTCCATTCAATCACCGGTTGAGGGACGCAATCTCCACGTGGATTAAATTGAAATCGTCAGATTACTACCGTTCACCCCGTTTTATGCGCTTGCTAAAGGTGCGAAAGCAAATAGTTGAGAGTGCGGCTCGTTTGCCACACCGTTCACGTATTGGTTTAGTCCTGTATTTCGAAATTGTATTATTTAGGATCGAGGATCGTAGGATTATGGATGTTACGAATGATATGTTAGTTACTAGTTGAGAGACTAAATTTCTGAATAAATCTCCATGCATGGTACAGACGAGATCGAGCCAGTACTTCCATACAAGCCAAAACCCCAGCTTGCCTTACAAAATTCCGAATTCACGAACACTTTTACTAATTATTCTAGTTTCGGGGAAGTTAGAAATTATAATTATTCACACAAATTCAATTGAGTTACTCCTAAATAGGAGTAACTATAATTAATAGTAAGTAATTGACCAAATGGTCAACGCCGCGCAATTATAAGAGAGATCCAAAACAGAGAAAATATTAAACGTCAAGCTTTACTGATCAAACAGTAGTATCTACAGAAAATAAAGCATAATAACCAGTTTCACAGGAATATGGACAAACAAAAGTTTATAACTTCCATGACAGATATTAATAAACTTTCGTACCCAAAACATTCGAGTCCAACGGGGATGAGTTCAATGGGGAATTGAAGTGAAAAGTATTGCCGAAATATCTGTTATACATACATTTATGTATTTATTTCCTTGGTATATTATATCCTTTTCGAAATAATGTTTGGGGATATTTGATTACATTTTACTTTGACAATCCGTATACATAATCAGAAACTGTATAAACTGTGTCGAAGTTACTATTTTTTTGTATAGACTTAAAATAAAAACTATTTTGTAACAAGTATTTTTTTGTAACGGTTATTATTCAGTTGGGAAAGAATATCCAATGATCATCATCAGAACTATTGACATATAGTTTCCTTAAGTGGCCCTAACACTTCTTAAGAAGCTGAAGGATCAAGAAACAAGCATTTTCTATACCACTTAAGAATCTTCTTCATATTACCTATGACATAAAATTACCTGAACCTTCAAAAACATCTTTAATAACTACTTTAACATTGTTTAAATCATAAAACACAAGCTATTCTCCAACGTTCTGCGTTGTTCCCGCAGCTTTCATCAAAGGAAACAACCTCTGCGGTTTTGATAGCTCATTTTTCGTTTAATGGAAGTGACTGGCACAAGCAAATTGCAGTCACAGCCGCTTGGTCGCGTGCCTCATTCGCGGCGCAGCCAACTCGCACAGCAAAACAGCAATTATGCACTCGTAAACTTTATTTAATTTATTGACGCTTAATTAACCGTTAGCATCAGTTTCTTGCAGTTTTTTGGGGCGAGTTGATGGGTTAATGTTAACACCGTCTGTAGTCGTTTTGATTGTTGGTTGGTTTCGTTTTTTCAGTGTTTTCAATGTATTAGCTATGGAAGCATTAAAAATATCTTTTAGAAACGTTATTACTACTTCCAGACTTCTACAATATATCACCGAAGGCATTTCAATGTGGGTGCACCCACATTTAACCAATTATGTTTTTAAGTCCCACGTTATATACTGCTTTTCTTTGAGAATCTTTGAACGGAAAACGCAATAACATCGCCCAACCCGAGTATCCTACGCCAATACCCGGAGCTCTACGATCTATTTTTAGACCGCACTTGCATAACCTTTAGATTTATGCACTACGTCAGCTATGAACTAAAACGAATAGTTAAAAGCAATTAGAGAAATTTCTTTTGCCATAAAACATTTAGAACTAATATTACTGGAATTTAAATACAAAATTCCAATTATGGATAAAGGTCGTATACAAAACAATAGAATTTCAGATCAAACGGAATTCTATTTATGAATTAGTTCAACAAGATACATAATTAATGTGCCACTGGCTTGTATAGTCGTTGGGCTTAAAATAGAAGCGGTAGAATACAGGCAATTAGTGTAAATTTAATTGAGATCCCAGTCCTTTATCCCAGTGACTTGAAGATTGGAAACTAATTGATATGTCGTAGGCGTAAGCATCATTTGCGATTATATTTGATGCTATTTCGATTCTAATTAATTTATTTCTATGAAGGTACTTAGTGACGAATGATTGGATTCCACTGCCTGTTGTTCTGAATGGAAGCTTGATTTGGTTTTATGCTGCGTGCTTATTATATTGTATTGTCAGTTATTAGTCAGCTTATCATATTTAAAATATTATCATCATTATCACCATCAGCCGAAAGACGTTTCCTGCAAAAATAGGCCTCCTCCAAAGACTTTGTTTGAAGCAGCATTCGATTGTCGTTAAATCGTCAGTGCACCTTGTTAATGTTGCGCTTGCCGGTACGCGGCCTCCACTCAAAAACCTTTCTTCCGTGGTTGGTTGTGGTAACATTCTTAATGAGATCTACTGTGGTGATTCAAGACAAAAAAAACGAATGTATGTAGTATGAAATACGTTTAGCAGACTTCCATTGGTAGATAATAATGCATTTTCTCATTAAGTATAAGATGAAAATTTTTATTAGTTTTTCACTGCATTGTGTGTTGGTGTTAATAACTTAAAGCATGACAATGATAAAGATGTTCGACTCGAAAACAATTCAAAATATTTATTTTCTAAAACTAATCCCACACCCCCAGGGCGCCATCTTGTTTATAAATTGAACGAAGTTTAATCAAAGTTCAAAAAACCTCGTCGAGATACGAAGAGACTGAAAATTTGCTGAAAAAGAAAAATAGTTTAAAGTTCAGAAGCATTCAGTTTACATTTTGCGCAGATTTTAGATTAGACGCTTTTAGTTTCTTTACTAAAGGAATCCAAAGTTGGTGTTGTTCAAACTATTATCGAGGTGTAAAACATTTGGTTATTTTAGTTAACAAAGTTGCTGGAATAGAATATCATGTTTTAATATTGAGAATAGGTATTGGAATGTTGAAACGTATAGCACAGGCACAAGAAGGTCAAAGGTCTTAATTATACGAGCTATACCTACCCAGACTCAGAATAAGAAACCTTCGTTGGCTTACGGTTTTTCTCACTAGTTAGATCTTGTAAAAAATATCTAAAGCCCACGTTGAACCATTCATGGATGTCGAGATAACCTACCGCACGATATAACTAAAAAAACATGGATTAACATTATAAGTTCTTCCATTTGCTTACAATTCAACTTTACTTCAACTACATTCTTGCATTAACAATACACAAAGACGTTACAAAAATGAATCCTTATAAAAAAACGCCCACTACAGGCGTACTGAGAAACGTCTCGTTATCAACAAAATTAAATCTTCCCCACAAAAGATATTATTAAAGGCACAAAATGTTATCAGACTTTGATAAAATCTCGATGCCTTTCCAAAAGTGGCAACGGCGAACAGTTATCATTTCATGTTACGCTGGATACGAAGAACGTGTCGGGCTTCGAAGGCGGCGGGGAAATGTGTCGGTTATCTAAAAGCCACGAGACTAGCGAATAGATTCGAAACGACCACTTACTCAAGTACTTTGTTCGCTGTAAGTCTATCGCTTAAGATAGTATGGCAAACGTAGTTAAGACGTCCTCAAGCTACGTTTTGCAACAGTATACGCAAGGTTGAAGCGATTGGATGATAAAAGTCAAAGATCAAGCCCAGTCACGTCCCATAAGGGAGGCCTATGACCATGAAGGATAAGAAAGGGTGTTTTTGATAATGATGATTTAGATGGCCTACCTATTCTACGCCTAAAAGGCTATAGAATTAGTATAAAGTGGGAATATTGTATGGAATGAAAATATCAGTTGATTCATAGTTTTTATCTCATGTGTGCAATAAAGTTGTAAAGCAAATTTGTTGTAAGACGAATTTGTTATCAGCAAACAGCAATAACGTCAAACCGAAAGCTCACCCACTTATGATATTTCATAAAGAAACGGCAATCACAAAAGTGATACAAAGTGATTTTGACGTGAACGTCAAAAGTTCGGGTAATTGGGATGGCGCAAATGTCCGCCCGATAAATGTACAACTGAAGTATTCTGAAGTGCGACCGGTACAGTCAGCGATATAATCATTATGATAGCGAAGATTGTGTTTAGACGGAAAGAGGTCGTACGGCTAGGAAGCAAGCGAAAGACGTGTATCTATTTCACATATCTTTGGTATATGAAATGGTAATGGCCCCGTGGTACAGTTGACTAGACACCAGCTTGTGAAACGAACTCTAAGTATTTTTGAGACCAAATTGTCTCATAAATTCTGATACCCACGACATAAGATTTTTATTTAAGTGTGGAATAAGAAGTATGAATATTGTGATTGTTGGGTGTATTTATTATTGAACAATTTATAATTGCAATTTGTAGAAAGGTATCTGATATTATAAATGATGTGGTCAAAAAGTATGAAATGATTGCGACAATTCACCTCACCTAGATCGAATCAATGATACCAACCTTTTATAAGTTGATTACGCACAAACCAATCCCAGGAGTCAAAAAACCTGCACAACGAAATAAGTGAATATTTAAATAGCTGCTAAATTAAATTAAAAAGTCCAAAGAGAAAATTCTAAATACTCCGAAATCTCATTTTTAATACAAAGCAAAATGTATATTTTCTGTTGAATTAATTCGCACGTTTCGTGGCCTTCGTCGAGAGCAAACTTTTCTAATTTATTCATAACACGCTACCCTCTAGGAGAGTTCGCCGAGTTTTTGCCAACAATACGGATGAACGTTTCAAAGAAAAATAATTCGTATAATACTCTACGAAATGTAGAGTCGCTGTAGAGATTGGATACGTACTTAGGAATCTCTCATGGAAATGAGGCGTGAATCTCCTACGCTACATAATAGAGTTTGCGAACGTCTGAATGCCAATTTATACGATGTGATGAGAGTTTTGAATTCTCCGATGTCACTCAGCCATAATATGTTGGAGTGAAGTGCTTTACATTTTTATAAGTTGCTCTTGGAGTGTATACTTTGGAAAATGTATTTTGAAGCGTATTTTCATAAGAGATCCATTGTCGTGGAAAAATATTTTCCCAGAAGACTTGTAGATATTATAATTTACAAAATGTGGATGTAAATACATACTTGACTGTTGGTTAGAAAGAGACTAGAAATTTGTGTCTTTAAGTTACAGGTTTTTTTGCATGGAATTTTTTCCTTGGAAACTTTCTGCATAATTAGCATTGTTGATATATTACTATGGTAAATAACAATATACAGGACTGCCATGTGGTTTTGCGATACGTTTATTTGTCGGGTAATCGAGAGGCTGTAATAATGAAAATAAAAACTCATTCGGCGAATACAGCAGGTTGGTGTGCGTCCAAAAATGTCTATCAGCTTACTTTCTTTTAAGTGTGAATTAAAAGTAAAGGAACAAAATGTAAAGTAGTAACATTATTATAGCAAAATAGATGTAGTTAAGCTCTACATATCAAGGTAGAGCGCAAGAATAATTAACTCTATTTTGCATTTTGTAATATTAGTAAGGATACACCCAGACCAGTTCCCGCTAAGAATATCTACGTTAGTCTAGCGTCAATTCCACAACCGCATAATAAAGTGGCGCGACCCTGCTCTTGATGAACTTATTAAAACTTTCATTTCGCTCTGATTACATTTATTAATAGTCGATGAAGGAAAAATAATTTTTTTAACCATTTAATTTTATTTTAGCGTTGATAAATAATACTTTATTATGTATTGGTCAGTTCAACGGTGAAATTATTTAAAGGAAAATCAAGACTGTATTCTTATGGTAAGCAGAGGTGCACATCTGCATCACGATATCGCTAATTGTAAATTCGTAAAAGAAGTCGAGTTTATTGCCATTTTTATGCCACAATTTCAGACTCCGTGATGCTACTGAGAATTTCCTACTGGAAAACACAATAACATTGCATGAACTTGGAAAACATGGTACAAAAACGTTAAGTGAATCACTCAAACGTGTCTCAGAGAGGGAATTGATCCGGCGGATCATTGGACTAGGTGGTATGAAACTGAGCTACAGAGGTCGCATACTTTAATTCATGCGGCATCAGCCCACATTGCTGTGTCCAGGCCTTCTTTATAACAGCGCTTGCCTAGTGTAAATTAGCTATAGCTAATTTTTTAGGAGTGCAGGTCTCCTCACGATGTTTTTTTTACCGTTAAAATAAGTAATACTTTTGGATACACACAGATCTTCGAAAAGTCGTAAGTATTTGCCCGAAGTAAGAACCTGCAACTGCAGAGATTGTCGACCGCGCGCTTAAAGCTTGAAACCATCACTACATTTGTGCTTGAACTCTTCCTCACCAAAACCTAACCTTTAAATAAGCATCAAAACCCATGATTCCACGTCCTAAACCCTCTCATAATAGCAGCGTGTCGTTGGGATTTTTATATTCAGCACGGCGCGAAGTAATTTCCTCGAAATAAAGGTTTGCGGAACCTTGGAGGGATGGGGGGAATATTGTTATAAACGTAGGTCGAGCCAGCCCGTCGCGACATTACAGCGTGACGCGCAACGCTCATGAGAACTGTGACAATGTTTTGAATAAAAGCACAGCTCGGGCCGAAACGTTTCCTTTGTAAAAATGTATGTGGGACTGAGAGTGTCCTGTCTTTGGGAATGAATTCGCAAAGTCTTAGCAGATTTTATTAGTATCTGAGTTTTTGCGACTAAATTCTACTTTTCCTGGAAGCTTATGGAAAACTTTATATACGTACTCAGCTATAGGGTTTGCCGAAATGCATTGTTGCATATCTGCACACAAATTTATATATGTACATTTTCGTCGACTTTTTTTGAGTTCGAAGTGCCACTTTTATTGACAGTCATTCTATGCCCCTGTGCTAAAATTAAGACGTATACCGTTATTTATTTTATAAATAGACAAGCTATATTATTTGTGGGGTCTTCAGCTAGAATTTTTCAAGGCATGTGAGATTACTGTTTTCAAACTCGCTCATGCCAACCGCATACAAGCTAGTATATATAAACTCTACGTTTTATTTAAATTCCCCCGTTAGATAAAAGTTTAAAAGGGGAAAAATTCCCGCTATTCTAAAATACTTAGACACACGAGGCGTCCCGACCGCGGCTCTCCAATTTCCTAGCAGACGCAACCCGTTCTACGGCGGAAAACATTAAAAAAATGTATTTTTTCTCCTTTTAATACGCTTTTATCCCGTAAAACATTGTTGGCTGCTGTTGAATCACCTCACAGCTAATTAAGGGAAGCGGATCGTGTTGAACGCTTGAGACTACTTTTTTTGGTTGCAAGTGTCGGGGATTTTTATTTGACTTTAATACGCGAAGTTTGAGCGAAAATTTCCACTTTTTGAATTCGCTTTTCGGCTGTTTTTTGAAGGTTATCAAGGTATTTGAAATCGAGTCGGAATAGCAACAGTTAAATTTACTCTGTTTCTCACAGATGCTTTTTAAGAAATATTTCTTTTTAGAGCATAGAAATCTATGATAAATAGAATGCCAGCCTTGATGTGGCACATTACTAGACATAAAACTCAAGGAACTCGGTGAATCGAACCCTGATCCATTCAATCTGAGATACGGCGTTGGGTAAAAAAAGCAGTGACTCCCAGATGTACATATGTATGTCACTAATAAGATAATAAATATTCCATTTAGTCTAATATATCCATCAACAAGCAAGCATATAAAAATATGTTATTAATGATAACATTTTCTAAATTATATATTTTCTAATAATTCTCGTAAGATCTCCACGAGAAAATACTACGTTAGCTTAAACACTGCTCCAAACACATAAAAATGTCAATTCACTTTTAAAACGTTTTTTATCGTTACGTTTCAGGTCTCCAAGATCGAGCGTAAGTTAAATTTGTCGAGAAAAGTCTCGAAGGATGAGATAAAGCACGACCCTTAATAAATTTCGCTTCAAAGACCTGAAAAGGTACGCCCGAGCCGAAAAAATAGTGTTTGTACAACGGCAAAGGAACCTAATTTATTTTATACAAATTTAAAAAAGTTTTCGCGTAATTTTCTTATGTACATTTTTGTGAGGATACTGTTTGTTCTTTTTTTGAGTTATTTATGAGTTGCTAAGGTTTTTTACGCGATGGTAATGTTCCATATAGGTTATACCGAAAAACAAACATATTACATTTATTTAAATTAATATCAAGAAGCTGAGGTGTTTGGTTTGGTTGAACGCGATAACTTACGGAATTCGGATTGGAGTTGGAAAAAAATTGTTTCTCGAGGAAGGCCACGTAATTCTACGACATAGTAACAAAAAAAGAATATAGAGAAGAATATACAGGGTGTATTTAGACCGTGATCGAAAACTGAGGCAGGTAGTAGCGAGGATGATCACAAACCCAGTGGCGATATTAAAAATCTCGAAAAAAAATAAAAAAATTGACGTTTTCCATACAACCATCGGTGTTAAAAGTATGTGGTTTGTATGGAAAACCTCAAAAATTTTATTTTTTGTCGGGATTTTCTTTAATGCCAGGGGATTTGTAATCACTATCGCTATTACCTGCCTCAGTTTTCGCTCACGGTCTAAATACACTCTGTAGAATAAAGAACATTATGTCTTGTAAGCAATAGGGTCACAGTGAAGTCAGATTTTTATTTTGTTAATTCTAATAAAGTACATATTGCCTAGAAGTGGTGTATTTAGGTTCGTGGTGACTTAGGGTTCTGCATTACAAAAAAAATACAAGTTTTGATATTATTATTGACTACGATAATATGATAAGCTACATTTTTATAGGTATGTAATACCTTTTCAATTTTGATGGATTTTGTGTTTTGTCTATCCAAAACTAATACAAAAATTTCTATCTTACCCACTCATATCTCTACTAAAATTTTATTTCTCGGTCATCAATACACAATCTTTTTTATAGTAAATTGTCGTTTACTGCGATACGCATGTCATCAAATAATAATATTGCTAGAGGGCCTGATTATGCGTAATAAATGCCCACGTCGTTAACAATTTAGTGAAACAGCTTAAGGCGATTATATTCAATATTAAAGCGAAAGTTATAGACCCAAGGACATTGGGCCGATCATTGAGATAATACTAGAACTGCTTATTTAAAACTGAATTGTTGCAAATTATTAGGTATATATTGACCTAAATTATATACGAGTAGAAACTTGTTAGTCAAAGCAGCGAATTTTATATCATAACTATTTCATAAAGTTTAGTTTGTATATTTATCACTTAAAGTATTGATGAACTCAAGGCTTAGACATGCGATCGAGAATCGCAGTGGTCGCAGCTTCAAAGCCCAAGCACACACCTCTGACTATTCAAAAGAAACGGTGAAAGGCAAAATCATGAGTTTTAGTTGCAGAAAAGGCATTTATATGAGCTGATCATGATGACCACCTATGGGCGAAAATATTTTTTCGTCAAGAAAAACTAGGAAGAGGAAAACTCGATAAATACCAGATGATTGACAGAAACGTTTACTTAGGTGTAAAAAGTGTACTTATTTCAAGGGCTATTACCTTTATAGGATACATCAATACATGTTCAATAAAACCTAAGCGAGCAAAAGTGACATTCACAAGCCGTCAGATGAATATAAGTTCCTCAATATTAGACTAAGAGTCTATTTTAGTATACCGATCTGTAAGAATTTAATATTAATTTCGAGCTGCTGAAGAATTTCTCCAAAAAAAAACTAAACTATCTACCAGAGAATTGTATCCCTTGCGTTCTATTGAGGTTAACTTTCACAAGTCCAAAAAAGCTGACAATGGGCTAACCCAGAGCTAAGTCCTAAGACTTCAATCAGTTTAGTCGACTGCCGAATAATATACCTCAAATTCTAACTCTAAATAAGTAAAATAATTCAAAATTCTTAGCTAGAATGTAACGCTCCAAATCACTAAGTCAACTCAAACAACGTTGACTTGAAGACAAATTAAAACAAGAACATCGGTCCCAATTGTAGTCCCCACGGCTTCAGAAAACTGATTAACCGGTAACTCTACTTTTGTATTCGGATAGCGGCAGCCCTTTACGGCCACGTGATATACCCAGTTTAAAAAGGTACCCGACGAATGGGTCTTTTTGTAAAAACTTTTTTAGAGTTGTGTGTGTTAACCCTTTAACCCTTTATAATAATTTTGAAACGGTAAAAAGTCGGCCTTGGGTCGGATTAGGTGCTTTGATTGGGGGCATTTACCCTGCTTTCGTTTTTACCTTTGATATAGTCGCTTGTATAAGAACTGGGATTTATTATAAAAGCGATATGTATGTATATATATCAAGTAATCTCCTCCTTAAGTGTCCCCCCCACACCTCCGATATTGTCCACTCTTCCTTTTTCATCCAAGCCATTCTCCTATGGAATGCACTCCCCCTCGAAGTCAGGGCGGCTACAACCCGATTGGCATTTAAAATAAAAGTTCGGCAGTTGTTTTCCAATGAAATTTCTAAATAATATGAGTGTTGAATTACTTTTTTTTCACCTTTCGTCTGTTTATGTATTTATCTATGTATATATTATTATTCTGTATATTATAATATTATATAGGTATTTGTATGTAATATTTATTTATTTATTCATATATATATATATATATATATATATATATATATATATATATATATATATTATAGATTTTGCTTATTTATAGCAGTTTTTTTCTTCCTTTTTGTTGTTTGTTTAATCTTCTTTTATTTATACACCTACCTTTAATCTCTGCATCACCCTAAGGTTGACGGTAAGAGAATGCCTCTGGCATTATGTCCGCCTTTATACATTATGTGTAAAAAGTGTAAATAAATAAATAAATAAATAAATATATATATAAGAGGTAAGGATATCAATCTTATCTCATTATAATAAGCTGATATACGTCCCACCGCTAGGGGTGGACCTCCTATACAACTGAGAGGATTTAGTCCACGACGCTAGCCTGTGGGTTGGCGGGCTACACACTTAAGAAGGTGCTAAGAACTTTTAGGTATGCAGGTTTCTTCACGATGTTTGACATTGTGCGTACATTAACTTCTAAAGGTCAAAAGTCGGGGTTTGAACCCGTGACCGTCTAGATTCTTAACCACGCGCCTGAACCTCGAAGCTATCATTTCTTCACTAAATCTAATACATGACATCTATGTTTCCTACCTATCAGTATTGATGATCCTTACTAACAATCTGTCTAAACTTTCTTAGTGAAACCGCTGGTCACATGGGGGGTCAGTCCTCCACTAGCGCGTCACAAAGTTAATTTGCCGCCAGGGCGCGGCGCCGCACAATTTCAATGCCGGCCCGGTCCCGCCCGCGCGGTATTATAACGAAATTCACTCTCTTGGTGCGAGTTCTTCGCATTTTTTATGTGCAAGGTAAAAGAGAAAGCGGTTAAAAATGACCATTTATAGGATTCTCTTGCTTTTGCCCTTTTGTAGCGGTCAGAATGAGGTGAAGATTGCTGTGACCAGCGGCGGTTATTTAGGCCTCTCGTATGGCATGTCGCCGTGGTCGATCTATGGCCCAACCACTGCATGCCTCTTTGCGAATATCGTCAACGCATCTAGCCAGTTGGCATCCTACACTATGTTTGCTGAGACGTGATTTTCACTCCAGAACACAGCCTTAGAAATTGTAAACTCTAAAAGTGTGCCCCGCCTTTTTTAAGAAATCTGGGGTAAGTACCACAAGTGCAGCCCGCTTTTGTTTTATTTTGCCACTTTGTGGCCCTTGCCAAAAGGTTGTCGACCACTACCTACTGTGCAGGGAATTTCCAAACTCCTTCTTTATAGTATAATTTTTATTTGGTTTTGGAATCATGACAAATCAGGTTCCCTACGATTCGCTTGGCTTTAGTACTCGGCGTCAATACTGTGCGTGCTGTTGATCCTCGAGGACAGGAGTTTCAGTGGCGGGTGTTTGGTAGGATAGGCCATACTACATTGTTCTCCGCCAAAAGCGTATAACTCAGCACAGTCCCTACTGAGTCCGGGAACTTGTGTAATTTATTCATAGTCGAGTAATGACACTCGATTACTTTAGCTCAAACCCTTTACAACGAAGCGCACCTTAAAAAAGTGTTATTTTTATTAAACGCCAGCGAAATTACATCTTTTGATGGCGTTTCCAGAAACGTCGCGTTTTCAGAGATTGACTTTTGACACGGTTTTAGATGTGTTGTTTATGTTTTAGAAGGCTTTATCTTTTTTAGTCCGGTATGGTGTGATTTTTTGCAAAGGAATGTATATGTTACGACAAAATATAAAAAGGATTGTCATAAATCAGGCCTTAACATAAAATAATATGATTATACTATAATCTTCCTAATAAAATACCTTAATTCGTATTTTATTAACACATATTTTGGCCGGCTCGTCTTGTGATCTGCCTACGCAAAAATCTCGAGACAATCGTTTACCATTTAAATTAATTTGTTAAGTATTTTATTTCCGAGAACAGCTATACATGATGTCAGTTATCACTCATCAGTAATCTCAATTGATTGATTTTGCTTAATATGGCGATACGGCTATATAAGGAAGACACATTGACCTCACGACATAGCATAAAGAAATCATTTTAATATATTTTGTAACAGTTAGTTCCACGAGATAGATTGCTATATTTTTTAACCAAAAAGTAACGTTATTTAAAACTTAGGACGGTTTTTTGTAGTTAAAATTATTTGTAAATACTATTTTTATTAAAATCGGTGATTTAGATAATTTCTCAGTTAGGGGGGCAATGTGAAAGACAAGAATCAGATAAGTTCCGTATGTACAAAAGAGATAAAAAATATCTTAACAATAATACATTCTTAAATTATTCAAAGTTAGGTTCTTTTTGAATGAGTCATTATTTCTTTTTTAGTTTTATCAATAACATACAAACACTACTCAAGCACTGAATACCAATCTTGACCATTTCGAGTGAAATTTTCAAAAAATCTCTTACCGCTTCTAATTTTTATCACCCAACTTCTAATTAAACTATTTTAAATTAATTAATTCTAATTCTTCAGCTACACTTTCCTTATTTTTTCCTTATCCAATGTATTCTCCGGTTTCATCCCCACTGGCGTATAGTTATCAGTATTTATCATGAGGCACAATATTAAATTTGCTCGGCTAAAGGCGGCCTAATGACACCAAACGTCGCGGCGTTCACATTACCATCGCATTACGGCTAACAGCGTGTGACTGATCTTGGAACTCATTTGCGCTGTGTTTTATTACAAGAAGATTCTTATTTACAAATATATTGTCATGGATATCTTGATTAATTGACGTACATAAGCTCACGCCTGTATTCCCTGATGGAGTAGGCAGAGATGCATTTCTCCACCCACATTTTGCCGGTTATTTATCAGCCCCACGTAGTAGGAGGCGAGCCTATTGCCGTTTTTAGGGCCCATTCCCAGACTTCGTGCTGTTACTGAGAATTTCCTACTGGAACGTGAATCGAACCCAGGACCTCTAGATCGCACGATAAAAACTTGTATCGTGAGATCATGAGGCAGTCCATTTATTATTCTATTGTTTAATTGAAAATATGTACTACAATCTAAGTATCGGTAAGCGTTGCGTTGGACGTCCAACCACAAGGTGGACCGACGTTTTGGTGATAATCGTGGGATAAAAACAATCATCAGCGTATACAGGGTGTATTTAGACCGTGATCGAAAACTGAGGCAGGTAATAGCGATAGTGATTACAAACCCCCTGGCATTAAAGAAAATCCCGACAAAAAATATTTTTTTTGAGATTTTCCATACAAACCACATACTTTTAACACCGATAGTCGTATGGAAAACGTCAAAATTTTTATTTTTTGCCGGGATATTTATTATCGTCACTGGGTTTGTGATCACCCTCGCTATTACCTGCCTCAGTTTTCGACCACGGTCTAAATACACCCTGTATATACATTCGAATGCTGGACTCGAGCCTCTTTTACCGTTGAAAGGGTTTAGGCCTCAGTCTACCACGCTCCCTAGGCTAGCAGATATTATGAAGACGAAAAACTTTCTTAAGGCGCTCTACCTAGTTATTGTATAGCAAGCAAGCCATATTAGGGCCCATGACCGAAGATTGTAGCTAGGGTCGCCGTCACCGAAAACGGTGAGGAGGTCTATATATATATATATATATTGTATAGAGACTATTGTAACAAAGGAATAAAAGGAAATATATTCACTTGAATAGTTAACTTGAAATCTGTTCCATAGTTGCTTTGTGTACCTTAAAAGAGACAATTTATTACACCCCACTAACCAGTACAAACGCGGCCTAACACATTGAAATGTTTGCTAACCCGACGTGTACAAAGTGTGCTCCACTCAAGATCCATATCGCATTATGAAGTGACGCTTTTACGTTCAAACCATTATAAATAGCTAATAAAATTATGAATCCCATAAAAACAACGGAAGCGTGTTAATAATTTATCGTTTTAAACATTTCAGCGGTGTTAAAATGTAATTAAATGAAACGTTTTTGCAATTTTACGTCCGCGGCGCAAAGAGAATTTACTATTTTGTAATATATTGGCGTAATTAAGTTGTAAAACTTCCCAGCTCTGGGAACGCTGGGGAATATAAACGGCAGTACTTATGGGACGTCAAACGAGTTATGGAACATCGGAGTATATTCCGTTGAGGGTCAAGTGAATATTATTTTCAATGAGGTACTTTGTGACTTGGTAGTGTGACGTAAGCTTAAATATACGTATGTCGTTTTAACTAATGGTGGAAATATTAAAACGAATTAATTGTAAAAGAGTAAATAAATAGCAATTGATAAAATGTATGCAGTGCTATGTGGGTAGATTTTATGTAAGCCAGTTCAGTGCTAACAGAAGCAGATTACCGTATCAAGCCTTGCGTTGAAACAGAACTGAATTTTGTATCACAGTGCTATTGTGTAGTATTTGATAGTTACGTTACAGACGTCCAGTAGGGAAAGTAGTTCGGTTAATAAAAATAATGTGTGATAGCTGTGAACATTTATCGTGTTAATTTATTAAAATAAAGAGATGTTTCAGAGATCCCCAATACATTTGACGTAGCTGTCTTACAACTAGGGCGGGTTAGTCATTACATAATTTTTTATAACCTAGTTGCCATGTTACTATTGAACAATATTTTTTGTCGGAAATTAGGCTAGCATTCTATTACTTGCTTATTTATTAGAACATAGTTTATTCAAATGGAACTTCATACACCTGTGCCCACTTCCTAATTAATATTAATCCATTTGAATATCAACAGCCAAAGAAAATAAGAGGTTCGCTGACTACGTTCTATCTATAGCTGTACAAATATACATAGTCTATGCCTCGGTCACCACATAGGCCCTTTGACATTTGACAGGTTATAATGCCACAAAAAAATCCGCCCTTTGACATTTATTAATTGAGTCGACCTTCGGAAATATTTATTACCATTGAATTTATTTAAGTATAAAAAGGTCGTAACTGAGGGTGTGAAATTATGACTTACCACGGAGGTGGTATTGTGATGTAAGAGTTAAGATGGTGATATATTGAGCTGCTAGTACACATACTCGCATATATATAACCTCGCTTCTCTATTCGTCGAATTTGGTGCCTTTTTGACTCCATAATTTTCCGCGAAGGAGTATGCAGAGGTACATTACTGCACCTAGTCCCACATAGTAATGGGCGAAACTAAAACCATTTTTGGATCAAACTTACAGACTTATTTACAGACTCTATCTAACACGTTTTTGACTGATTATCCATTTTGTATATTTTTTGTCTTCCTTCAGTTTTGTACACAAATAAAAAGCCCTAAATATAACAAAAAATAATTTACCTGATCGCATCAAGAACATCGATCAAATCCCCACTTAACCCCATGAAAAAATACGAACGCGATTTAATAAGAAAATTTAAGGGATCCGATTATATCACGCAGACACGGGGGCTAATTAGTTTGTTGTAATTAATCTAATGTCGCCTCGATCTTAATAACGTCGTGTCATGAAAATTAATTACCAAGAAAGAGGTTTAGTGCTTCACGTAAGACCTGCTTTGGGCTAAGCTAGGGTGACTAGGTTTATGATGATACTATGATCTATTCTACGGCTTAAATGTAATAGTATTTGCAGCTAGGGTAATATCTTATGAGTATAATTTTATTATTGTGTATTGTATATTGTGTATTGAAGATAATGATCAATTTTTACGTAAAAATGTTTCTATATTTATTACTTATATCCCTTATCTACGAGTACCGTAGGATATTTTATCTGTTTAGTCGAGACGCGATATATTTCTAAAGTCCATACCAGTTTCTAACCTTGCTAGTGGTATTATAATTCTTAGCCACATTCTCCAACCGCTGGACACCTTGATCCTCTACCACTGAGAGGTTTTAGGCCTTAACCCTACCACGCTGGCCTAGTGCGGGTTGGCGGACTAAACACCAAAAACAATCCAATAATTTTTAGGTGCGCGGGTCTTTTCACAATATTTTTCTTTAACACAGTTTATTACAACACTACTCAACCGCACCAGAAACCTTTCTATCGCACTAACTTTACATAATCAGTGGGAATAACAAGGCAACTGATTAACAAACATTGCCAATAGTATCCTCTGTAATTCGTGATTCAATTGAATTTAGTTTCTTTAAGCCCCACATTAATTCTATAATACTGAATTACTAAGTCTGAAAAAAGGGTCTATTGAATCGTACCATTTACTTGTCAGATTAAATCAGGGTCTGCTTTAGAAAAGTTACTATTCCAAGATAGAATTATTTTCTCTGGAACTTTCAAAAATATTTGTCAGTTTCATTAGATTATTTTTCTTGGGATAGTACAAATTAAAACGGGGATTTTATTTTATTCGGTTGTTTTTATTCAATAAGTCATGATTGTGGAGAATAAACATAACTGTTATTACATTCGATTATGGTTTTAGTTTAATTTTAACTTCCTGACATTTAGGAATTTTGAACGTTCGCGGTCGACCGCAAAAAAAAAATGGTGAAAATTTTGGTACCAAAAAATAATAAAACAGTAAAAGACATGCATCATAATAATCATGCAGAATAATAAACTTTATCTCTATCATCATCAGCCAATTCTGGTCCACTGCTGGACATAGGCCTCCCCAATGACTTCTCACGGGGATAATAATAATAATAAACTTATCTGTTGCAAAATCACTTACGGGATGCAATAATGATTATTCGGCCGTTGGTATTAAACCACTCTTCTGATATAAAATTATTTAAAGCACTATGGAATAACTGTGTAAATTTAATTTTAAATACGGATAATTGTTTTTACTGTTAAAAGTAGGCATGTATGATAATTTATTGTATCAGGTGAGAATGTTAATTTTTGTTATATTTTCAACTTACTTTTGTATAATACTTGTCGGTACTTCCATAGATGGCAGTGATGGCCTCGGGGTTTGGGCGCGCGGTCGAGAATCTCGGCGGTCGCGGGTTCGAACCCCAGGCACACACCTCTGACTTTTCGAAGTTATGTGTGTATTCACATTGAATTATCACTAGCTTTAACGGTGAAGGAAAACATCGTGATGAAACCTACACACCTAAGAGTTCTTAAGAATTTCTTAGGTGTGTAGTCCGCCAACCCGCACTAGGCCAGCGTGGTGGACTATGGCCTAAACCCTCTCAATGGTAGAGGAGACCCGTGCTCAGCAGTGGGCGTATATGGGTTGATGAAGAAGAAAGAAGAAGAAGAAAGATTGCAGCCTCGAGATATTCTTGTTTATATAACAAAATTCACGACTGTATCACGTAAATTACGCCAGCCGTGTTAAGTTTCATAATCGGTGGTGACTCTACTTCTGCTATTAGCGAAATCCAATAAATCTTTAACAAACTCAGAACTCGAAATCCTGAATTCTTGATTACCGGGCTCAATACAGCCACTATACGATATTGCTATGATATCTCGTTAATTTATCCACCGTCTGAGGCCAAAGTAACTATTTTATTTTAAACTTTCTACTAGGTTATATTTTATCAATTTGGATAAAGACGGCTGAATATTCAGCCCAGAAGCGTGCCATAGGTAAAGCCTATGTCCAGCAGTTGACGTGAAAGGCTGGTGATGACGATGATACTAGCTAAAGATTATCCAGTGAACTATCCGTAGTACTTGAAACTCGTTGGCACAGCATTCCAGCCGGTATATTGACGCAATGCGGCGCTGGCCAAGTTTGTTTTAGCCTGTAACTGACTATTATAAAGAGGCATTATTTGACCTCCCCGAGAGGGATGAAGCCATTTCCTCGCCCCTCTTGTTGACTCTTCAATTTAAAGATAGATTGTGGTAAAAAAGAATGATCTAGAAGTTTTTAATTTTTTTATAATGATACGTTGGAAAGGATTTTTGGCGCTGTTGTTCATTCTGACGACACAGGAATCTTTATGAAATCTATGTATGTGTCGCTGTTATGTGCTGTGACTATGTACATATTCTCACGTCTGTATCCTCGAAAGAATAAGAACGATTCTCCAGTTATTTAATCAATGATGAATGAAAATTACAACCAATTCGCACCAGGCCAGCGTGATGGACTAAGGGCTAAACCCTCGCATACGGGCTGATGATGATCAGGAATTAAATTTCCGGAACCCAATTACCACGCAATTAAATTACGGAGAAGAACATCATAACAAAACTTTACACCTAAAATTCTCCACAAGAACTTGTATATTAGAAATGCCTGCACTAAAAATCAGGCCAAACAGTTTACAAGGGAGAATATCGAACAAATTCCTGTTTGCTTCAAACTTTGCACACAAATCTACTAAGTTGCGTCCCGGGATGA
Organism: Cephonodes hylas; assembly: GCA_030295005.1. Lineage (NCBI taxonomy): Eukaryota > Metazoa > Arthropoda > Insecta > Lepidoptera > Sphingidae > Cephonodes > Cephonodes hylas. The sequence continues at coordinate 10,913,035 of AP025379.1, read as the reverse complement.
TAGATAACTCAATATCTCACATCCCTGAGGTAATTTTTCGAAGCTAACAGCCAGCACGCTCTGCTGTCTCGAGTTGCACGACGGATAAAACTATATTCAGCGAAGTAAAATAGTTTTAACCGGTGCATTATCATGTCTTGTTCTGCATACTGTAAGAATTGCATGAAAGGAAACAAAATTGAAGGTAGGTGCGTGTTATTGTTTCTTTGGTCCCGGGGTGTGATTCATTTGAAGTTCGATTGCCGGGTCAGGGAATTAATTAAAACTTCGAACGTGAAGTTTATGTAAAAACAGCTTTATTTTATCTTCATTCTGTTTTTGTGTTGTAATGGCATAATAAATACTAAGCAAACTAATAATTATGCCCTAAAACGATGACGGATCTAAAACTTTGAATATTATAACCAAAAAAAATCATTATTGCTCTTCAAGAAATATAGTAACAGTTTTCAAATAAATATCATTACGTCGACAACTCTTTAAAGAATAGATATGGAATCAAGATAACATACTTTAAAGATAATAAATTATTCTTGTTGTGATATGTGTTGTTACTAAAAATGCAGATAACTGTCAGTCGACGCCGCTTCTGTAACATTAGGGCGTTAATAGAAGATAAAGCGCATCTCATCTTATCTCATATCTCCGCTTGTATCAATAGTGTGGGTAAGGCCTTAGCTACATAGATGCAACAAAGCTATGATATGAAAGCTAAGGTATATATATACTTTTAGTTAAACAAGCATAAATTATATAGATATTTTTTAATCTTAATAAATTATTAAAGTTGAGTGTATTTGACAGCCCCGTGGCGCAGTTGGCTAGACACCAGCTTGCGAAACGAGGGGCCGCGGGTTCGATCCCCGCAACGAGACAATAATGTTTGTGTGATCCACAAATCCACGACACAAGACTAGTATCTTACTGTGGGGTCATAGCTATGTATATCACTGTTGGATGTATTTATTTATTAAAAAAATCAAGGAATTGATCTGTATTCACAATAAATTATCTCTTACTTTAGCAGTGAAGGAAAACGCCCAGCGGTGGGACAATGAAGATGATGATTATAAATTAATACATCATCATCATCATCATCATCAGCAGCAGCATTAGCCCATAAACGTGACCACTGCTGGGCATGGGCCTCTTCTTCTATTAAGAGAGTTTAGGCTTTATTCCAGGACGTTGAATAAATAATGAAAATGTCTCAGTTGTGAATTCACAGAATTCCATAAATAAGCCTTCATTGAGATGATTAATCTAAATAGAATAGCTGCAAAACATAATTATGCTTGTAGACAGTCCGCCAACACCTTATGACGTAAACGTTGTGATAAATTATTATGCTACGAGTATGTCAAGTAAGTGCGCAGTGCAGTTTCGTGCTGTGTGAAGAAGTCATAAAATGCAAATACCAAGATTGCAAGGCGGCCGTGGAGAATTTGCATTATTTTTAAATCAAACCGACGCGAAATTATGCGAGTTTTAATGTGTTAATTTGGAATAGTGAACAGCAATTTTGCACCCGGACTGAGAAATAGGAATACTGTGGATAACCTGCATTTTGCGAGTATTTGAGATGCGCTGTTACACAAGATTTTCACTGAGATAGAGTAGTCTAACCAAGCTCTACCTTAGTTTGAGTCAGCGAACCAAGATTCTTTTATGTAAAAAAAAAAGCAGTGATGGCCTCGAGGTTTAGGCGCGCGGTCGAGAATCTCGGCGGTCGCGGGTTCGAACCCCAGGCACACACCTCTGACTTTTCGAAGTTATGTGTGTATTCACATTGAATAATCACTTGCTTTAACGGTGAAGGAAAACATCGTGATGAAACCTGCACACCTAAAAAGTTCCTTGGAATTTCTTAGGTGTGTAGTCCGCCAACCCGCACTAGGCCAGCGTGGTGGACTATGGCCTAAAACCCTCTCAATGGTAGAGGAGACCCGTGCTCAGCAGTGGGCGTATATGGGTTGATGAAGAAGAAGAAGAAAAATATATAAATATAAGTTTTGTTAAACTTGACCATGCTTTTTTTGTTATGTACATATCTTAATAAGACATGCTTGTCTAGTAATTAGATAATGTTATCCTTCACTTACATATTAACTATCAGAAATACGATTGACAAAAGTGACACATGCTCTTGGAATTCGAAATATAATAGGTAATAATACAGTTTTCCTGTGTGCAGCAAAAATAAAAGTAAATTATCTACACTAGGCCAGAGTTAGGAACCAGTCTCCAGTTGTTAAAGATGCATCAGGCAGATAGGGAGGTGGCTCAGGATGCTGAGCATGGGCCCACCAGTGGGACGTATTTGAGCTGATGGTGATGATAATAGTAAGTTAGTATCTATGGCATCGTTCTAGAAGAATCAACATTTTTTTAAATCGATTTCAAATTCAAAATACCATCAAAATCTGTACAGTGCATAGCTTCAAATCTCATCCCTTCTATGGAACACAATCCCAGTCCACAATCGTCGTGTGTGATCTCCGCAGGTTAATACGTTAAAGTTGGTTTATAGGCGCGCACGTGCTCGCAGCATTTCACTGATAAGATACCGATACGGACAGTTAAGATAATTTTGATAGAGGCCGGCCTTTACGTGGGCCGGGTGTTTGGTTTTGTGGTTAGGTGTAATGCGTGAGGGAGTAGGTTCAAGTTTATGATGGCAATGTGAAATTGAAAATTTGATTTGAGTAAAGCGCAACTTACGTAACGTAACGTCTTATGTAAAGAAAGCGCGGAGAATAGGAAAATTACAATAATTTAAAAGTCGTAAATATACCTCTGTAATTTTATATTATGTAATACGGCAATAAACTTATCTCTTGTTATGTAAACACATAATATCTTCTTCTTTTCTTCTTTATCAACCCATATACGCCCACTGCTGAGCACGGGTCTCCACTACCATTGAGAGGGTTTAGGCCATAGTCCACCACGCTGGCCTAGTGCGGGTTGGCGGACCAACACATAATATGTGTATCGACAATTATGAAGTACTTTTGCAAAGAATGAAAAAACATTATGAGTAAACCTGAACCCCTAAAAATCTTAGGATGTTGTTGTTGTAGACTTGTCTTAGTTGCAGTGGCGGCCCAGGGTCAGAATGGGACATAAACAGAATTTTAAAAAACTATTTCAGTTTTTCATTTACCTTATCATCAGGTCACACCAAACTTTGCAAAGTTTCAAAAAACTTTACACATCAGCTTCAAAAAACTTTAGCCCAACGTAAATTCCAAAAATAATGGAGATAAAACAAACAGTGATGCGAAAGACACTGTAAAATTAATGGGCTGCGGAGGTGATATAATTTTTCCGAATGATTTATAAAGAGGCTGCGTCAGTGAATTTGCAATTCGAATGCGAATGTTCGTTGGACACATCGTATATCAAATGCGATTTAATATTATAGAATATCCAGTGAATTTGTAATGAGCGGGCGGTATTTCCATGGTAATGTGTGACGTCAGGAGCGGGGTACGGATGAAAGGTATGTCGTAATGTATGATGTAGAATATAGTATATTGGTAGGAAGAATTTCGTAAATTGCTCCTGGGGATATAACAATAATTTCGCGGTAAAAGGAAAATATTTCAGTGTCAATGTGAACGAGATTTAATATACTTGATAGTGAAGTTGAAATGTTTGGAAACGAGGAGCGATAGAATTTTTTTTCATGCAACGAAAAGATGGCGGAGTCAAAAAAAATGAAATGAGAAATTTTCCCCTTAACCAGTCTTGCTCATCGCACTACGTTTGGGAAACAAAGTTTGGTACTACATTTCTTTAGCAATTTTTGACTACAAAATACTTAAACACTAACATGTCTTAAAGATATCTCTAGCCTCTCATAACAATAGGTCTAAAAGAACAAAATATTCCAAGAAAATTTCTCAAACTGAAAGATCTCAGTTCATTGTCCGCTGTACAATACAAGGCTAAAAGTAACGCAAAAGATTTTGCCCGAACAATTATTAAACCGCAACACATTTTCACCAACAAATTTCATGTCTTAATTACTAAGCAACGCTCGCTCAATGGTTTTTGATGTGAAGCCGAAATTCTGATGTTCTCAACAATAGCTTCTGTCTCGCTTTAGCTTAGCAATTACCAACGCGTATGATAAGGACGGACGCAAAAATCCGGAGACAGACTTGAAAAATTCGCTCGACCCAAATATTCGGGTATACTTGAATAAATCATCGAGGAAAAAGTCTTTTGTTATTTTAGGTCTGCTGCGGGCCGCAGCGGGTGAGTGATCTTGCAAGCGATGGGCCTCGGGTTCGATAACAAAAAACCAAGTAAAATGTTTTCATTATGTTTAAATTGAATTGTTTACCTCATCGAATATTGTATTGGATTATCTTTTTTATTGACGGAGGATTGAATATTGAGGGATTGAGGTAAAAAATGATGGAGTGTTCGTTTTCGCTTGAATAGAGACCACACACCCACACAATATAATGCTTCGAAGGTTTGACAGTCAAACTATGACAGTCATTTTGATGCAACAAGACTTAACGTCCTAATTTAACATTCTTCAATCAAACAAAAATGGAGTTGTCAAATCGAACCTACGGCCTCTCGTGTTACAACCACTTTACTAGCTAACTGCAGAAGGCTTAAACACTAAATTCACTTAAAACAGAAACTGCCAGAACGAAAGAATATTCGGCTACCCTAATAGAATTAGGCAGCTACAGTACTTTTGTCAGTTCAAGATGTTAATATATTCTAGTAAGTTTACGGTTGCGCTCGTATAATTAAGTTTACTAAGCATATTACTACTGAGGACTTTGGAGGGAGGAAACTATCCATTTCCACGTACCGTTCGCACAAGCATATTTACCTCTTACAGTTGAAATGGCACACGCGTCAAAACTTCTCAACTTCTCGCATTAAATACCGTAAATAAATATAACTTTAACTTCTCTTCTTGGAGTAAAGCCTGTATAATGTTTTTTATTTTAGCAGTCCTATGTTCAAGTAGATGATAATAATTTATGGGATCAAAATTCATGTCAAAATAAGTGGTGATGGCCTCGAGGTTTAGGTGCGCGGTCGAGAATCTAGTTACGGTTTCGAACCCCAGGCACACACAGTGCCCATCATTGCGACGTATTTGGGCTGATGATAATGATGATGATGATTATGAATCAGGTTTTTTTTTATGATAATCCGCTGAGATACTTCTTCGCACTTAGCTTGAAGGACTCAGAGTACAGCCATGAATAAAAGTAAAGCTACCAAATCGTTCTCCACTTTATTGTCAAAATTCAATTAATCTGAATTTAAAAATCGTTCAATATTTCTATCATGTAAAACAATCCCGTTTAACAAAAACGGTAAAAAATCCAAAAGACGTCTAATAGCCCAATTAACTGTAATACGAAATTCAAAAACAGGCTCTGTCTTCACAGTAATAGCAAATTAAGTGTCATCCATTTAACGAAGTATCGGGTCATTCCCTCACGTTTCAGTGTTAAAAAGAGTTATAAATGCGAAAACAGCCCTTGGCTATATCTCCGTGAATAAAAAATATATTCTAGAATATCCGGAGGGGAGGGCCGCATTGCGATCTTAATAAACGTATTTAATGACCTCCCTATTTTAATATGAGTTGTGATGCTCTTTTGTTTCGATTGGATAATTTTAATTAAGTGAGGGGATAGTTAGTGCTGGGGTTATTAAAGATATTTACGTTTTTTCACAATGGATAGGAATAGGCAGAGGTGTATTTCTATAGCTACTTTCTTCATCTGTATCCTTAATCCTGTTTAATAGAATACAATCTCCTGACTATTTTCAGCCACATTTTTTGACTTCGTGCCGATGCCGAAATTTTTCTAATGAAATTACCTAGTAAGCAACTGACTCGGAGAACGACCGAGGAGTATCAATCCTACCTTGCTTAGATAATTTATTCAATTACGTATAATTATGCATAAACATAGACAAACACATTTAGGCTATTGCAACAGATATGGATCACTAATTTTCTTATTGAGTTAGCTTTATTAGCATAATATAACACAATGACCCATTCAAGTGGTCCATTAGCTTTGTTGAAACTGCAGCGCTATAATACTGTTATAGTGAAATCCAAAGTAAATAATATATTTTTAATACCTCAGTTATTTAACTTTTAGGATCTTCACAAAGCCAAGACTAAATTAAAACACAATCATACAAAATTTAATCTAAATTAACGCTGGTATATTAAATCCAATAAACACTAATTAGACTATTCTAAGACAAAATCTGAGCAAAAAGGCTTCGTTGCTTAATTGCCTTTACAAGCAACATAACTGGGGGGGTCACCGCCCCCACTACGATACACCAAGTACGTCACTGACAAGGACTAAATTACTCAGCTATTTCATTGCAGTGGGTTTTGCGGCTTCGAACTCATAATGGAACTAATTTTCACGCAATTTCTTTGCTTTATTAGATGCAAGCAATTAATACGCGGTGGTTAAAATGGATTTTTTAATTGGCCCTTATTACTGTCGAAGGGCATAATAGCCAATTTGATATTTAAGGAGTTTCAGTTTTCCTACCGCTTTGAATTCCTCGGGAAGAGGGGATTTTTTTTCTTTTTTTTTAAAGTGATGCTATGACTTTTCAATGTTTGTCGGTGATATCATAAATGATGAAAGGTGTATTCCTTTTACGTGTCAGTAAAAATGGCTCTAATATTATTTATATGATAATAGATATTTTTTATGAATGGATGTAAATGCTTTAATAATTATAATCGTTATAGTCATTGATATTAATCATATATTTAAGAAAAATCAGCTCATATGTCAAGGTTAACGTGATGGACTACAGCACAAATCCTCTCAGTTTTAGAGGGGGCCCGTGCCCAGCAGAGGGATATAGGCTGATGATGACAACTCACATACTATGTACACGTATGTATGTAACGCCAGGTAAATAATTCACTTGTCCCACACGATAATCTGCTACACATTGACAAGCATTATCAAGAATAAAACACATAAAAAAGCAAAAATTAAATACCCACAGTATAAATAACCCTCACGAGGTTCAATCAAACATAAAAATTGTAAAAGAAATCTATTTATCGCTGGCAATAATCGCTTGACACAACCTTAGATCCAAGCGCGTCCCACGGGACCCAAGATACCGCCCATTCACCTCTTAAACCTTTAATATAACAGTTTTATCGATATAAATAATGCGATCATCCCGCAATTATTGTGACGTTGATAAAAATTAAATAGCGATAACAGATTCGATACCGACATTCAAATACTAATGTAGTGTACCGTGAAATCAATTCGATAAACAAACAAACGGACGGGTTTTGGTGAAGATAGATGTGGTTTTTTGTATGGGTTCAGTATTAAGCTATGGATTTTAGTCATCATCATCATGTCAGCCAATCGTGGTCCACAGCTGGACATAGGCCTCCCCTAATGACTTCCATCGGGATCGGTCGGAAGCCGCCTGCAGCCAGCGACGTCCCGCGACCTTGACAAGGTCATCGGACCACCTTGTCGGGGGCCCTCCCGCGCTGCGCTTTCCAGTGCGTGGCCTCCACTGGAGAACTTTCTGGATTTCAGTAGTTGGTAACAATTTAATATAAGTGGTACATGTATCTTTTATGTAGGTTCAATAGTTTGTCTCTCACTTTTTTGTGGAGGGAAGTGGACAACTCCCTTTTGTTTTCCAACTCCTCCTTTATATCTATTTTTTTATTAACTTCGATGCGGGATCATGAAAAATTGCCGTTGTTAGATTCAATTTAACATAACTTTAAAAAACTGCCCACTAGTCACTGCACAGCTCCCTTTTATAAATGAGAATAGTTAGACCTTATTCTACTATACATATACAAAAGTACCGATCTAAAAGTCTGAAGTATGTTAGTTACTATTTTACGTTAGAATCAAATTTAAACAGAATAATCTAACTAAAATTTTAATCATCTAAATCAAATTAATATTACCAAAATGTTGGTTTTTTTATACCACAACGGACTCCTAAAGCCCATACGAGACGAGTAAAGATTAAATTTTTGTTCAATAACCCGAAAATATCATGTTTATTGCGTATAAAGCCGACTTATACGATAAATTATGATCGTTATCGCTCAGGAATCATACCGGCCCATACGTTACCTGTGATCTACTACATCTGTTGATATAAAAACGGTGAAATTATTTGGGTTCGATTGGTTTTTGTCTCTGTCATGCCTACTGCATTTTTCTAGAGGAAAAGAGACAGAGAATAACGAGTTCCATATCAGTTGGATGGGTGCATAGATTTTAAAAGATTAATGATTTTTGTTTAGTGTAGCGCTCAAGATTATGCCGATTTCTGTTTATGTCCAGATTTTAACATTAAGTTATTATGTATTTATACTTTTAAAAGATGACTTTAAATTTTATTCTTAATATAGATTAGCGTATCGGGCTTGTTTCAAAATTTGAAATACTTCTTGGTTTTAACTGGATTTTTTTAAACATTCCTTATAATTAATACATTCTTTTATTGTTGGTTCCAAAGTCTTTCAGCTGATGTACCCGTAATTATAGAATCTACAATAAAATCTTCATTAGAAGTAGAATCATTATATTGATGTAATCCTTCACAACAATACAAAATGAAGACAAATTTAGCCTAAATCGAAAATAAGCTCAACACAAAATATCAAAAAATATTTACCTACAGAACCAAGTCAGCGGCCGCCATTAATTTATAATCGCGAGCGCGTGACAAAGCCTCATAAAGAGCTTCTACAATGACAGTTGTATGTATGAGGCATGTAGGCGCTGGCACTGCACGGTACAAGGTTCGAAGCGGCATGTTACCCAACCCGTATGTATAAACTATAAACGTTTACCATTGATGGCACATTTGGATTTGTCGCATGCAGAACTCTCGATGGGTATCGCAAAAACGTTAAATATTCGATGGCATGTTTCTCGTGTCATTCTTTTTATAAATATTTGATTCATCATCATTATCATACGTCCAAATGCTGAGCACTTGCCTCCTCCACTATTGAGAGCGTTTTAGGTCTAAGTCCACCACGCTGGTCTAATCCGAGTTGGCGAACTACAAACCTAAGGAATTCCTAAAAACTTTGAGGTGTGCAGGTTTCATCACTACGTTTACCTTCAGTCCCAAAGCAAATGAAAACACACATAACCTAAAAAAGTAAGCGGTGTGTGCCTGGTTTTAACCTGCGACTGCCGAGATTCTCTAAGCCTCGAGGCCATCACTACTTCTCTTTATAAATACTTGATTCTCTCTTCTCTTCTCTTCATCAACCCATATACGCCCACTGCTGAGCACGGGTCTCCTCTACCATTGGGAGGGTTTTAGGCCATAGTCCACCACGCTGGCCTAGTGCGGGTTGGCGGACTACACACCTAAGAAATTCCTAAGAACTTTTAGGTGTGCAGGTTTCATCACGATGTTTTCCTTCACCGTTAAAGCAAGTGATAATTCAGTTTGGATACACACATAACTTCGAAAAGTCAGAGGTGTGTGCCTGGGTTTCGAACCCGCGACCGCCGAGATTCTCGACCGCGCGCCTAAACCTCGAGGCCATCACTGCTGATACTTGATTATCTTGTAGAAAACACAAAGTGTATAAAGGGGAATTTCGTGCTTGACTGATGGCCAGTGACCGTGTATAACCAATGTTTGTTTGGCATCTCCTAAGGGAACCGACACAGACGTCCCTCATATTTTTGGGATAAGGAAATAACGGAAGAAATATTATCTTATTTGAACAGCGGTATTTTATTATAATTACTTTATGTGTCGAATTCTGGCGGGTATGAAGTCAGGATAGCTGTCTTACGAGTTAGTCAAGAAGGAAATGGGAGGTGTTTGTCATAACAAACACAAAACATTTTAGATAATATAGAATACTGCGTGTGATTTTAAGAACCCGTGTTCGATTCCTGGATCTTGCTAAGAATTAAATTTACTTAAAAAAATGGAGATAGTGTAGCCCCTTACTACCTAGGACATAAAGACGGAGGTTTGGCATAACCAAAGCATTTCCTAATTTTGAGGGCAATAACGTTTCGACCGACCCGGGACGAGCTCACGAGCTCGACCAAACCATTACTATTTTTTTTTCCACATATTGATTTAAAATATCCCTGAGCTCAATAACGGGTGAAAGCTATCGGTCTCACAATAACTAACCCAGTGGGTATTCCTTGTTGGTCGATTCCAATAACTCATTTACCTTTCCGTTTATGGTAATTGATACACGATTGTTGTAATGGGAGACTGTTTTTTGTTCTTATAATGAAGTATGGTAAAGTGGTAGACTTAAGAGTATTTTATGGTATGATGAAGTGACGACATAGCGCCCGATTGTAAGCACGTATACTCAGCTATTGAAGTTAAGACGGTAAATTGTATACCATACATTTTGATACCAAAGTGTGTTATTAACACGAAATCCTACGGTAGAGAGGGGAAACTAAATAATTGTTTGTATATCAGGTAGTCAAGAATACAGCACTTATGACACGTGAACACAACTTTATAAAAACAGATTAAAAATAAAATTCAAAAATAATTGTCGTAAAATGCCTATTAAATAAACACTGGACATTGTAATAAATTGAATATTTACAACTTGTTATATTTAATATTTATTTTTGTTGGGAAGAATTCCTAATTAACATTCAATCAGAGGTATAAATGGGCCATAGGATTTTTCGTCAAGTCTAAGGTAAAGTACCACGCAGGTTTATTTTAGGTTGATGTACTGATGATTGCCTTCGGAATAATCTAAACATAGAACATGAAGATAAATCTAAGCCCCTACGCAAATAATACCATCAAATACGTGGGAAATATAAATACTGTCAACAGTCATATATTAGCGGAGGTATTTCAGAATGCGGAAGGCATTTGATAATGTGACGAAATGCTATCGATAGACGGTGCAGATAAAATCTAACGTTTGAGGCTCGTTAAATACCTAATGATGTGGTTATCTCGGTGAAGATAAACAGAAGCCACGATAACTGTATATTTACGATTAATAACATCTTTTATGTGCCTTCGAATCGCCGAAGAACTCAATCTGTGTTAGGGGTTTGGATGCGTGTGCATTTGGAATTCACGTATTTTTTTATGAAGCGCAAAAGTTAGGCTAATGTAATTATGATATTTGTAGTAGGCCAGCGTGGTGGACTAAGGCCTAAATCCTCGTAGATGTAGATGAGGGCCGTGCCCAGCAGTGGGACGTCAATGGGCTGATGATTATGATAATGATGCAATGATTAGTATGCAATATATTTTAAATTACTTAATACACATACACGTAAGCATAAACTTAAGCTAAATTTAATTTCTACTATTTTTCAAACTCATTTTCATACCTTATGGTCTTTTTGCGTATTTCCTTAGAGAAAAATCCGATAATAAAATTTTCGATCGGAGGCCCACGACTATACTAACACTTGTGGCCAATGAGTCAATTTGAGGTGAAATCAGTTGATATAGCCTTACCTTACAAGAAAACAAATACTCTCACACGTAACTTTGAATCTTACACCTAACCATTAATCAGCGGAATAAAGCGCTTCTCATCCACCCACACAAGCGCTGAGCGATCATTTACATTTAAAATAAAATAAATACCATTATCCATCATACAAGTTTAGGAAAACGTACTGAGGGCGACACGACGTGGAGTATACAAAGTGCTGCCTGAGATTGATAGGGTTATCTAGCCGAGATTGTGACGGAAAAAGATTCGTCTAGTGTGAACAGATAGGTTATTAATCATTCGGATGAGTTGTGTATCATCAGTGCGATTGAATATATATACATCGCTGTATTTTACGTTAAAAAGCAGTGATGGCCTCGAGGTTTGGGCGCGCGGTCGAGAATCTCGGCGGTCGCGGGTTCGAACCCCAGACACACACCTCTGACTTTTCAAAGTTATGTGTGTATTCAAATTGAATTATCACTTGCTTTAACGGTGAAGGAAAACATCGTGATAAAACCTGCACACCTAAGAGTTCTTAGGAATTTCTTAGATGTCCGCCAACCCGCACTAGGCCAGCGTGGTGGACTATGGCCTAAACCCTCTCAATGGTAGAGGAGACCCGTGCTCAGCAGTGGGCGTATATGGGTTGATGAAGAAGAAGAAGAATTGGTGATTAGAATGGGACACCCATTACTTCTTACTCCATTTTGATTATCTTGGGTGTGCAGGTTTCCTCGCTATGTTTTTTTGTTCACCATCAAAGTAAGTGATAATAATTTATTATGAATACACATGTAACTTCGAAAAGTCAGAGGAGTTTATCTGGGGTTTGAATCTGCGACCGCCAGGATTATCTATACTTCAAGGCTATCACCACTATTAGGTACTATTTTTCATTATAACTTTCATTGTTAAAAATAATAACATCTTAAAAAATGAAATTTACAGAAGAATACTTTGGACTATACGTTAATTTTCTATTTGAGCAATATATTTACAAATTTAATATCAATTTTATTTGGAACGCATTGAACTAACCAAGCGCCCTCTATATTTTCCGTTCCGATAAAAAAAATCCCAATGCAACTTGTCCGTCGTGTCTTCCTCACCAACAGGTTTGTCTCGTTACCCAGATTCCCACCTTGCGATAACTAATTAACATCCAAGCTGTTTATAATATGTGAAAATTCTTTATGTTATGGTTGGAAGTGGTTTTGCTTCCCACAACGTAGCATGTCTTGAGTCTACTAATATTGTGATATTTTTTTGGTAACTATTGGTATAGGAGGTAAACTTTAAAAAGTTCGTGGGTGCTGTCTACCCATTCAAGGATACAGTCGTGAGCGTGTGTAAGTATTACCATCAGAAATATATATTACTAGCTGTTGCCCGCGACTTCGTCCGCGTAGACTACAGGGTTGAGTTCAGAAAGAAAATAAGTTATAGTCTATTTTACTCCCTAAAGTCCTATTTATGTCCATACCAAAGATCATACAAATCAGTAAAATTATTTAAACGTGAAACCGTAACGCGCCGGTCGGCGCCTTGTACATAATTAATTATTGCGCGCTTGATGATTATTTTGAAACTGCGATATCTTCTAAGATACTCATCGAAATTAAATGATGTAAAGGGCAAATTTCTTTTAAATTAAATACTTATACTGAATAACGCATTTATTTGGATAAGGATTAATATAATCTTTAAAACATGCCTTCACAAACAATGCTTTATTTTATAACAAATTTAGTTAGCATAAAAGAGGTTATAGTGAATCAACCCTAAAAGTTAGACATATACTACCGCTGACTTTTTTGTAGACATTATCAAGCTCTACAACTTTTCTCTAGGACTCAACTATATATCTCCCATGGGTAAGGCAGCGTTTGCAAAAAACGGTTTCGTTCGCCCGTTTTTTCTCCGACTTACTTCGCAAATCCTGCTACAACAAAAAAGTCTTATCATTTTTCGGACTAATATATAGCCTATGACACTCACAAAGAACGTAACTTTCTATTGGTAAAAGAATTTTCAATATCGGTTCAGTAGATCCCGAGTTTACTTTCTACAACGTCACAAACATACAAACATACAAATATACAAAATCACAAACCTTACCTCTTTATAATATTAGTATAGATGTATTACTTCATATTACATTCCAAATATTGATAATAACAGCCCAATGAAATGCGAGCAGGCGTTCGTCTATTTCAGAACATGTTTTCCTTGGCCGTAACTTTGTTAAAGGAATTAAACACATATTTTCATAATAATCAAGCCGTGGATAAATATTTGCTTTAAGTCTGCGTTCGGAGTTCTCGAGCTGCTTGTAAGTACACGAAAATTGGGTGTACAGTTCCAGAGTATTACATTAATCCATATTTAACGAGAAACTTTAGTTCTTCGGAAATTATTTAGTACTAGACTTCATTAGTTGTGTCATTTGTTTTGATGTGTGTTTAAGAATTTGTCAGGTAAATTAATTTTTGTACGAATTAGAGCGCAGGGAGGATACGGATTCGATATAACCTATCTCTGACTTGGAGTATTTAAAAGAGCGATGATACTATGGGGCACAATTTTGAAACCAAAAATACAATGGAAATGAAACAATACTTTAAAATACAAATTTCTGGTGGACGGTGATTCTTTTAATCCTTTTTTGTACCCCCTGATCCTACTTACGTACAATTTCTTGTAAAATTTTAATCAATAAAAAAGCTGCTGAAAAATTATGTTTCATTTACTAATACAGCAATTTCCCAAAAAGAATGTTGTATATTTTATTTACTTCACGTTCAAATTTAGTATACGGTAAATGAAAAAACTCACAAACTCACCTGGCTTATCCAAGTCACTCAAAAAGTCCTCGGTATCGGTATAGGCGGTCGTCTGGCCCAAGGCCGCAAAGACCGCGAGCCAGGCCCACGCGGCGCAGCTGGGGCCCGACGACCGCGGCCTCGTCATGGCCTCGCCGTGGCCCAGGACTCACTTCGACATCGCACACCACTCACACTCACAACACTTGACACTGGCACTGTCTACTGTCTATTACCTGAAAAAAAGAAAAAGGGGAGTTAAACAACATTAATTCAGCCCTTAAGTCCCATTGCGTGGCACGAATCTTCTCTACATTGAGAGAGTATCACCATTGACATTATTAAAACAACGACATGTGAAAAAAGTAATAAGAGGATATTTGTCTGGATTAATTTTGGTTAATAGGTAATGTATATAGCCCTAACCGTGACCAGGTGGCTCCAAGATCTAAGTAACTAGACTAGCCTATGCATATCTCATCGCTTATACTTATATATGTTAAATTATTTTAATTGTCACTTCATCATCATTCCCCTACCCTGGTCCCAATTTATTCCTTGGGGTCGGCGCAGTATGTTTTCTCCTTCCACACATCCCTGTCAGCCGTCATGACTTCATTCACCCCTTTCTTTTTCATATCTTCAGTCACGCACTCCATCCATCTCTTCTTTGGCCTTCCTCGGCTCGCCCATCCATCCACTTTCATATTCATCACCTTTTTTCCTACATATGATTCATCCCTTCTCTTAATGTGCCCATACCACGACAGACGGTTTCCTTTCATATTTTCTATCACAGGAGCTACTTTCAGACTTCCCCTAACATATTCATTCCTCACTCTGTCACTCCGTGTTATACCACACATCCATCGCAACATTCGCATCTTTGCTGCATGCCGTCGTCTTTCATCCGTCTTCTTCGTTGCCCAACACTCTGATTCATACAGTACTTTAATTGTTACTTATACCAAAAATATTTACCCCATATATTTGTCCAGATTGTTCTGAGTGTGATAGTATTTCACATATTATCAGGTCTCGTTCGTTGGTCGATGAACAATAAAGTGACTCGGAAAAGGTAATATGAGTACGGTGAGTATGAGTAGTATGAGTGAGGTAAAACAGTCGTCCTACGTTAGTTACGGCAGTTTATTTCTGAAGCAGTCGATACTAGTTTGAGTAAGGTAAATTAGAAAATACAGTAGAAAACCCATTGTAAATAGAAAACGTACAAAACATTTTCTCAGTGGCACATAAAACGACCCTTGAGACTTGATTACGTAAATTACTATTTCCATATAATCGCCTGTAATTTTGACTGAAATGTCACGAGTTGCATGTTGATTTGGATCTTATCGCAGTGGAATAAAGTACATTTTCCGTCGTTAACTGACTGAATGAAAATAAACGATTTCACAACCCTATAGTTATCAGAATAAGGCAAAGTAATCTGGAATGAAAATCAATAGTTACAGGGCTATTTAACGCCGCACTGTGCGGTAGAGCCACGAATGTAGAGTCATTAGTCAAATCAATACTAATATATATAACTAGCTGTTGCCCGCGACTTCGTCCGCGTAGACTATAGGGTTGAGTTCAGAAAGAAAATAAGTCATAGTCTATTTTACTCCTTAAAGTCCTATTTATGCCCATACCAAAAATTATACAAATCAGTAAAATTATTTAAACGTGAAACCGTAACGCGCCGGTCGGCGCCTTGTACATAATTATTGCGCGCTTGATGATTATTTTGAAACTGCGATATCTTCTAAGATACTCATCGAAATTAAATGATGTAAAGGGCAAATTTCTTTTAAATTAAATACTTATACCGAATAACGCATTTATTTGGATAAGGATTAATATAATCTTTATAAAAATACCTTCACAAACAATGCTTTACTTTGTAACAAATTTAGTTAGCAGAAAAGAGGTTATAGTGAATCAACCCTAAAAATTAGACATATGCTACCGCTGACTTTTTTGTAGACATTATCAAGTTCTACAACTTTTCTCTAGGACTCAACTATATATCTCCCATGGGTAAGGCAGCGTTTGCAAAAAACGGTTTCGTTCGCCCGTTTTTTCTCCGACTTACTTTGCAAATCCTGCTACAACAAAAAAGTCTTATCATTTTTCGGACTAATATATAGCCTATGACACTCACAAAGAACGTAGCTTTCTATTGGTAAAAGAATTTTCAAAATCGGTTCAGTAGATCGCGAGTTTACTTTCTACAACGTCACAAACATACAAACATACAAACTTACAAACATACAAACTCACAAACCTTACCTCTTTATAATATTATTATAAGTATATAAGTATAGATTTATATTTAATTGTTTATGGATAAACAAGCGATTATTACAGCATTGCGTATTTATTACGAGTCGTATAATGGTAATTGTTTTGTGTTATCGTAGAGCCAAAGTGAGTGCCCCAATAACGATTCATTAATAATGGGCTTCATTTAGTTACGATGACGATTTAAAATGAGCAAAAAATGGTGAATATCAACTAAAATTGTACGAGTAATGTCCTATTTCATAACATAATGTAGTAAACAGGTTCGGAAAGTAAAACTTTGGACTATTTTGCCGTTTCGTCTCTAGTGGAAACTACTTTTCAAAGCGGTTGACATTAAAAAATAATGACTGAAACTAATAAAAAATATTTAATAGTTTCTGTAAAATAATTTTCATTTAAAGAAAAAGAGATTTGAGTGCACGGTTCACTATATACTTATTCCCTAATTGCTGGTTAAAACCCCATTCATACAAGTCACATACAGGGCGTAAAAGGACAGTGATTGGAACATATTATGTTGATAAAGAAGAACGTATCTTTTTGGATATTTTTGCCGTCAATGTTTTTGTAATCACCGTAATTGTTACCTGGCTAACTTTTCAATCACGGTATTTCTATACCTTGTATAAATCACGTGGGCTCTTTATAATTATGAACAATAAATGTACGCAGATTTAGGTAAGCGTAGAGCAGATCGATTAACGAAAAACAAATACTATAATCCCACCACTCAGTATAATAAAGAAAAACAAGATAACCATAATGCATTACAAACGCTCCACTACCAAAATAGCGTCGAAGAATAGAAAAAAGCAATCATAAAACTTTGATAGAATGAATTTTAAAAATAAATACACAATTTTCAACTTGACGCAGAGTTAAAATGAGTTACGGAGACCGTTTACTTGGATGAAATACGATTGTTTTTGTTTTCTAAGGCTTTTTACAGAAAGTTATCAAGATATATACGTCTAGATCAAATGCTCGCAGAATATTTGATATAAGTCTCACGAGTGTGGAATTCTATATTTCAACCCAGTTGGATCAACGGCGTGATTTGATAGCGTATGTTGCTTTATTGAATAAGGTAGGTATATTGTATTATTTTCTATACTTTTTGTTGATTTCATAGCTACTGTTGAGGGATAATAATATTTGTTTCTTGCCTCTCAACAATAAATTTGCTACTCTCTTCTTTTCGAAGAAATTTGTTACTCGTGCGCTTGAAAAACATGTTAAGATTTTTTTCAAAAGTTTTTTACATCAAACCAGACCAGCAGTAAATGAAATTAGTGTTATACCAGTGTGAATATATACACACATATAAAGTAAATAATCCACCCTCAAATCCACGTTGAGAAACCCTAATGAATTCAAAGACCTTGAACCGCGATCAAAGTCTGTACAAATCCTCTGAATTTAACTTGATAAATGTGTGTGAATGTGCAATAACCACGGCTTAGCAGCTCACTGAGACATTACACGCTAGACAAATATACTGAGGATTTACGACGTGTCCCGAGACTACGTCGTATCAAGTTAGGAAAATCTCGCAGCGAATTTAAAGTTGGACGCCTTATTCCTTAATGCTGTGTCCCGGGTCGAGTTTGTCAGTAAAAATGCTATTAGTACCAAAATTTTGTTCAGCGAAATTTTGAGTTGTACGAAACGTTTTTATTTTTAGTTAAGTCATGACGAGTTACGGGTTAAGGTTTGCTTCTTTTATTGGTATATTAATTTTACAATCACCTAAAGGAAAAGAAGCGACATAAATAGCGATTCCGGATATTGCTGACCGAATCTGCGTTTCAACTATTAGGACAAAATAGCTTTCGACGATTGTATCATTGCCTTTCCGGTCGCATTGTCGTGTCAGTAAAAAATATTGTAAATATTTTTAAAATACATTCAGATATTTCGGAATTTGGACCAAACAGAAATAAAGTAATGTTTAAGTAAAAAATAGTATGTAAACAATATCACTTATGTACTAATCCAAACTTCGGTTCCTTTATGATTAATCAAAATCATTTACCTAAACTTCCATTTCACTATTAATAATAAAACTTTCGAAGACAGTTTACAGATGCTGTAAATTATAATATGTCATCAGCACTTTCTATTACACGTCCCCACGCCTCAGTTACAAGTAAACTAGATCGAATAAAACCAATTCCCCAGCATTACCCAATTTACCATCCTCAAAATTTGAACTATTGGACTGTCTCCAACAAGAATTTAATTCGCGGACCGGCTGAGTAGAATATCAATACGTACGGAACGTATTGAGTTAGATTAAAAGTCGTGTGACAAAAACTAGTTAATCTCTAATGTTGGGAGTACTGGCCTTCAATTTGTATGCCCGACCACGGCGACCGCGTGAGATGGGTCTGTAGCGCCATTTGCCGCCTGTCAGGCGTGGCCCACCTGAATTTTTAGGTGTCCGTTGCTAATGAAACAGTGGTTTGGGATGTCCATCTGTGTTGCGTTTTCTGATCACGTACTCTTACCCTGTAAGTTGTTTACAGATTTGTGTTGTTTTGGGTAAGATTTTAGTTAAATTTGTATGGGTTTTTGATTGTCTGGTTGCTACTGTAGCATTAATGTATGTGATCAAAATATTTCGAGTTCTATATCAGTAAGATTTTTTGGAATTTTCTTCTGGAAATTGATTGAACACAGCCGTCACACAGTGCGTGTAAAAGATGATCAATATCATCCCATATCCCACTGCTGGGCATTGGCCTCCTCTACTATTGAGAGGGTTTTTAAACTTTGGTCAACCACGCTGGCCTTGCGCGAGTAGGCGGACTACACACCTAAAAAAATTTAAGAACGAGAAGAGCGTAAAAGATACCTTCACCTAACTTTTAGAAGACGAAGGTGTGAGGCATTCATACGTAATATTTGATCATTTAATATAACAAAAGAAATGTTGAATCGTCATACTAAGTTTGCTTGGTTGGCTGCGGTTGGCGGAGGTCCAATCGGTCTCTGTTCAAATCTTTCTGAATAGCGACTAGAGTGCATGAGGTGTAAAACTCAGTATTTTTTTCGAAGATTGAGATCGAGTGAGAGATTATAGTCATTTCTAATCTCTTTTAGAATCATATTCCACTTAACAACAAGTCATAGTATGGTTCATACCTACTTAAAAGCAAGGTGATAAAATTAACATTTTTTGGACATTGTCTAAGCCCTTATTGTGATTACATAATAAAAATATCGGCTTCTTTTCACCCGTCAATGTAGTTATGATAAATAAAATATGTTGTTAAACTATTCTCTCTATTCACTGGTCTAGAAAAATTCTCTTTATAACAACCCGACGTATAATTTATACATAAAATTTCCAAATTAACATTTTCAGTGGACAGAAAAATACTAAATCTACCCCTAATTACATTTTAATTCTGCTCAGTCTGGAAAAAAAATGATATTTAAATATGAGACCACTTTCGTGAAAGAAACAGAATACATAATAAAAGCGACATTAAGTCAGGTGCAAAAAACTTCATTCTTATTCAGGGGTCGGGTAGCGAATTTTCCGCGCTACCGTTCTAATAAAGACTTCTTTCCACTGAAGATTTCGCTTTTTGAGAATTTATTTTATATTAAAATTACTAGTATCTAAACGATGTATTCAGACCGTGATCGGAAACTAAGGCAGGTAATCACCGTAGATCACAAACCCACTGGCGTTAAAAAACCCCACTGTATACACTTCTACAATAAAGTCCCTAGTCATATTAAGGCTTTAAAGTATCATAAATTTAAAGAAATTACTAAGAGACATCTATGTAACAAAGCCTACTATACAATATCAGAATATATGGAAGATAACGAAGCCTGGGTATAAGTAAAATGTTATTGTAATCCCGGGCTTGACTGGGTCTACTTTAATGGACATGGCTGTACATACTTGATTATTATTTTAGTAACTTGTAAGCAATCAGGTATGCTCGCAGAAATGTCTGTGCTTACGGCGGCGTCGTGTGCCGGGTCGGTCACTTCCCTATGAAATGGTTGAGGAGGCCGATGGCTGGCACATGCGTCATACTCGTGAACGGGTGCTGTTTGTGGGGACTGGTCTGCCTGATTTGCTTATTTCCATTAATGAAATTTCCATTAATGAAATTTTAACCTGGTTAGATGTCAGAGTCTCCATTTAAGATGACTATGTTGTTCTTATATACAAAATTCTGATATTGTATTAATGAGCTGCTCTAATTCGGGAAATTGAGTCTTTGTATCTGTATTGTAAACTATCTCTTGATTGGAAAAGAGCAACACTAGAGTTTCTTGCCCGTTCTTCTCTAGTGATGACTGCCTTCCGAACAGGGTGGTAAATTTTGAAATGACTGAATCTAAGTGATGTATTTGACATTTTATGGATTCAATAAATATTATTTCATTTCATTTCATTTCATTTCATTTCATTTCATTTCATTTCATGGATGGAAATCACGGATCTGGACAGCCTAGTCGAAACCAATCTGGTCATTTTGTGTTGTAAAAAATATGCGTATTCATAATGAACTATCACCGATAGAGGAAAACATCGTGAGGAAACCAGCGTGCCTAAAAGTTCTTAGGCCAGACACAGACTATGGCCCAAACCCTTTCAAATTTATAGCAGGCCTGTGCCTAGCAACGGGACGTAGTTCATATACCGATAATGATAAATGTAAAGAAAAATAACTAACCGAATATTCCTTTGTAAATATTCTAAGCTACAAAGCGTAGCTTTCAGTACTCCACGCCTTCCATAATAGACGTATCCCCATACATATTCATTTTATTGCCTTCAATGAATTATAGCATGATATTTTCTGATAAATATTTAATTTCGGCACGGGAAACGGTTAAGAATGTGTATTTATTGCTTACATTTGTTTCCTTATTTCACTTATTGTTTATGGGTTTCGGAAGAAATATTTGGCAGCAAAAATAATCGATTTTGAACGCCCTGTTGGTATCGTAACAATATATACCGATCTAAATGTCTCAGGTTCAGTTAACGTGCATGGTATAGTTTTATAGAGATTTTCAGAAGCATTGAAGGAACTGCATATAGGAATAAACCCAAAGTCGTCTATAAAAATATGGGTTTAAAACATTTATTAAATATATATTTTTATAAAGCGTTGAAATTCAAAGCCAAATCTCTATTGAGTCGACTCCATATATTAGGTATACCAAGAAAGGCAAGTAAGATCATTATACTCTTCCGAAACCAGTAATCTAAATTTATATCCAAGACAAAACCACATAACAATGCAAAAAGGCAGTATATCATTTGCCAACGTGCTCAATCAACGCTGGCCTAAAATAAAAGAAGCGTGGAAAAAACTAAATCACAAGAACGAAAGCATATCGAAGCGTTCCCATCAAATTCATTAAATAAATGCGATGTGTATTAATCATAGAACCGGTTGGTCGGTTTGTGTGTCACTCGCACGCGGTGGCCGCGAGTCTGACCTCTCAGAAATTTGTTTTTAATACAGTGATAAAATTAAGTTTTATTTTCTCACTTCATATCATTTTGATAGGAAAAGATACCTAGTTATGCAAGCTATATTTAAGGTATTAGTTTATAATTGGGGGCGAGTCAAGCGCTGTCACATTTATAAAAACCGTGTTGCCAATGAGAAGTTTTTGATGGTAAAACCTACTTATCAAGGTTTTCTCCTAGGAAATTCCTAGCAGTGAAAAATTTACGACCTATGATCGTCATCAATCGTAATAAAAAAGTATATATCCTGCATGAATTAAACCTTTTAGAAGAAACATAAAATTAATCACAACTAATTTAGCTATCACATTTACTATGGCATTCATATATATACCATCGGTGATATGAATATTGTTTGTTCGTTAAACAGTATGCGTAACTGCTAAATGATCGGCTGCTATTTGAGTAATAGACGACTATTTATATCACGTATTGCGAAATTGCGCCTTAATCATGATGTGTCAAGTGAATTAATGATCGAATAATATCAACCTATATTAGGCACACTGGTACAGGGTTGTTGAATTAATAATTATATATCATCGTTTCAATTTCACGGTGTTCTTCACGAGAAATTTCTTTGTTGTGTAGCCTAAAACCTGCATAGAGCCAGGTATGGTGGACCAAGGCCAAATTATAGAAGATAAAATGGCATTTGCACATTATTTAGACGTTCATACATATGTTGCTGGTTTAGTTTGGTAGTCCAATTAACCATTGGATAGGCTGAAGTTTGTTAAAAAGTATTTTGAAAACATTTGAAGTACTATTAAATTTTCCATCGTCATATTAGATTTTATAACTTTAATTCATTGTGTCCTATAGCCAATCTTTATAAAATAAATCTTAAATTTGGATAATGGTCATTAGAAGAGCGGATTTCTTCTGATAGACGCTAATAGATATATAAGTTCCACTGCAGGGCGAGGGCCTCTACTACTAACGGGCTTTAGGCCTTAGGCCACCAACCTGGCCCAGTGCGGTTCCATAATACGTGTATGTCTTACAACTTGACCCACTAACCCTTATTCAGTTTAAAACCAACGGTTTTATATCAAAACCCGTAGAATGATCCTAAAACACCAGAATCAATTCCAAAGAAAACATGAGATTAAATTAAACTTTAAACACCAACGAATGCCAAGTATTTACAAAGTAAACATATTTAATTATTCATACGCTAAAACGGCGAACAAATATGCCTGCACGAGTCTTCCATCGCAGAACAACACGGCTCGCCCAAATTACAAATACATTATTTATGAAATCTCTCTTTCATTAGGTTAAATATTATTCTTCTAGATCCATTCTTGGGACCTTTGAATGTAACTAAGGGTTATTACTGGTCTAGACTAGTCCTTTGAGATTCATTTCACGCCTGCTCTACTTAAGAACTAATTTATGACGTAAATGAAAATCAAGGAATTAGGTGTTTTTTGTAGCGCCCATTTTGTGAGTATGAAGGTCAACAATAAATGAAAGTGTGAAAGAAATACATTAATATTTTTTAGATCTTGGGAGCACCAAGGATCTGACACATGAAGAATTTTAATAGCGACCTGCTTTTGTATATATAATATGTACATTGTATACATGTATTATATATATCATGTTATATTAGATCAAGCGAACCAAGACGCAAATAAAAAACAGTATGCAAAGCAATCAGATCAGAAAAACAAAATTATACGAAGTCCAGGGCCCAAGTCAAACTGCAAGATAAATGGGCTAATCCTCTTTATCGGAGGGAGAAAATTCGCTGCGATAACATAAAAGGGAAGATTTTAAAACGACATAATTCACAGGGTGGCCTTAGAAACCCTTTCCGGGTGGAAGCAAAAAAAAGTATTAGAACTTCCCCTTAATAATAGGAATGCTTGAGGGCTGTTTCTTTAGGCTACCTCTAAAAGATGTAACGTGAATTGAAGCTCGGCTACTTAGGAAAGAATGTTGTTCTCTCAAGAGGAAATGTTGCAAGCTTAGACATTAAGAGGTGGTAAGTGGCAGCTGGCTATAATGTTTCTAAGACTTTTAAAGCATTGCTTGTTAATGGAGGCTTTAATTTATTTTAAAACATTGAAAACTTAAGAGGGAGACTATAACTGTAGTTCGGGCACAGTTACAAACTCCTGCCTGCTTTAGTATTTCCTAATGGAAATATCTGATTCAAACCCAGGACCTCCAAATGGCACCTCACAAACTTGTACCGTGAGGTCTCTCGGAAGACTTATTGTAAAAGTTCAGGTTTCTCCTCAAAGTTTCTTTACACCGATCAGCCCCCAGTATCCAAAAAATCGACTACAGTGACGTTAAAATATCATTCCAACATCAGCCGATCCAAACCCGTGTGTCGAAAAAACAGGCCACAATGTCTGCAAGGGTTTAATCAACTGTAAATATGTACTGCTCTAACCCTCCGGAAAATTGAATCCGTTAATTGCCTATCCGCAGCGGGAATACTTTACGCCACTTTCCTTTGGATGGGTACTAGAAATTTTCGTTTATATTTTTTTCGGTCAAACCGCAGGACGAAAGTTTTTTAATCTCCAACGCTGCAAGGAAAGGGCCGCGGGAATTCTGAGTATTTGATGTATCCATTGATTTTCTTCAGCGGTTGTGGCCGTTCTAATTGTTGGGTTTTGCGAACGCTGATTAAAATAAACGACTTGTTGATACGAAATTTTTAAATGTAAGTTATGATAAATAAAAAAATCTATAGGTTCTTATAATTACCCTATCGTTTTATTATTCTTTTAAATCGATCATTGTGAAATATCTTTATTTAAATAAATACTAAACAGTGTATTGTGAGAAATAAATATCGATAAATACTGACTTGTGGTCTCGCAGCAAAAGCATGCACCGTGCTAAGTGCGTAGTGCTAGTGGGTTTTCCATAAGAAAATCTAATTTATGCATGAACGCCCATTGTTATTTGGGACCGATACCTGGAGAAATATGGACGCAGAAATGCACCTCTGTCTACCAATTCTAGGCCGCAATAGCCAATTTGTAAAGTTATGTATATAAATAAGCATAAAAATAACCAATATTAAATTGTTATTATTTTTCCAACTCAGTCTTTTACACCAGGGGCTAACACCCACGCGAGGTAATAAAAACAATCTTCAAATAAAATTCTTTATAAAACACTAAAAGTGAAACAAAATGTCAGAATAATTCAGGAATGTGTACGTTCAAACTTAGATGAGCTTTTCATCTCTCATTTCCATCGCTGGAAAGCTCTTCTAACATAAATAGAACTTGCTAAAGTTTTTACGAAGCTCGGTGTTACAGACTAGTAATATCCACGTCGTAAAAGATTTTAATTTATGGGTTAGTCTTTATAGTATCTTGGGATACACCTGATGATATGTTTTATGGGAAACAGTTGAAATTTTCCATTAATCATAAAAAAGTTATTCACCTAGTTGATTTCTAACTTTATATTTGTGTTGATGAATTCCTGACGGCCTCGAGAGAAGTCGTGATGGCCTCGACGTTTAGACAAGTGGCCGAAAATCTCGACAGTCGCGGGTTCAAATCCCAGTCATACATCTTTGACTTTTCGAAGTTATGTGTATTCACAATAAATTATCACTAATTTTAAGGATGAAAACATCGTGAGTAAACCTGTGACCCTAGTTTAAAGTTCTTAGGAATTTCTTACGATTGTCCGCTAACCCGCACTAGGCCAGCGTGGTAAACCCTCTCATTTTTAGAGGCCCGTGACCACCAATGAGATGTATATGGACTGATGATTGCTTGACTAAAATACATCTTCTTCCTAGGTCAGACTGTACCCAATGTGAGGATATACAATACATTCAACTCTCCTTTTATTGTCACTGCCTTTTTTTTTTTGTCACGAGAGGAAAGCGCCTTAAGCTCCCCTGTTCGGTACCTCGGGGGAGGCCGTAAGGGGTATGTCGGGGTCACTGGCTACGCCAGCATACCGACTAAAACCTCTCGGTGACCATCACACGCATTTAGGGCGGTTTTGCGGCATCTCAGGGCCAGAAGTGCCCTAAATGGTCCGCTGCCGCCCAGCGCACCGTCCAATTTTGGACCCCTCCAAATTAGGAGGGCTTGGTATGCCCTCCACTTAATCTATTTGGACGTTCGCCTTTCGGGAACGTCCACGACAGTTAAGAGGTCACGTCCTCTGCCGCCAATCTCGGGGTTGCTATCATAGGGTACCGCCCCCGCAGTACGCCCTGCTACCCCAGTACCCCTGTTAGTCGCCTCTTACGACAGGTAGGGGATACCGTGGCGGAATTCTTACACCCCCTATCCACAGGGCGGTTATTGTCACTGCCTACTACTACCAGCTCATTAGGCTCCCTCTCTATTTAAGGTGTATTCTCTACTGCCTCGATTATTTCAAAGAGACGGCGAAACATTATTCAAATCAACCTTCCTTGAACAACTCTGCATGTATTGTACAAAAAACAGACCTCGTGGCGCAGTTGGCTAGACACTAGCTTGCGAAACGAGCGGCCGCAGGTTCGATCCCCGCACCGAGACAAATGTTTGTGTGAACCACAAATATTTGTTTCGGGTCTAGGTGTTTGTGTACCGAAAAAGTCTCTCGTAGTGTCTGATACCCACGACACAAGTCTTGTAACCTAGTGTGGGGTCAGAGCTATGTATGTGACAGTTGGGTGTTAAAAAAAAAAACCCTATCTCAAAACTCAACAGTCATAAACCATACGCGATTAATATAAGATTGTGCAAAAAGCGGCACATTCAGCAAAGATAATAACAGCGATATCGGGGCCCGTAATATGATTTACAGCCGTGCAGGATACAAGGAGGGCGCTCCTTCTCACATCGTAAGTGGTACGTAATTGAAACTGAATGATTTATACACGAACGTTTACTCGCATTGATATAAAATAAATAATGCTTTGTTTGCACATAGGCTTTGCCGTTTGCATGTTTTGGAGCAAGGGTTTGTGTGACGTCATTAAAATACATTAGTGTGGTGTTGAGACGCGCTGTAGGTAATTTTGAATTGCTTTTTTATTTTATATTCAGCCTTTATGCGTCTCTTTGGCACGGGCCTTTTTAACAACTGAAAGAGTTGAGGCCTTAGTCCACCACGCTTGGGTTGTCAGACAAGTAAGAACTTTTAGGTTTGCAGATTTTATTCTCCGTAAGAAAGAGATGATACATTGTGAATACACGCATAACTCTGAAAAGTGTGTGCCTGAGATTTGAACCTGCGACGGATCGTACATAACCTTTGTCGGAAACTTCTTCAGAAAATAACCACGATTATTAAGCATACACAACACTGTCCTGTATCTACTGCTTCCTACCACTCAATAAAATAAAAAAATCGATTCAATTTATTTCTACCATCACTTCCGACCAAACGTCTATTATTGGAAAAAAACGATGCAGGCCGGTTTAATTCATTCCCCTTTTAATTAAAATATTGGCGTCTGTAATTAACGTTGGGAATGACGAGCAGTTTGTTCGTCCCGTTGTTATAAAGTCGATTGACACCCAAAATTAAACAACGCATCAATATTCTAGCCGAATCGTACAGTTGACCTATTTAGGAAACACAGCTCGGCAATTAGCTGACTATATTAAAATGTTTTAATTAAGTCACGCTTGAATTCAATTATTTATCGATAAATTTGTTGATTATTTATGAAGGTGCTTATTTTTGTATTCTTTTGACATCACAATGCCTTAAAGTTGCTGGAGAAATAGACTTTTTATCGACAGCTGAAGGCAGAGTAACGAGAGGCTGCGAGTTTGATCCCCGCATCGAGAAAAATGTTTGTGTGATCAAGGTGAGAGATGAGACCAAAAAGACTCTCGTAGTTTTAGATACCCACGACGCAGCACTTATATCCTAGAATGAGGTATTTATTTATATATTATGAATACATATTGATGCTTAATAACGCTTGATAATATTTCTTTTACTTAATATTGCTATTCCTCATTTCTACGTAACATAAATAATAACCAACAATATAATGTCACTGTCCCTCGTGCTCTACTTAGAGCATATAATCGTATTCAAATGTATGCACGCAGTGTAACATACGCCAATCCAAACCCGGCCAATAAAGGGTCTTATCAGAAAAATCCCTCAACCTTCTGCACGGCCCATATCCCTGGAGCGTCCCAGGGCCCATAATATTTCAGATAGCATTGATTTTAGGCCTCCAACATTGAGAGGCTCAGCGTTTGAGAATTGCCTCGTAAAATTGTCCTTATGGTTCGGCTTTCGATATTGCTGTACAGCGACATCTGTTGGTGTTTTATGCAAAACTGGGTTTTAAATTAAATTTCGAATTGGTTTAATTTTATTCATTTTTTTATTCATTTCACTGTATCGATGTTTACAAGTTATTGGAAACTTTGTTGCGATTTTTGGCTTGCCTATAATAAAAAGTTTTTATATTTCTTTCCGGTTTGAATTCAATCATATATAAAATTTCAATCTTTGCTTTGCATATTTAAATATAGGCTGCTGAATCCCCTTATGTTATACACAGTAAGTTATGTAATACTCAGTATTACTCAGGTGCAGCTATTGGCTTCGGCTACCCTCATCTTACCCACGTTTATACCTCCTCCTGTAAGGAATTTCTACTCCGTAAGAAAACCTCCCATTTTTTATTGTCTTCATCCAGCTTCAAAGGAGAATAACATGTAACCATACTTAAATGATTTCCTCGGCATTTACTGTAACACAGTTCGGTAAATCTGCTTGTGAGAGGAGAAATTGTGGGTTCTATCCCCGAACCAAATAAATATGTGATGAAAAAATATTTCCTTTTTTACCAGTTGTTTGAGAAACCGTAAATTCTCTCGTAGTTTCTATTTTTCCATTAGGTATATAGGTGACACACCTGAGAGTTAAGTAAAGTCTAAATCAAAACCGAGCGCACAAAGCGTTCGTTACCGCAGCCGCACTTATATTCCATACAGAAAACAACTAGCGCAAATAACACACGAGAAAGTGAATGCTGGTAACACCCACACGATGCTCGCGAAATTTTATACGAGCACCAAAATGAACTGGCGAAATAAAAGCTGAATATTTAAAAAATAGAAAAAAATAAAAACACGAATGCGGTTTGTATAAAAACAACAGCCCGTATCTTTTCAGACGGTGTGCTAGTAATGGGAAATCTCGGGCATTCGGTCATTGGTAGCCGAATGCGAAAATTTAACCGGATTTTGTTTCATTTGCACGAATTATATGAGAAGATCGATTCGACGTATCAGATAGTATCATTACGCAAAATTCGGAGACTGGAAAATCTATAACTGCCAGCCGAATCATCATTTATTTATTTGTGGAATTATTTTTGTGTTTTTATTATTATTTTTTTTAAGTATCGCACTTCATTCCATTTACTACTGAAAGAGATTTACTCTACAACGCTGACGTAGTTACGGCAGTCATCCAAACTAACCACGCCTATATTACTGAAACCAGATTGATGAATTTTGGCAGAAATATATTAAACATTGGAGAAGACTAAAAACTCCGTACATATTCATTATAATATAGTCACTAGCACGTTGACTTAAATTAAATTAAATCTCTGCTTCATAATCATCATCCACATCATCAGCACATAGACATAAGTACATCCCATTGCCGGGCTGAGGCCTCCTCTACTATTGGGAGGATTTAGGCCTTTACCCACAAAACTGGCCTAGTGAGGGTAGGGAAACTATGCACCTAAGAAATTTCTAAGAACTTTGAGCTATGAGTACCTGGGGTTCGAACTCTGACCCGAGATCCTCAACCGCACACCTAAGCCTCATTTACGTACCAAAATGATTGCTATTTAGAGGTACTATTACAACATCCGAAAACAATATCCAATCAATGTTAATGGCAATTCTATGGAAAAACCAATAAACATAAACCGTATTAGAGGGCATGTGATGCAGATCCAACATAATTATGATAATTGTTGAATGTATTAGCGATGTGTGGAAATACAGCGATTAATTATTCCGGTTAAGTAATTACCATCGACCTATTTTAATGATCGATGTTATGTTTTACAGCTTTTGATACTCGTTTTTAGATAGCCCATCGCATTCATATTAGTGATAAATTTTATGCATTTCTCTTCTGCGGATAAATACTAGGGCCTTATTACAAATCAAAAGTGGATTTGTTAATTTTAGCTGTTTTGGAAATTATTTTCGAAAATTTCAGGTTTTCTATGTTACTGACGATATCCAAGGAATATATTTTATGTTATATTTATTTATTTTCAAATCCTAATATACTGAGCACCTTTTTGGCATTTTCTTTGCAGGTAATCTAAATCTTACTTAAACCAATTATAAAGCCGCAATTATCGCCGGTGCCCGAAATTACCCGTCACTTTCGGCTTCACCTCGCCCCACCGAAGCCGAATCTCCGCGCCTAAACCACACTGCAACATTGCAAAAAGAGGTTATTAAACAAGAGTGGATCAACGGAAAAAGGTTAGGCAACAATAAAAAAGGTAAAAGCCGGTAAAGATCCGAAGGTCTTTATTGTTGCTCCCCAACCGGCTTTTGTTTCGAGCGGCTTTTGTTCTGGCCGGCTTCGCGCCGGATACTTTGAATGGTAGCCGATTTTTCAGTTGGGGAAACAAGTGAATTTTATGGCTAGGCTAATAAAAATTTCATTGGTTCTTACATTCGTATGATGGGTTATTGGATTTAGTATGCATACGTATGAGGCTACGTGCGGATCTTTTTATAGGGGCAGCTTTGTAAGCGGAATGTGTTTATAGAAGTTCTTGAGTATGGAAGATGGCTGCTGTCGTAACATACTTTTATTGGTTAGGATTGATGAAGAACGTATGGATAAATTTGTAGAGAATTTTTAATGATAACTTAGTAATGTTGTTTTTTGCTAGATGTGTAGAATTATAAACATTGACGCCTATATTATGTCCGAAAGCTTAGGAGTTGTGAATTACTGCCACCATTTGCCACGTTTACGTTTATTATATTTTAGGTCCAGCCTGATCGGGGCTAAAGAAATGGCAATTATAGTCACATTTCTCGAATACGCTTTAGATAGCTTTGCAATTGAAATATTATTTAATACCTGGTTTGATTAGAGAATCGTACCAGAGAACTTTTGACCTCACATAACATATTTGTGTATTGAGACAAACAAGAAATCAGACGAAGAGTCAACTACCAAAAAACCAGTCCATATCCATAGCTAAATCTTCTAGCCTTTTTACTAAAACATAAACCGTTTTTCATGAAAACTCAACTAACCTATTCCACCAACTGGCAGATGCAGTTGATTTGTTTATTACATCACTCAGTTATTTTGCAAACGCGACGACACGCCGTGGCTCACCAAGCCGTGGCGCAACTAGAGTAATAAATAATTCCTTACCACAATCATGAATGTATGCTTGGGAGTTCCACGCTCCGACATATCAAATAGAAATAGCTTGGCATGTAAATTTCTCGCTGGCGATTTTTATTTCACAATTTTCATATATAAATAATATACGATATGGGAATGTAAATACGAAGTTATGGGAAAACATTGTATTTCTACATCCTCATGGGTTAGCTGGTCTGACGCCCATTTGGCAGATGTATCAGGTGAAAAGGTATAGACAGAGAAACAAAGTTATTGAAATATCTCAAAGAATGAGCGAGCTAGTGTCAGTCGGCAGTTTACATACTCATTGCTAGAAGCCAATTCCAGGTCCGAGACAAAATATTAGTCTGATCCACAAAAAATATTATTCATTCTTTCGGGTCTGGGTGCTAGAGATACCGAAAAGTCTCTAGTAATTTCTAATAACCGCTATATCTGACTCGTACCTTAGTCATCATCATCATCATCAGCCAAAAGACGTCCACTGCTCGACATGGGCCTCTCCCAGAGACTTTCAAGGTGTTCTATCGTACCTTAGTGTGGGATTAAAAGTACGTAAGTGACATTTGGGTGTATCTGTTTGACACTTACAATTGATTTCAAAAGATGTACGAGTAAATAACAGGGTTAGAACTCCGCACGTCATCTTGAACTGCAAAATAGAAGTCTCGACTGTGACGGTTTCAATGTTTCACTAAATGCTGACGTCAAGCAATGCGTTTTGTTAGTCAAATGAAGTTTCCAGGGGTCCAATTTGTCGGAGATATTCGTGACAGCTCGCTATCGACCAGTTCACATAATTTGCAAACTTGCTACGAATACACACTGCAGATGTATGGCGTTATAATAGTGTTAATCATATCGAATGTTTTAAGAGAATTTCAATCTTTACCCCTATTAGTGTTGTTTTGGATAATATCAAGTAAGAATTCAATAATT
The DNA here is from genome assembly GCA_030295005.1 of Cephonodes hylas. Lineage (NCBI taxonomy): Eukaryota > Metazoa > Arthropoda > Insecta > Lepidoptera > Sphingidae > Cephonodes > Cephonodes hylas. The sequence continues at coordinate 10,880,535 of AP025379.1, read as the reverse complement.
CAAAATCAATTTAACAGCGAAGGAAAACATCGTGAGGAAACGTCCACACTTAAAAATTCTTACAAATGTCTTAGGTATGTAGTCTGCCAACCCGTACTGGGCCAGCATAGTGGACTAAGGCCTAAACCCTCCCAGTTATAATGGAGGCCCGTGCCCAGCAGTGAAAGATAAAATGACTAATGACGATGAGCTAAAAATGCGGTTGCATTGTTGTGACTAAGACGATCGTTTTCTTTATCAGATGTTAAGAAAAGTAAAAAAAAAAACACGCTTGCAACTCTGAACGTAATTACAGAGATGCATTTCTGCACCCACGTTACAATCTCGTTTAAAATTTAGATAAAAGGGACGCGTCTAACGCAGCGAAATCTAGACCACACGATATTCATTTATACTTCGTAACCACGAGGTGTATAAATGTAACTCAACATGACACCTCTGATATAAACAACAAAAAAGGATACAACCCGTTATCAACCCTCAAGCCTCAGCTAATTAAACCCCACGAAACTGGCCGAAAAGCAACCAATAAAACTTAAAAAGGAATGATATTCAAAGAAAAAGTATAATGAAAGTGTGAGGAAAGTGAAATAGGAGGGGCCGTTGAAAACATTCCTGATAAAACATTAATAAGATGCCGTGCCGGCTTGTAAGACATAATTTGCCGGGACTGCAAACAACTTTCATTCCCCTTCTATTATATTTTGCCGGCTAAAAATGTCCCCGGAATGAAATTAAAAAGTTTGGGATTTAACTCGAATCTGTTATGAGGGTTGCGGACGGTATGATGGAGTAATCATTTCGGTGATATCTGCATTTGGGTGAATGTAATAAAATATTAAGTCACAAACAGGAATATTTTGAATTAGGGTGCTATTTTCAGTGGAGGTGACGTAAAACTGATGAGTTCCATGGTCATTTAAGACATCATCTAGGTTGTCACGGGTTGTAATTCAAGGCACGTTTATTTTTTCTATGTTCTTTGTTTACTCTAAATGAATTATGGGTTGTTGGAAAGTAAAGCTTCTGAAGGTATTTGAACATTGAGGAGCTCTTAACAACGTCTTATATTTAAAAACTAGGAACTATCTATATCCTATCTATAACTAACTATATCCATGTGATTGTGATAACAGATATGCTATTATGAAGAATATGTGATTTAACTTCAAAAGGCGAACTGTACAATTTTTTTGATAAAAAATATATTTAAACAAATTTTCCCATGTTAAAAGTCAAGTGACTACCAAAGTTTGTTTGGTAAATTTTACTTGACTGCCTATCCCACTGACACGGTATGTGAAGATATTAAGGCAAATATTTGTTATGGTCAGTGTTGCCAAATGCAAACAAAATAACTATGTGTGCTCAAGTTTCGAGAAACTAAAGTACATATTGACGCGTCACATTCAATAGGTGAAGGCGAACGAGTAGTCTTTCAACAGAGAAATTGGACACTGAGTTTGCATGGATTTTACATAATTGTCATCGATAGGCATTTGGACTTGAAGAAGAACCTAGTTGATTATTTTAATGACTGTAACTAGAATCATCATCAACCCATATACGTCCCACTGCTGGGCACGGGTCTCCATTACCATTGAGAGAGGCTATAGTCCACCACTCTGGCCTAGTGCGGATTGGGGGATTACACACCCAAGAAACTCCTAAGAACTTTTAGGTGTGCAAGTTTTATCACGATGTTTTCCTTCACCGTTCAAGCAACTGATAATTCAATGTGAATACATACACACATAACTTTTAAAGATCAGAGGTGTGTGCCTGGGGTTCCAACTCGCGACCACCGAGTTTCTCGGCCGCGCGCCCAAACCTCGAGGCCATCACTGCTTGTAACTAGAATATTAATCCTTTAAATAGTCATAGCCATACGTGTATAGGTTCGAGATAGATCAAAATATTGACTTGAGATAGGTACAGATCACTGAAGTTGTATGTTGATGTTCATTTTTGCATTCACGTTCCGCCAATCGTATTTTAGTAGTACGTAGTAGGTACGTGGCGACAATATTGCCTATTTTTAGATATTCTAAATCTGAGTTGCAACTGAGCATTTCTGAGTGCAGAGCCACTTTACGCGACTCGAGAATTGAATCCTGGAACTTTAGATCATACGGTACCTATTTGTGCCACCAGAGACGAGGCAGTCATATTATAAAATTTGATTCACAAAACAAAATTCCATCATAACGAACATTAAAATAGTTCAAAACATTACCAGACCATCTCTACATGGTTTCCAGTAGTAGCTTGTATTCGTATACTTTTCAAACAAATACTGACTGCGCACCGACTGCGGCTCATTTATATATCGGTCAAGTGCTCGTGGAATATTCCAGAAAAATCCAGAGCGATCGATATGTTTCTAGAATCGCCGCTCAGATTTCTGAGCACCCGAAACAATTAAACCATTCCAGAAAATTCGAGAACTATATTCTAGAACATTTCATGGAACAATCTACAGTCACATCGCTATTGGATTTAGTGATAGGGTAGATATATAAGTATTTTATAACGATTTAGTCAAACAGATTTTTTTCAACGCGTTACATTTTGAGTTGTGTAATCATATTTTAGTAACCCTAATATGTTTTTTCTTATCAGCCCATATACGGGACTGTTGGGCACGGGGCTCTTTTACCATCAAGAGGATTTAGGCCGTAGTCCACCACGTTTTCCTATTACAGGTTGGGTTTAAGTATGTTAGTAAATGTGATATAGAAAATAATATTAAGCTGACCAGTATAATTGTGGCAACTTCTAAGAGCTACACAACTGACAGAAAAAACAGGCCTTTAGGCTGATATATTTTTTCATTAAATCCAGCCAATCAGCCTCTGAATCTTAAAATGCTTACACGCATCTCGCATTATCTTTTATTGGTAAGCTTTGGCGATTTATCTTTTTTTCATTAAGCAAAGGACCGATTTAGTACATTGGATACAATCTAGATTTGAATCTAGACATTTAATTTGTCGGAGTAAATAAATAAAATTCATTATAGCAGGGGCTGAGAGAACAATTTCGGGGGTCAATAGAAAATGGCTCCGAATTACACATGTCTGCTACCTACGATCAAAGGTCTTGTTTGTTGAGGCTTCAAGGGATGGGATGTGTCGATATGATAATATCGAGATATTTACAGTTTGTCGATACATGAATATTTTTTACGATAAGAATATTTATCAAACGGAAGAAGCAAGATATTTCAAATTTTAGATATCATCATCATCATTATTCTCCTGCCCCGCTCCCAATTCTTATTTGGGGTCGGCGCAGCATGTTTTGTCCTCCCACACAGGAAAGAAGGACAACACATGCTGCAAAAGAGTTTTGGCAAATGTTTTACGGCCGGCCGCCTGCCTGACGCCAACCCTCCTTGGGACTTTCATTGTTTTAGGTATGGGGTAGGGATAGCGTGTGTTTGGGTACAGGATATTGCAGGTAAGAATATTTGGCCTGATGGTAAGGATGTTACAGTCCCGGATAAGTAAGTAGTAGGAGACTACAACATGACTGGCTCGATCAATGGAAAAGGCATCCCCTGACCAATGAATTTTAGATATATGTAGATCTTATCCGGTATAGTACGTTTCTTATTTTTGTTTACGTTGCATTTAATTGTAATTAATCTACATCATTATTATCTTCATCAGTTCATATACGTCCCATTTCTGGGCATGGGCCTACTCTACAAATATACTACATAACTTCTGAAAAGTCAGAGGTGTGTGCCTGAAAATTGAACCTACGACCGCTGAGATTCTCGATCGCGCACCTAAACCTCAAGGCCGTAAGAAGAGTAATTGACTCCTATAATTTAGGTTACTTCAAATACAAATCTTGGGCTTTCAAATTCATCCTATATCGCCATTACCACTTAGCGCCATAGCATTATCGATATTAATTCATTTTTTACGGATAAATAATAATTTATCGATATTTACGACTGTGATATCCCATCACTAGAACGGATCAAATCAAATAGTTCTATATGTAGGTCGCTAGGGCCCTGTTCGCCACCGAGAATAAATTGGTTAGCACGGTGACGTATTGCAAATTATCTTTTTTCTCAAAAAAGCAATAAATTGAGTTCTTTAGAAATTTCTTGCTTTGGTACTCAAAAGTTGATTTGATCGGCCCTAAAGGTATCATTGGAATCGAAACCCAAAGACCATAACTGTGAAGTGGGTAAGATCTTTTATGATCCTAAATATTCTTCTTTACGTTAAAGTTGAATAATAAAGTTTTTCTTTCTTCTGAAATCTATAATTATCTAAAATATTTTAATACCCATGGTGCGATTCCCTGCGTAAATAAGCTTTCATCAACATGAAAGAATAAAGGCAATCTATATTTTAAAACGCACTGTGGTATCAGGTGTGTTACCTTTGCATTTTATAGTAAGAAAAAAAAACAAAAGGTTACATAGCCAATCTACCACAACCGCAAGTTAAGCTAAGAGATGCCAAAGAAGGCGTCCATCTTCACGGGCCATTGATCAAAGGAATAACGGAGTTCTTCAAAACCTTCTCGGTAACTTCTTAACTAGTCGTGATTAAATTTGCGGATCGCCAAAACTTTCACTTCCTTCTATTATTTGACGTCGTTCTTTATGGCAATTATGGTAATAATCGGAAAGAACATTTCCTTTAAAGTAGACCGTGAGGTGACTGCCGTAGAATTATAAATGTTAATGATTTTTAAGAGGGGTATGAGATGTGATTTAAGAATTTTGAGGGGTCATCTTTCCACTGCATTATGAGGTAAGTATGCTTTAGAATAAATACATCAGCTCCTTGTAAGAGTCGAGAACAACTTTAGTTCTGTAATGGTCAGATTAGTGACTCCAACACAACTCCTTAAATTTCACTTTACTTTGATAATACAAAAATCTATTGTATTTATCCGTCATATTTTGAAGGATTGTCCGAAATCTGATGAAAGTAGGCATAGTCCCAAATTTGACCTTTGCATTTGGCGGTTTTCGGTGATAGAATTACTAGGTCTGTCGCTATTTAGTACATATTACTGAAATGGCTGGAGGCTAGAAGACTGATTAGAGTGGAAGTGTTTTTATCCGGATGGCAAGTACACTCCCTAAGACTTACCTACCTTTAGATTCAGAACAAGCTGATCGTTTAAATGCACACGACGCGACGGTCAAAATTTGACTCATTCATGCATCAAAAGCGTCAGGCCCAATTAAGTTCCCTCACTCATGATATGTAAATATTTATATGGTTTAAAAGTGAAACCCGATAATCTCGACCCATTCACACGTATTTTAGTAGAAAATTGATTTATTAAATACAAACCAGTTGTGATGTTTACTATGAGTTAACTTGTAAGAGTGCGCTGATCGCACACCCACACTTTCCTTTTGAGATTGTGGTTATTTTTAACGTTGTTTACGAAAATAATTCGGTGCTCCCGCGATATGGAGGAAGGGGGTAATCAAAAAGTCCCAGGTTCTGTTTCTCGAAAAGTGCAGTTGATTTTTTCATTAGGAAATTCTCAATAGTAGCATGGGTTCTACAATTGTTCTTCGTGAACAAGAGAATAACTGACAAAATGTTAATAATGGGTATGTTATATTTACAAAGTTGTCACATAAAAAGAGACAAAATATCATAATATAATTTAGAGGTTTAATCTACTTATTCAATGTTAAAGGCTCTAAAGGTATCGATTAACTAGAAAAGATTATCAAAATACCTAGAAGACACGACCTAGCATATCAATGAGTGTCTCCGTTTCGCTGTTACATTATCGTTAAATATTACTAGCGGCACAATTTCCGCAAAGAATAGCTAATTCCCAAAAAACACTGTTTCAAACAGCCATCATCGTAAAAGGTGAATTCGCCTATTAACCCCACTAGCGCGGCTCGCAACAGATTTTTATATCTCATTATTTTTTACGAGACTACTCCAGAATACGGTCGTCGATTTCCTGTCTATTGAATATTGATCAAGTGAATAAATTATCTATAACACCTGTTACTGGCGCCCGAAATCGTCGTGTCGGACAAATTGCCAATTTACATTTGAAATTAGCGAGTTGGCTGATTTGCAAGCGGCCTGAAGATTCGCCGAAGGTTCATGTGTTGATTACTAATTATTTGGAGGACTGATGGCTGTTCAAGTTCTTTTTTCGCCTTGGGTGTCGAATTTGGTTGCATTTAATTTGTTTTTACAATATTATTATTGCGATTTAATTCCGGCGTTCGCCGGTTCAAATCGCAGGCACACACCTCTGACTTTTCAGATTTATGCGTGTATTCAAAATGATTTATAAGTTGCATTAACCGTTGAAGGAAAACATCGTGATGAAACCTGCACACCTAAAAGTTCTTAGAAATTTCTTAGGTGTGTAGTTTGTTAATCCACACATTTATCATCCTCATCGTCAGCCCATACCCGTCCCACAGTTTGGCCCTAGTCCGTCTAAAATCAACCATCGATAACCAGACCCTCTATTACTCTGCCCCATCCTTGTTACTGCATTCTATCGGCAGCATTTGTTCGGCTTCGTACAGCAATTTGTCATTAAAAAATAGGTCAATAGTAACGCAAAGCGAAGGAACCGTTTCCAGTTTCATTACTGCGGCTTTACGAACACTATTTATTTATTTAATTCAATTGGTTTCACAAAGAGACGGGGTTCAAAGGAAACGAAGTTATAGAGTGCGCCGGCCATTGTTTACTTGTGGTACGAGTTGTACGAGCTGCGAGTTTTGTTCGGGCTATTTTTGAGGTTGTAGCGTTTAGCATAGAAACCTTATTTTACAGCCTCATTGGTCTTGCGGTGTAAGTGGCATAAAAGGCATTTTACAACTTTATATTGAGACTACTACTATTGAGTATCTTGTTTGTAAGTTGAATGAATTAGGGATTTAGCAATAACAATACGGATTTAGAACCTAGTACTACTGCTAAAGATTATGAAGTATGAAGTCTGTAATTGTGCTTGAAAAACGGCAATAAGGGAAATATAGAAGAGCATATAGAAGAGCGAAAAAACAATTGGCGAACTGAGGGTGCAGAAATAAACGAATCTAAAATCTAACCATTTTTGAGATATTTCGTTGATAAGAATGCACATATGTTTATGTTATTGCTTCCAGGTAAGCTGGAAACTGGGCCACCTACCAAAATTCAGACGTTCCAGAATATTCTCAACCAGATTTTGTTACTATGAATATTCCTATCTAACCTACTTCTGAAATGTTTGGTAGATTAGAGCAGAGATTTTAAAGATATTTCTTTCGGTCACCGTTCGTCCTGTACGGGGTCACCTGTTTAGTACAGACATTTCGAATTTCAAAATATTCATGCCAGCCTCGTCGAGCATTTACATAGCTAACCAGTTTATGAATCGAGCAGCCGCGGGTTTGATTCCCGCTCGGAGACAAATGTTTGTGTGATCTACAGATATTTGTTTCGAGTCTGGCTGCTTGTGACACTGAGACTCTTGTAGTTTCTGATACCCACGACACCAAACTCGTATCTTAATGTGGGCTTAAGGCTCTGAGTGTGACTGTTGAGTGTATGTATTACTCTTGTTATTTATTCTGGGCTCCTAACTACTGGTAGCTTGAGTTTTGAGTCTCGCCATCGGAGAATTTGTATAATATCATGTATTAACAATCAGATTATACAAAAATGAGAATGCTTTCATCGCCATAGCTCATGGTTGCACCAAGCGGTTTTGTTTCATATACACAAAACATACGTTTTTTTATGGCCACTCTACGCGCCTTGATATTCTTTGTTATAAAACAGTAATAGACCAATAAAAGTTTAACGATACCTCACGCTAACCGAGTGCTGTAAACGTCACATTCTTTCAGACAATACCTGTTTTCCGCACATTGGTTTTCAGTAATTATACACAGGCAGGTCTTCAAATGCCATTATTTAATTATATGGCCTTTTATTGTTATTCATCATAACATCTATTCGAAAGAAGTGAAAACAGGCTTGCAGAATTGGAAAAGTTGTAGAATTAAGAAATGCTGAGATATGAATTAAAACAAATATTTATTGAGAGATTTAATATATTTCAAAGTGGATTTAAAACGCTCTGTAAATTATACACTGTGGTAAAAAATATGTATAATAATTGGTCTAATAAAGAACTTTAAGATATCATAAGCTTATGAGTTCATATAAAGCTTGAAATGTAAATTGCACTTCAAAACCATGGATCTTTACTCTAATGAATCTACTCTTTTTTTAAGTACCCATTTCTGCAACCAATGCTGATAATATATTCATTTATTACTCTAAAAACCTATCACCTTTCCCCATATTTCATGGAAGCAGTTAATGACACCATCCACGTCAAAACATTCTGCCCCTCCACCAGCTACAGAACGGTGATTTATCTATTTATGTTTATAGTCGTAATTATGAAAGATTGGATCGTTGTTTTTAATTTATTCAACACCATAAAACCCGTTTAAATACGTCATGTTACACGAATGAGTAACAAATTTATGCCCGAATTGACTGTTTCGACCACATGCAGTAAACATCGCGTTGAATTTAAAACAGATGCTGGTGATGTAAAAGAAGTAATTAAAAATGAAATATTATTCAGTTTTAATTTTATATTAATTGTGGGCTTCCTCTGTAGCGCAGTTGAAATGTAGGGGTTGTGAAACGAAACATTTTTGGACAAATATTTACATACATTTATTGTTGTTTATAATTATTACATGTTGTAATTTTACCTTAGCCGATTTCCCGAAGTAGAAGGCACAATTGCATTTAATATATTGACGTACACTATTTTACTAGTTTTGTTTTCAAGCTCCACTCAATAGGGACCGAGGCTATTGCTTTATTCAGGCTAGTTGCTTCTGAGAAATTCGTGATAAAAATCCACTAGCACTTTGCCTGAATCTGTACGATCGATGTATTATATCAACGAGACAAATGAATAAAAGAACCATAATCAGCTCTATAATTCCAAACACCTTGCGTATAAAGAAAGATGAACGATCATATTTTATCCAGCAACGGTGAGATGTATTAAGAAACTCATAAATTTTGTGTTGATCGTAAAATATCAAAGAGCCGATATAACGCCGCTTTACGTTCATACACCATGCTAAATGTGAAGTTATGGCGAATGCTAGAGGAATATTATGCTATTGTGTTTTTAATCGCGAACGGTAAAGCAACGTAAATCGAAATAAATAAGTTATAGTCACGAGGATTACGCGTGCTGGCGATCTTGGTTGCAAATCTTAACGATCGTAGGTTCAATCCCTAGGCACCTCTGACTTTTCGAATTTAGGTGTGTAACCTATATTTAATATTATAAATAAAAAACAAATAAATACGCCCTACATATATATTTATATATCTGATCCCACATAAGGATATTATTCTTGTGTGGTTAGCGTTCTTCAGGCACATTGCAAGTTTCCTACTGACACGAAAATTTCGTAATGAAATAAAAGAAATAAAATTAACCCGATCCGGGAAACGCGCCCGGTACCTCAAGACTGCTTATTTCATACAATTACTGTGATGATGTTATTATTAAAAAACGTGTAAAATTATTCTACAAGAATTTTGTGGTTTAAGAAGTCCAAGTAGCCTTAGATTAGACTAGCGTGGAAGACAGGTCTTATCTCGTTTAACTGTAGAAGAAACCGTTCATAGACTAAACATTAAATGAAATAAAATATTTCAAACGAATACTCACACTACATCATGCTGATTCACGCATCAAAAACCTGAAAATAGAAAATGTTGTATTAGTAACTGGACTTTCATAATTCTGAGTAATTTAAAGAAATACTGTTTTATAGAACCCCGATAAGACAGCCCCGTGGCGCAGTTGGGTAGACACCAGTTTGCGAAACGAGCGGCCGTGGGTTCGATCCCCGCACCGAGACAAATGTTTGTGTGATCCACAAGATTTGTTTCGGGTCTGGGTGTTTGTGAGACCGAAAAGTCTCTCTTAGTTTCTGATACCCACGTCACAAGACTCGTATCTTAGTGTGGGGTCAGGACTATGTATGTGACTGTTGGGTGTATTTATTATTTATTTTTGCACATACGACAAAGAAAAAAAAAAAATTATAACACAAAATGTATATCCTGAGACCCACAGGTCACCTTAATTAACAGCAACTGATTTAAATTAGACTGTCTTATGATCTCACGGCACAAGTGGACGAACAAAATTTTACTGGGTTTTTCATCAGGAAATTCCCTGTAACATCCAGGAGTCTGGAAATATGCCCGAGAAACGGCAACAGGCTCGACCCCTATAACGTGGGACTGATATATACTTGACGTTATGTGGGTCCAAAAGAAGTGATGTATGTACGTATTAAAGTTCTCGACAATTTAAATAAGCTTGCCCCTATTACGACGGACGCAAAACTAACTTCGAAGATTCAGGCGTAGGAGGATCTATTTTTCTTTTTTCCTCTTGCCTAACAGCAAGTTAGGGACAAGATATTCCCAACAACAGCAAACTAACGATGAAGCACAACGGAAAACTCGACTCGTCCGCTCAAAGAGCAACGCTAACCTCCCACAATAACTATGAAATTGAAAATCTCCGTTGAAATGAAACTTTTTAATACACCAGCAAAGAACTAAGCTCAAAGCGTACGTTAAAACTTTATTTAATGAATTCAGAAAGTCGTATTTTCAAAGCGGTGATTCAATTTGTTTTGCGACGATACTCGTTTAATGTACACAATTGGAATTTGTCTTCTACCCTCTCAAAGCCCAAGGCGGTTGGATAATGATAGATGCCGAGAATAAGTTATTGACTAAGGGGTTAATAAAAAATCATGCCTAAGCCATCCAGATGGTATAGCGCAGGTTTCTGAAAATTCTAATGTAGAACACCAAGAATCCAAGATGATAGAAAGAAACAAAAAATATTTACTGGTTCAATAAAAATACAGTCAATACTTGTGCTATGTAAGAATGTGAGTCACTTTCGCCTTTCCTATTAAATTTTACTCGCCAACAAATCTGTGTTTTCGAAATCTTTAGGTCATTCAATCGCTGCGCAAAAACAGTTACCCTGTGATCTGTCTTTTAAAGGTTGTACAATATAACAATCGAATGTAAAATTCAATTACTTTAATTCCTTGCGTAAAATATTACTATGATCAAAACTGCGATAGTGTAAAAACTACGCGCAAACATAATCTCTCTCCGCACGCAACTCATTACGCGGAATCAATAACTCATTCAACAAACGATACAACTTTTTTTAAACATGGAGGCTGAATGTGACGCAGAAAGTTCAAAATATTCATTAATTCGTGCAGTATTCGTGAAGTTATGGATCGTTGGTTCGTATTACTACTGATTTTCATTATCGCTTTGGAAGGAACAGCGCGATTTATTCCTATACATTACCTACGTGGTATGTACTAGAAATATTCATAAAATGGCAACATCAAATAAGCAAATACAATCTATGTTTGTGTAGTTTGTTGTGTGCACATCTATCATTTTAAAATAAATATATTAATTGTCAGCTTTCATGGAAATACGTAATTTCACTTATTTGTCAAAGTAAATAAAAGCTAAATAAGTATAGAATATAAACATCTAGACCTCAAAAAATTATGGATTAAAACTAAAAATTACCTTGTATTGCAATAGGATTGTAGGTGATTTAAAAGGCAGACGAAATAGTATTCAGTTTTCCCGTAGTTGAGGTGTCGAAGTATGCCCGAAAAAGCGAAACAGATTCACCCCATAATGTGTAATGCTAAATTTGAAAAACGTGTTTGCACCAATAAAACATTATCTACCACTTCGAAAATAACTACGTAAATGTGTGTAAGAATACAAGAATAAAAGAATAAAAAAAAGAATTGTAAATGTGTATAATTTTCACATGCCCATTTTTCCTCAAAATTTTTAAGCCTTTGCAGGCAGAACACCGCTAAGAATTTAGTAACTAAAATGTGTCTCCAACCGGCCAAGTCGCTGTCACATCTCGTTACCGACTAAAGTCATACTCGATTACGCTAAAAGGCCACTGGATGGAGATGGACTGGCCCTAAAGTTATTCCCGAGACTGAATACATAGTGACTTAATGTAGAAAATTGAAAGTAATTATTACAGACTTAGAATAGTTATTTTAAGGAGGGATGAAAACGGAAAATAAATTCTTGATGAAATATATCAATGTACCTACTATTTAAAAGTGATTATGGTATTATTAAAAATAAGTTAATTTTAGCTCTACGAGATTGAAATACAGATATTTCGGAGATCCTCGCAAAACATCACAACATCATTCCTAAATGTTATGGGCCAAATATTTATTGATAGTTGTCAGTGGTCAACAATCGCGGTTACATTATTTTAATTAAGACCTCTGTACAGTTACTAAAGGCTTCGTAGACTCTATCAGAACACCTCTAACTGACTGAAAATTGACATTTCCTGACCGGAATATTAATAGCATAATATCAAACACTTTAAATTTAAAACACAAAGTAAGGCATTGTCGGAAACATCGAAAAAAATTAAGGAAGATATTCTCATGAGGTAATGGGGTGTAAAACTAACTCCAAACGTTTCGCAGTCCATGTAAGCTAAAACTGGACCAGAACGGCAGTTTTATATAAAGCTAAAACTACAAGAGAAGACTTAAAATTCAAACCCGGCGAGTTTAAGCACCGTCAAGTCACGCTTTAGCTTCAAACGTTATTTTCCTTTAAAATAACCATTTCCGACCGTCTCCAGATAAACGAATTAACTTTAAATTAGTTAGCCGACTTAACCCTTTTATTTTTTACTTGATTATGTCGCTACGGGGCTGGCGAGGGCGTTTATCATTTTTTCTAACCCTCCGGAGGTCCTTTTCAATTTTTAATTCCATTTTTCCTCGAAGTGTTAAGTTGTGAAAGCTAGATCTGTTGATTTTCGCGCCAGGGATGTAATAAATATCAGGTTCATTTGCACGTTTATTTTTTTTTCTTTTACGAATGTATGTATTTTTAAATTTGTTCTAATTACTACGAATATTAAGCAATTTGTAGGTACAGGATAATTTTCATAAACATTACCTGGTTTATTTACTTTTGGGTATAAGCTTTAATGAAAGATCTATCGGCTGCCAAATCTCTGTAGCAACTAGAAATCCGTTTATTTTTACTGGCACGGTAAATTAACCGATAAAGTGACGATATTTGCATGGTGGCTGACAGCAGTTGAATCAGAAGGGTCGAAGATCGATCCCAGTGGCGTATCATAGGAGACGCCTATCTAGCTGCAGTGGACATGAAAGGCTGGTGATAATGACAAAGTAATCGACGAAGTAATATAAAAATCCAATCTTAAATTCCCGCACCCAATATATCCACGATTTAGATGCAACGGACACACCAAGAACACGCCACGAAACCTAATTTCGCGCACTCCCAGTGTGTGTGAGTTGGCGGGAACTTGGAGCGCCACCGAAACTTCTCGACCAACACCGATCTCGTTGCGATGTTACAAAACGATTCCGATTCAATACACCTGGAAACAATTCTGTGCAACTATCGAGGAATCCGAAGTGAATTTTAGGGTATTGTCGTGGGATTTTCGAATGTGTTCACTTTCATATGAAAATGTTTTGACAAGGCTATGGATATGTTTCGATGCTGGTTGAAAAGGAATGTAGTGTATTAGAAGTTTGATCGCTCTGGAATCGATTCTTGAATTGATCCAAATATTGGTATATTATATATCAGTAGCTAAGAGACTGGCATAATTGAGTCAACTGGCAAAAAAACGGTGACACAGTTTTCCCTCTTAGATATAGGTACCTACCTAATAGTCAGTACATGTTTTTCCTACACTAGAATACTAAGAAAATAAACTTCATCCACCGCCTTCTCTTTTAGTCCAACAGCATTCCAAAAATCCTAGCTAAATTGTTTCCCTGTAAGTGAGCCACCATCGCTCAGTGGCGGACGAGATAATTTATCATTTCGCCGTTTCATTCTATTCCCTTAGTTTTTCATTATAAAGAGCGCGGTGTAGACAGCGCGCGGGTGCAAAACGGCCACCGCTTCTGTTTATTTTTAAACAAACGTATTCTCCGACAGTGCAGCGTTCCAAATAAACAAACTATGACGGCCACAGTTGCTGACGGCAGTGGGTCAAAAGGTTTGCAAATTATATCAGAGGCAATCCTATGTGCATGAACTTTCCGAAGAGGTGTGTAAAAGTGAAATAAAAATTAAACTAATAACTGCTTTATGGTTTCCTAGCGTTTGTATCTAGAGGTCCCGAGTCCGTTTTCGCACCAAGTACTGTTCCTGAGTTTTGAAATTTAAAAAATCCTTATCACTAGCACAACATCTGAAAAATTCCCCGAAAAAAGGCAATAGTCGCCTCCGATTCTTTGGGACTGATACCTGTGAAATTTGGGGGCAGAAATTTCCCTCTGCCTATGAGACGACGCTATCCCGAGCTTCTCAAAGGACATGTAGGAGTACCCTTAACTGATAAAAATGTTAGATGATTGTAGAAAAGGAACGAGAGAGAATAAACTCTTCCATATTCCCAGCTTCTCTTACTAAGAGAATGTATGTATGTTGATTCTAGTAAATGCATTAACTGGATGAGAGTATACCAAAGTCCCCGCAGAGATGCGTTCCTTAAGTGTTTAGTTTCACCACTTGAAGTTTCATGAGTAATCCTTCCGGGGTTTGCGGAATTGCCACAAGTGCCTCGCGCGATAATATTAGTGTTAGTTATATCATGGTTTGATGTAACTTTGCACGGTCTTACCATAGGTTCAACAGAAACGTTGCGGTTTTGGGTATGAAAACAACGTTAGGGTAGGTTCTAGGAAATAGCTACATACATAATGCTTCCATCAAAAGAAGGAGGCATAATTGTATGTCTACCCCTACATTTTACAACTGTGTTTAGTCTAACGGATTCAACCCACTGTCTCGTGACTAATATTTGTGTGATTTGAATATTTGTTAAGGGTCTAGGGTGTTTGTGACACTGAAAAGACTTTTGCATTTTTGTGATACAACCGACACGACTTTTATCTTAGTATGGGGTCTGATTGTAATCAGTAATATAGTATTTATTCAGGATTTTGGAATATTACATACTTGCATTTCTTATTACAGCGGGATTTACCCTTTTTGTATATCACTATCCAAGCAGATACTAAAATCCTTCCACCAGAAAATTGAACCTCCGGCAACCGTTAACACATTTGTTCAAATCGATTTTGGTTCACTATTTGCAAATAGAATCAAATGTCTATTAGAGGCTATTTTGACATTCCCTATTCTAATGAGCGAATTCATGTTTCATTCATAATGATAATGGCACATTAACAATTCCAATGATCAACAGTTCAGTAAGCAGGCTCCTTATTCTGATGTGGTTGTATTGTCTTAGTACAAGTCAATATCAAATTATTAGAAAAAAACTATTCGGCATAATTCATGTTAAAAATTAGTTCACCACGCTGGTCTAGTGCTTACCTTCACCGTAATGAATGTAATGATTAATAGTGAATACACACATAACTTCGAAAAGTCAGAGCCTGGGATTTACACCTGCGACTGTCGCGATTCTGGACCGCACGCCCAAACCTCTGCTACTTATACTATATTTTCAGACTATAAATATGTTAATGAGAATTTTCTAATAGATGAATCCAACAACACTTGAACTAACCTAGAATACTACGCCATTAAGATCACAAGTCTACCTTGAAAGTCCTACACTCCATTAATATAAAAAAAACTGTAAAATTAAAACCACAATTCCATTTACAAACAAACTCACATTCCCAGAGGATCTAACCCAATTCATCCAAATTAAATCCGACCATAATTCTAGCCGTCGCGTCCGAACTAACCTTACTAAACGCATTTTAACTGTGCCGTGGCAGAATGAAAAAAAGCAACAAAGGCACTCAGCGGCTTCCCCGGAGAAACATTAAAGTGGGGAGCGTAATAAAGAATCTTAACTGGGGGAAAAAAATGCGTTTCGCAATATTTTTCTGTACAACACTTACTTGCTAACTTTTTTATCTTGTGTCTCAGGCCGAAATTTCTCACAGAACATTTGTCATTTCGTGCCTCTATAAAGTATTATAAATGAGGAATGAGCGGTGGATCTCGCTAAATCTTACAGTTGGAGTCAAATGAGATTCCGCATTGGCGTAATCTTGCGAAACAGCGCTGTAATAAGCGGTGGTGATTGAATACACCTCAGATTTGAACAGAGGTTTTTGAAGAATGAAGGGAACTTTATGTAAAAACGTTGTTGTTGAGCAGAAAGGTTCTCGAGAGGAGGCAAGGTATTGGCAAGCGTTAAGTAACCTAAACCTCGCCCGATACATACTTTAGCTGCTTGTCGAAAAGGCAATAACCCTATCCTTTACTATGTTATATGCACATATACATATCTTCGTGATATTTACATTTTCTGTTCTACAAAAAAGAAAAACGAAAAAAATACCAATTTCGCTATAAGTAAAAATCCCTTACTACGAAGGGACTGGAGTGGCACTTCTTCACACCCTCCCAAATTGGGAAGTCCTTGAGAGGACAAAAGCGCCCTCTATAACTTAAATGAACCCGTTAGGAGCAATAAATACACAACAGTAAGTAATTAAACGGATTCCTGCGATATCAGAAGATATAATCAGTTGTTAATTATAAGATTTGTTTGGAAACATACGGGTCGGGTTTCGGGTTTTACAGGGCTTGAGAAAAGTTACATAAAGAAAAAATACATAACCCCGCGCGGGTTTTTCCTGAAGGGTAGAAAGAGTTGCATTTCTGCACCCACATTTTTACGAGTAGTTGTCAGCTCCGATGTAATTGTCGTTATTAGAGCACAATTCCAGACTCAGTGGTGTAACTAACAATTTCCTAATGAAAAAATCCAATAATTAACTACGCGACCCGGGACCGCTCGGAGTTCTTATATCGCAAGGAACATACACGTGCCGAGAGACCATAGGGCAAAAATTACAAAATTATTAAGAATTCTTAGAAAACATGTTTATAAAAATAAATTGACTGGTGGAAGTGTATGAAAATAAATCAATGTTATAGGGAATATTAATCTGTTGATTAAATAACGTATGCCTTCATTTGTCTAGAACCTAGCCAACTCGTTAGTTCTCCCAACTCCTGACTTTACACTTAATATGCTAAATTAGTTATCACTAATAGACTGAGGCATTTTAACAAGCCTTCAAGACGTCACTGGTACATCCGACGTTCCTAACTTCTAAAGTCTACTTTTCTACCATCACTGGACCTACCAGTTATTAGTAGTTAGTCACTTCAACCTTCGATAAAACGTCAACCGCGCGTTACCGCTCCAAAAATCCCGCCGTACATTTCCATCTGAAACGCGTGTGGTCACGTATACATATCGGCCGTCGGACACGATCAGAGCCGGCCCGCTGCCCATCCGCCATTAAACGAATCACCCCCGGCGCGATTCTATAAATTTTATTGGATTCAAATACACTGACCGTTTAATTTTATTACGCGTGCTTGTATTAGCGAAAAAACCGCAATGAATTCGTAATTTGCGAATATTACCGTTGGTGATTGTTTGCCGATTTACGTTGGGTTAAAAGTGTGTGCGTGGCAGTTTAACCAAAATTCAAACGATTATTTTTGTAACAATTACTCTATTAATTCGCAGTAGTCCATCGCGGCGCGGCGGCGTAGCGAATTGAATGGGCAGATTACATTTTTTTCCTTTAGCAAAATCTTACGAAAGTCACTAACTGTGGGTCACTTTAATAAGTCACGTCATTTGTGGCACTAAAACATTTTAGTATTACTTAAGTATACGTATTTTGTTCCTTTTTTATAGATAATCAAGATTAAAGAAAAAAATAAAGAAATTATACGCGCATAAACACACGCCAAGTGTTGGTGATAAGATCAAAGGTGGTCTATAGTCATCTTAAGTGTATTTTAATTTCATTGTAAATTGTCCTAAGTAATGTAAGTAAAGTAAGTAATCCTAAGTAAAGATATGTTAATAAATATTATTTTCAACAGATTATGTATCATATATTTCACAATATTTTCCTTCAGCAAATAAAAAAGATCTTGTATGAAAGGAAAGTAATTTTCAAGGTAATAATGCTGAACAGTTATCGGCCTGACCTCAAAGTAGAGGCCATAAATCAAGCAAATACGTCCAACATAGATTTTCAGATCGGCTGAAAGTCGAAAGAACTTCTAGGTCTTAGGGTTGATAAATAGTGCGACACTAAAAAATAGTTGGTGTTGAATTTATTTTGGCTGTTATTGATTTTGTAAGCATCGTAGCATTAGGCATTCGACCAGATTAAAATCTTGGCGATATCAGGTTCAAACCCGATGCATTCTTTTGTTTTTTTTTTTTATGTTGTTTGTGTATATTTGTAATGGCTTCGAGCACAATTGAAATCAAGCAGCTATCAACTGAACCAGCAAGGTTGACTTCGTCTTTATTCGTCGTAAAGGTCCTATTTGTTCTTTGAAAAGTGACGATGTGTAGATACAATTTTCGCACTGAAGTTACTGTTGAAAACGTTTTTATGGGACGAAAACATCTATCATCGTCTAACATCATTTAAATACCTATTAGCTCAGTTTGGTGTTGAAAACTATTTGCCCGTTTTCTTGACACTTTTTTTAGCCACTAGGCTGAGAAATGAAACTTTCGTCTCTCATCTTCAATTTCTGCACCGAGAAGAGTTATTGAATAAGTCCATTTTTTTTTTGGGATTGTTTGGATCTGGTGTTTGTCTCCTTAATTCCTAATCCCAACAATATAAGACATGATTACATATGGATAATGATTAAAAAGCAGTGATGGCCTCGAGGTTTAGGCGCGCGGTCGAGAATCTCGGCGGTCGCGGGTTCGAACCCCAGGCACACACCTCTGACTTTTCGAAGTTATGTGTGTATTCACATTGAATTATCACTTGATTTAACGGTGAAGGAAAACATCGTGATGAAACCTGCACACCTAAAAAGTTCTTAGGAATTTCTTAGGTGTGTAGTCCGCCAACCCGCACTAGGCCAGCGTGGCGGACTATGGCCTAAAACTCTCTCAATGGTAGAGGAGACCCGTGCTCAGCAGTGGGCGTATATGGGTTGATGAAGAAGAAGAAGAAGAAGACATATGGATGATTATATAAAACTAAATCCCAACACGGAATCTGAACTATGAAACTCTGGAGTATACAATCGAAATTAACTTGAAAATTTCCTGCTCATTCATCAACCCTACGAAATGTAACCGTCGGGTTGTTTCAAAAATACCCCCAACAGATTTATACGTAGTCTGGATCGGCAGTAAAGCATTATTTATTGCGGTATCACGCTTCGATATTGGACGTGTGTTAGTCCATGTCTCAACGTTTCATTTCACGTAGGACTTATCGTAAAAAAGCGTAATGTTGTAGTTAACAGGCTTTCAGATTTTGAGTGTGTTTTTTATTTTTTTATTGTATTTTTTTGGGTTTATACGGATGATATATTAACAAAAAATGTATCTCATCAGCCTATCGCCGTCCACTGCTGAACGTAGGCCTCCCCTAGAAAGCGCCAACCAAAAAATGTATGGCAAATAAAAATTCTAATTGCACGTCATACAACGCCTTTTGGTCTAGCGGCATGAAAATGTGCCGCGATTTGCAGGTCCTGAGTTTGATTCTCACGTCAGACAAATTAATTTTGGGTTTTTCTATTAGGAAATTCTAAATAGCAGCGCGTGTTCTGGATATGTGCCCCAAAAAGGGCAACAGGCTGGCGAAATGTGGATAGAGAAATGCGCGTCCCACGAGAAATACAGACGCAAAGTCGTCTTTGTGTGTGTACATATGTACGTATATACTAATACAGTTGTCACGGTTTCAATTCCACATGCATTTTTTGTGGTTACCTGCATATTCGAGGGTAGTTAGCAATTTTTTGTTGAGAAGCCTAATATAACTATTGGTTTGGAATAAGTATGTAGATAAAATAGGAAGGAGAAATCTTGAAAACCTCAAACAATCAGATTTCAGCATAATTAAATCTTAAATCATAACCATTAAAAATACATTTAGACCTACAAAACATAATAAGTCATACAACCTCGACTGTTCAATTACATTTAACGCCTACGCAAATTTCCTAACCCTTTAGTACAGCCGAGTACATAAGCGTCGCCACTATTTTATTACTCGGAACCCTTGGGAAACATAAAAATGTACCGAGTACAGTCACCCGCGAAATTACACCGCGCATCAAAATTATGCAGAGCTCTCTTTTTAACATGAACATGGAAATTGGAATAAGTGTGCCCTAGTAACAAACTTATGGAATGAGGAAATTATTATAGTTTTTTAGTTGCGTGATGGTTGGTCGGGGTGTTGCGTGGAGTAAGTCCATGGTTCGATTCCTGGATTGAGCTGTAGTATTGCGAATTTTTGGCCTTGGCCGTTAAGTGGGCAGTCGAATCAAAAAGCTCGGCGGTTACAGGTTCAAAACCTAAACATTCAGATCAGATTTTTCCAAGTAATGTGCAAATAAACAATGAATAATCAACAGCTTAAGGAATATCTTTAGTGTGTAGTTCTCCAATCCTTACTATGCTAGCGTGGTGGACAGGACTACTGAACTGGGCATAAGTCCTAGTACCTCTCAATTGTAGAGAAAGCCTAAGTCCAGCAGTAAGACGCATATAAACAGATGAAGCAAAGCGTTCCTCATTACTCAGAAGAGTCTAGACTCTTCTTTGTAGGCTATGTGAGAGGCCTTACGGAGACAGGAGTAAATGTGAACAAAAATAACTTGTAAAGTACAATCAAATAAAAATAAACTATATCACCAGAAGGCAACAAAAGCCGGTATAAAACTGATGCGCTAATGTCGGTTATTTTTGCGAAACAATTATTTAACACATGACACGAACTGCTATTTGTATTCGCCGCGTTCAATTGCTTTTATGTCATTAAAACGTGAAACTTGAAAATAACATCCAAAATATTTTATTCATTTGCTGAGGCTTACAAATTATAGTATGTACACGCCTTTTTGTATAGGGGTAGGCTTATAGGAATATCCTAAAATGATAATCAAAACGATCTTATTTCGTATAATGTCTATTTTTCAAGCTATGTTCTCCTCATATGAGCTGAAGTTAGTACTAACAGTGATTCCTATGAAATTAGGTACCTATAGTTATAAAGTCGACATTGGGATAAGAGACAGTCTGATTTCTATAAAACTCGTAAAGCTTAACAGACTCAAACCTTAAATATAATCACTAAAACCGCTCCCGCCTCCTCTCCCGCTACCGCCGCTTCCAACCGGGCTACCTTACGACCTTTTCGTCATACAAATATTTCCGTTGTAGGAATGATTGTAACGCAATACCACGTGCCGCACATTTCTCGCCCGGGACAACGGACGCGGCTGTCTTAAATACCGGGAACCTGTACGTCATACAAAGAACATTCATGTGTGACCCGACATGAAATTTCAGGCTTAAGCTGGCTTAAATTGAGTACAGCCTAGGCATTTTGATAGTGGCATGACCATAATACACATTTACATACCGTTTCTTGTGTAAAAGTGTGAATTAAAGTTTAGTATGCATTAGAAAGATCTTAGTGAGTAAAAAGTAAATTTCAGATGATTGAATATGGCAATATGTTAGAAAAAAATATATAAGAAGAGGAGAAATTGAAAAGCTAACAAAAGCTGTAGGAAGTCGCACAATTACTTCTGGAATCAGTTTTCTGCGGCGGTATTTCTAAAGACCAACAACGCACCGATGATTCCTCTAGTATTATGAGTGGTCATGGACGGCGTTAGTTGGCATCAGGTGGTTAACTAGCTAGTTAGCCTACTTTCCCAAAAAAAAAACTAATAATAATGTATGAAAATATAAGAACAGTTTTTTTCAAACATTGCACTTTTTAAATTTATATTACGTACAATTGTATATATGAAACACATACTGCATATACATTCTTTAAACAACAATCGTATTTTTTAAATCCAGGTCGTATTACGGTGGAATACGAATAATAAAAATTCCAATAAAGCGGATGTATGAGTGCGTTTATCTAGGGCATGTGATGGGATGTTTTAAGCACTACATAAAACTAAGAGTTATGTTTGCTAGCCTTAATTCTATTGTTATTACCAATGATAATAGCAGTATGACGAAATAGACTGGTGTAATATACAGGTGTTTGCACTTGCAACTACACATGGACACTTAAGATTTTAATTATCGACTGTCGTTGATAAGACTGGAATTTGAAATACCTCCGAGAAGGTAATGAGGAAATATTTTGCGAAGTATATTTTCAAGTTAATTCTGCCAAATTTTGATGAGAGTATGTATTTAGTAGCAAAAGTTTTATTTTACCATGATTTTCCCCTTTCAATTGTGGAAAAAAGAATCTCGCTTGTTTTTGAACTGATTTTTGCACAAATTTAATGCATACGACCGCAGATCCTCTTTATAAGCATTCTTCAACTTTTAACTGTCTCAACTCTTATTTTTAGTCTTTTACTACATTGGACATTAAAATTCTTTAAAACTCAAATGAAAAGTACCACTCCGTACTTTCAACTATCAAGTTAAATGCTAAACGTACTCAATCATTAAATATTGCAAAATTCCCATCAGCACGAAGAGAATTAATGCTGAAACAATCCAAATATCAGTTCCGAGCAACGTCGATTGGACGAGCGAAGTGTCAATCCACGCCGGCAAGCACATTACAGAATCGACAATTTATCAGTTAGCATATTTTAGAGTAGTCAACGGGCTTCAGCACGACAGTCGCACGTCACACTATAATTGACGATGTATTTGCGATATTCAGCGGTTTTGGATTTCGGTTTTAACAGCGATTTTGATAGGATCAATTTGTAGGGATTTAAGGACTTAAGGATTTTTTGTATTGTCGGCAGGCTGGCAAAAGAGTAGATGTTGGTGTTTTTGTGAATAAACTATAGTTGGAATCATTGCTAGATTTTAAGGTTTGCAAATATGACGGTTTGAAAATCGAGCATCGTTGCATCTCAGTGAAATGCAAAGAAATTATACCTGTAGGAATTTATGTTAACTTAATATCGTTTTTTGTTCGACTGTTCTACTTTCCAAAATTCTGAGTTTTATGAAATAAAAATTAACGTTAATAAAAAATTCTCGCATTTAATCGAACTTGTGAGCAAAAATAATAAAAGACGGACGGAAAAGTATTTTTATGTGGAAACAGTTACGTTTGAATTTATGGCAATTGGTCCTCTATTCTAGCAAGGGATTCAAGAAACTTTCACATCTACAACCATATAAAAAATCAAATAATTATGTTCGAGTACACGTCATTTTGCAATATACTCCTCGCGGCACAGACCAGCGGACGATCGACCCACTTTTCTGAATCAAGCCGTCGGGGAAATAAATCTCGATTTGAATACGAGCTCTTCAAACACAGCATCCGATCTCATCTCGACGTCTTGCCCGCTGGGATTAGAACTTAGATCCACCGTAACCGAGTCTGACTTCATTACACGATGGAAAATGGTGTTTCTAAAAACTTTGGTTATATGAGACTCTCGGGGCGAAGACATAGAGGCGATTTTGGAGTAGCAAGAAGTTTCATAATACACTCTTTAGATTATTTTCAGCGCGTATCTCCATGTCATATCTTGGTTGACTGACCTTACTCGCCTTACGGTTCTGTAAGCCGCGGCGTAGTCAGCTTGTACTGCGGTACGAATGGGCCCATTGGATCGGAATGGTACCTGCATCTCATAGAAAATCGATTTTAAACTATCTAGATCAACTTGCTAAGCACTGGCATCTACTACTGTTTTTTCTTTATAAAGCTGAAAATCTTATTCTGCCATACCGGTCTAATGTAAACGGAATTCCCATAGAAGATTTCCTTGAACATGTCAAACATTCAAGTTTCCGCACAAAATTGACTGACAAAAAGCGCTACCTACTGTTAATTAATAAACCCTCAAAAAAACTGCGAATGCCACAGACCGTGGCCTCGGTATCATTGGCAGGTATTTATGACATACGAAGCCAGCTTTAATAGAACGATGGCGTCATCAAGCTGCTTGTAGTTCTGTGAAATATTTATGCGTCACTATGACGTGTTTTTCTCCAAGTCTTTGTAGGTTTCACTTAACGATCAAACGGGTGAATGACGTCATGGGAGATTAAAAAAAAACATTCGAATTTCGACAATATCCTGGTATGGATCTGATATAAGACGCATTACCATGAATATTATTAGTCAGATCACTAGACTGATTATAATATGAATAGAACAAGAATTCACAATTTGCCTATTGCCGATCAGATAGAATACCATCGGATATATTGAAAGGACTAATTGACAAGGTAAATGGCTGCTCGTGCATCTAATAATATGCGTATTGGGGCCTAAATGGAGTGTCAACTAACAAAAGACACCTCATTACATACTATTATAGTCTGTTCGAATCAAAATATAAAGCTGACATGAGTACATGTCTTAAAAAGTGATTATATATTTTTTATACTCAGCAGCACTGATTTTCGTCAAAAATTTACGCTAGTAAGAAGAAGATGAAGTTAGGTTTCTTGAAACTCACTTTTAGCTCGTAGACTTTTAGCTTCCACTAAAAATACCTTGTTTATTTGTCTGTGTCCAGGAACATTTCCAGACTTTGTTCTACTATTGAGAATTCCTTCACGAACTCATTCAACTGTGATCATCCGATGTACTCCAATTTGTCTTTCCAGTGCCATGAGTGTGATATTGTTTAATCAATTTTCAATTTGAATTTTTTTTGTCTCAACTGATCACATATCTAACTCAACAGCCCATCATAGTGCACGTAGAGCTCGTAAAATTCAATCTTCCAATACCAATTCAATCAATATTAAAATTACTATATCCAATATCGCAGATGCCTCCCAAGACGCGCCTCGTCAGTCCACCAATATATACACAATGTTGGTAAACACAAATCAGTCGCTTAATAGATGCTGTGGTTAGCCACAAACCGGGATGGGACGCGGTTACAACCCCCTCCCTCCTCTTTCCCCTCCCACCAGACCGTACAATGTTATAGCGGAATACACTAAACTTAAATTGTTACAAGAACTTATTCCGATTAAGGATGCTGTTTTGGCAAGTATCGTTTTACATTGTATCATATTGCTGGTGGTTCTGGTGGTGCTTCAATTCAAACTTCGACTATCGAAAATAATTAGGATAATTAAACTATGAAAATTTTAAAAGTGAGAAGTAAGTATCCGATGAGATGTCTATAAATATGACGACATGTTTCATGATGAGTCCATTTTCATGAGTAACCAACCATTCCGAGGCACAAAAAATATGACTTACCCGAAAACCCACAATTCATTTCTAACTCAGTAAAAATATGAATTCTCGCGTAGGCGCTATAGCCAAAATCTACTACTATATTATTATGTGTGTGAGGGTTTAAGACGATATTGACACTTCCAAGCGGCGTGTAGGCTCTAAAACTAGCATTTCAGCCGTTAAAAAAAGCTGTCTAGTAAATTTTACAACCTCAGCAATTTCACAATAAAAAACCATTAGCTTTTATATCTAACTTTACAGCGTTCAAGACCATTTAATGTTTCATTTACCGGGCACTAAACCCAGGTGCAATCAGGCTGCCGGCTCGTAAAGACCTGAAAATCGACCTGCAGTTATTACTCGCCTTTATCTAAATCTTATTATCCTTAACACTTAAAATGTTAACAAGTTGTTCGGGTCGCGAGCGAATTTCCGAAAGGCATTTAATACAATTAGTAGTCTGATGCCTGTACGTACTTGCAAAATTAAATTTTTAACGTGCAGGGTATACCTGAACGGTGCAGCCAAACTAGCGGTTAATGAATTTTGTTTCATTCCAAAACTGTTGAACAGCGTTTTGGAGTTATTTTATCGAAGTTTGAAATTGAATTAGGGTAAAAATTTTGATATGGGAGGAAATTTGCGAACATTGTTTCATGTTACGAGACTCCCCTGTGGGTTTGAAGGGAATTTCAAAAGCGAACTAGTATGAATTCCTCATATTTAACGATACTTTCTGCTTTAATGAAAGAACGCACAAAAACTCAATTGTTATAGTCGAATTTAATTTTGATATTGTAGTTCAAATATTCGTTAAATGTAGTTTAACATTTGAAGCTCGTAACAAAAGTGATCTCAATGAGTTAATAGTCATAGCTTTACAAATCAGATAGATTTAGTTAAAACCAAAACAAAATTCGCTAATTAAACATCGGAAATACTGAAAGCAATATTCATTAGTATTTGATAAAATTTTACTTCTGCCAACGAACGAAACCTTGTTAACATTTCCACTGATTTCAATAACAACTTAATCAATCAGATCCCTAGAATGCTAATAAAAAATTCCATAGAAAACGTCACTCCAACTTCAAATAAATAATTCCCAAAGCTAATTACGATTTCCAATAAAAGCCGATCAAACAAAAAAGTGGCATTGCGACCTTAATCTTTGTTTACTATGGGGCACAATTAACTGCGCTGGTTAATGACAGAGCGCGATATTGGCTCTGTATACATCGGCGGGTCAGCAATAATCATGTGATGGACTCTGATAGCGTTTCATGGAATTTCGATTAAATTATGATGGTTTTTTGCCGTGTCTGTTCTAGGTTGGCGGTTGGAGTAATTGTCGATTGAAAGCCTTGATAGTGGCTATCTTTGATTTCATTATATGAGACTGTGGTATCATTTATCATATTTTTTTACTTGTTCTAGAAAGGCTGGCGTCTTGTTTTACAGACAACACACAATTTTACCGGTTGTGTTTTAAGTCAATCGCAAAACTAATTAACAAAGGTGATTTGGCTGGGTAATTTAATATCGGCACAATACCAACTTTGGTCTTTTTGATATTTCATGCTAAGCTTTAAGACAAAAGAATAAAAGCAGGAATGACATAAACATAAAATATTTTAATTCAAATGTTTTAATCATTAAATTGCCCAAGATTTAATTTGCTTCTTTATGCTTGGAGGATATATCAGCATTAAAGTCATTCTTTTGTTTTCAGTGAATGCAATCAAACCACTTCAAGAGCTGAAATTGATAAATCCCTAAAGAACACATGATAACATTTTTTTTTATCTACGATGAAAAATTACGAAATAAAATGCTGAACAAATTAACCAAGACGCTGTCTAGACAGATTACGTCTTGAATTTTTATACAAGAAAAATTGATTTATCTGATGTGAAGAATTGTATTATTTGAAATGCTTGAGAAGTATGAAAGTCGTTTTCAAGAGTGGAATATAATGGTTTTCTTGCTCTTGAGAAATCATTCTACATATGATCTAGGGGAGTATATTTAAAACTTATTGCATAGAACGACGGAGGTATCAGCAAATCTTTTTTCCTTTTGGGTGTCTGACATAGTATTAACATTATTTCTTTGAAAAATAAATTTAAATTTTGAAGAATGATATAACCAACAAAAAAATACTTCTAGGAAATCGGATTTCAAATTGTCTCGATGTGGCTAAAGATAAGAAAAAGCGGCAGGTTCACACATAATGGGATGGATATTTGACAACATGGTGTTTGATGGTAGGGACATTGCCGTTCAAACAAAGCCTGTCATATAACTCGACGTCACATGCCAAGCAGCCAATTATTGATTAAACTTCATAAACACAGAGGCACACATTTGAATATTGATCACAAAGTAGTGGCTAAGCTGGTCAATTCATCATCATCCCATATAGGTTCAACTGCTAGGCACGGGCCTCCTCTACCACTAAGAGGGTCTAGGCTTTAGTACCTCCGTGCTGGCCTAGTGCAGGTTAGGGACTACACACCTAAGAAATACCTAAAAAAATTTAGGTGTGCAGGTTTTATCACGAAGTTTTCCTTCACCATTAAAGCTAGTGATAATTCATAGTGGATACACGCGTGGTGTTCCTGGGGTTTGAACCCGCGACTGACGAGATTCTCGACCTTAAACCTCAAGGTCATTACTACTTTAAAAAAAATCCTTGAAGTTACCTTAACAAATTTAGTAACCTACCTCAACCAACATTTACATCCGAAGGTATATCGTAATGTCACCCAAAAACTACCGCACTTCCATGCCACTTATAAACCGACAATTATCTCAACGATCCCCACACTCATATCCGAAGTCCTGACGTCCTGAACGCATGTTTGCTGCAAAGCCAATTAGTGAGTGCGGTGTGTGTAAACATCGCCGCTCTGGCTAATCATTAAGAGCAATTATTGATAGAGGCGCGTGTTGTGGACGCCGTTGGGACAGTTTCGGGTGTGGTCACTTTGTGAACATCTGTTTTTGGTGATTATAATCTATAGCTAGATGTTTAGTCTTTTGTTGGAAAGTTTACGTAGATTTCAGTAGTATTAGTTGAAATTGATAGATATATAAATATTTAGTGTAATATACGGTTGTAAATTTTCTTAAAACTGCTTCTCTAAGGTAGGATTTATTCGTCTATCTCATTCACTATGCTCACATTTTTTTAAGTCTAGGGATCGTGATGAATATTACTGGAAATATTAAAATAAAACAAAGGACCCGAAAATTGTCATCGTGAGGATTATTTTAGGTAGGATTCGAGTATTTAATTTAAAGTGTTTGATAACAAACACTGCACACTGTGAAAGATAGACGTAATTTTTTTAGGTATGTAATAATATAATGTACCAGATTCATACCGGACTAGCTCGTTTGACTAAGCCTTATCTATTAAGTAGTAGAGAATAAAGTTATCCAATAGCATACTAGGCGTCAGATAAGAATGTATGATATTCAGGGTACCTAAAGCGAGCAGTACAAATGGAGCAATAAATTCCAACTAGGCAAAAGCACTAATTTTATCCTTAGTCAAAGATGCATGGAATAAAAGCGAGAGTAACTACAACTTGGCAACGACTTGCAAACTTGGCGAAACTAAAACAGCAGAGTTTCTGCTATCAATAGATCAATTAAAAAGTTTCGGACAGTTTCTCGTTTTCAAAGTAACTTTCTCTTGGTGTTCGGCTAAGCCACGCACAATCCACTTTCAATGATCATTAAAAAGTTTTTCACGTTTAATTTCTACCTTAAAGGTTTGGGTTTAACGAATGCCCACAGGTAGCATGACATTTTATAGCAAAAATATTAACGTGAATATAAATGTTACAACGCCTCGTGGTCTCGTGGAATATGTATGTACCACCTAATTTAAAGGTCCCGAGAAGGGCAGTGTTAAAAGATTTTTCATTATAAAATCTCAGAAGAAGCACGTACCGTAGAAATGTGTCCAAAAATCGACAATAGACTCGCCACCTGCACCCTGGGTCTGATTCACATCTGACGAAATAAGGATGAGGAAAAGCATCTGTGCCTAACCCCTTTTCAATAATTTGGTACTACCTCATTCATGCTCTTAACAGCAATAGAATCTTAGACCTTCATAAACTTCCGCAAGTCTAATGCGCCGAGTCATTAGAACTGAGAGAATCAAATATTGGCTCTAGTTTTACAAACAACACGAAATCGTTCAGGGGATTTAATATCCGTTTGTGTTTGGAGGAGCAAAATTGATACCCTAGTCATTACAGTGAGTATGTTTGAACATCCGCGCAGGCAACCTAAAGGCTTTTGATCGAAATTTTGATATCCGAGCCAATTTATCTTATGGCCAATGATATAAAGGCGTAGCTCGAAATTTTAGCATTTTATATTTATTATTTTTTTCTGTTGTATTTATTTCATTTTATATTTTTAGGTGACGATATCCGCAAGGCTGTGGTTGGATGATAAGGGCCGAAGATCGAGCCCAGTCGCATCCCATAGGAGAGGCGTATGTTAAGCAAGGGACGTGACAAGGGCATGTGGATGATGATGATATTTATGATAGAAAAAGTAAGTACTGAAACTTACTTTACGAATAAATTCAAGATTATCAACAGAAAATATTACTTCATGAATGTCGTTGACTCTCTTACCAAAATACAAGAGTGAGTCGATAGAGGATAACCTCGATTTTCCGTCCAACTCCAAGCCCGCATTACCCCCTACACCTAACCACTTTTCATAAGCATTGCGTAATAATGGAGCAAAAAACAATATTCCATTCTAGAGCAACGCCTTACCGTGGATTTCGGCCTCCTTAAATATTCAACGTATAATGTTACCTTAACGCTGTGACCTGATTTCGCGTTTGACCGAAATATTCGATGTTTTTCATTTCAAATCTCACGACGAATGCGTAACAGAAATATGGCGGGTCATCAATCGCGCAAAACAGATCTGGAGATAGAAAGTTGCACCGCGCAAAGTTTGCTGGAGGAGCGTTTTAGCTGATAATGGCTTTCGTCAGTCACGTGAACGCCTCATTTGGGGTTTTGAGTTACTTCCTTGTTACGTGAACCGATTTGTGCGCGCTCTTATCAAATGTGCACGATTTTGTGGTAGCCTACTTTGCAGTTGAAGTTAGTTTGGCTTACAACACAGCAAGACCTAATTAAATGTTCTTGATCATAAACACTAGACTATGGATATAAGTTAAGAATATGGATATAAGGTTTGTAAATAGCAAATCAAGCAGTAAAAAACGAGAAACAATAAACATTGTTCGCTTTTAGCGTCACTCAACACAATTATGGAGGGGAATTGCTTATTTATATTTCATAAGGATAAAATGAGACAAAAAGCTTCCAAAAATCGCTTCTATTCTTTGTCTTAATGTAGAAAGGTAGACCTTTAGATATTGCGAGAGTTAGTAGCAGTATCTGAATTTTCAAGAACTTTTTGGTCTACTACTGATATTTTCATACATTGACCCATTGAAATGTTGGTGACATTTCAAATGTGTAGTACCTACTCTACTACTCGGTGGTCGCGGATTCGAACCCCAGGCACACACCTCTGACTTTTCGAATTCATGTGTGTATTCACATTGAATAATCACTTGCTTTAACGGTGAAGGAAAACATCGTGATAAAACCTGCACATCTAAGAGTTCCTAGGAATTTCTTAGGTGTGTAGTCCGCCAACCCGCACTAGGCCAGCGTGGTGGACTATGGCCTAAACCCTCTCAATGGTAGAGGAGACCCGTGCTCAGCAGTGGGCGTATATGGGTTGATGAAGTACCTACTACGGTCATATGGTTAATATCCGTGTCATACCTCAAAACGTATGCTTTGCATTAATCTGTCTATTCAAGAACCAAGCGTGGGTGTAAGTACATCAGACCATAAAAGTATAGATACTCTAATGCATTTTTTATTCGACTGTTTAAAAGGACAAAGGAATTTTAAATCATTAATTATTGGCAGAACGTCAGACAAGATCGTTAATAGTCATTGGCGAGTGACACCATCGGTAATTTGCGTCGGCTGACGGACGGACAAACGGACTGATTGACGGGCCTTCATTAGTGCACACTCGCCCCTACGCGTGTGTATTGGGTATATTGATTTTTTTTTTATTTCCGAACGTGTTGATGTATCAGCGTTTACCTTTAAATTTGAGTGTGCCCAATTAATTTGTATTTTGTTTGGTGGTGTCATAACAATGTTGCAATTAATGGAACAAACTTTACAAGTAGCACACATGATGATGTACAAATGTGAATAAAGTTATATGTGCAAAATCTCTACTTCTCTTTCTCAGCAATTTGAACTTAATTGGACACAAAATTATGAGTAACTTTTGTTCTTCAAACAACAGAAAAAGTTATGATTATTATTACTTCATTAGTGCAATATATAAACAAGTTTCACTCTATAAAAACATGATATAATTATAGTCATAAGTAACCTTATTCTATGCATAGGCCAGTATGTTCTTCAGTTACTCTCAGTTGCGAATAAGTAATAAATAAATAAATACACCCAACAGTCACATACATAGTCCTGACCCCACATTAAGATACGAGTTTTGAGTTATCAGAAACTACGAGAGACTTCGGTCTCACAAACACCCAGACCCGAAACAAATATTTGTGGATCACACAAACATTTGTCTCGGTGCGGGAATCGAACCCGCGGCCTCTCGTTTCGCAAGCTGGTGTCTAACCAACTGCGCCACGGGGCTGAGGAGATAAAAGGAAAAGGAGATAGATACTATTAATACTATTAATTTTTGAGAAATTAACATACACACATAACCTCTCTGTATTTTCGGAAGGCATATAGATTAGACAATTTCCAAATCACGATAGCGGCAGTGTTTTCCAGGATTGCTTTGATGATAAAATACTGAACCAAACTTTGTACCTAAATTATTATCAATAGTTTAAAAAGGTCGAAATCTTAATAGTATTCGACGGTGTACCAACCAAAGCCGCTTAAGACGATCTGATAAAGCCTTCAACATTATATCGAATAAATTGTAGTTTCAATAATCCGGATTAAGCTAGTATTAATTCCATTTTTAATCGAACATTTTTAAGACATTGGGATTCCAGTAAAAATATTAAGCGGACTCATGGATTATTTTTATGAGAAATCGACACGCCTTAAATTCTGCTTGTTTTTATTTTTATTCAAAATAATTTATCTTACAGTAAATGCTAAAGAATACATAAACAGTATCACAATTAAGTCTACCATTTAACTCTTACGAATCATATCACTTTGAAAAATACTATTTTTTTTTTATGGTAAAGGAGGCAAACGAGCTAGTGAGCCACCTGATGTAAAGTGGTCAACACCGCCCATAGACACCCACAATATCAGAGGAATTGTCGGTGCGTTGCCGGCCCTTGAGGAAAATATAGGCTCTTTTTTTGAAGGTCCCTAAATCATATCTATTAGGAAATACCGCCGACGAAAGTTGATTGTAACAGTATTAATGTATTGCTAACAATAACTATAAGCTTTAAGAAGGTTATGGCATATCCTCACTAGCCTTTTAGTAGTTAAAAATAAGAATCAGTGAACAGTTTTACTCATAAAAAGTCGTAGAACACAAAGACTAATAGGATATCACACGATCTTTAGCAAACTTGTTAATTTGACTAAACAATTTTAAGGAAGACACACTATGATGTCCCGGTTTCCAATTCGATCTATACTCGTGGTGCATCATCACTAGCCCATATACTGAGAGCGTTTAGTTCTTAATCTACCACGCTGGCCTAATGTGAGTTGGCGGACTACACACCTAAGAAATTCCTAAGATTTTTTTTCGGTGTGTAGGTTCTACGGTGTTCCCTTCACCAGCCATTGAGATTCGAGATGATGTAACTGAACCTCAAGACCGTCAATACACACAGTGACGATGATAAAATCTGCTATTTCGTCATCATACAGACGACAGCCTACGACAGCCACACGACCATGGTTATAACTCGCTCAAAGAAAGGTCTTTTCTACCATTCGTTTGTTTAATGCCTTATACGGTAGGAAATACTCTACTTCAGCTGAATAATTCCTTGAGCTGAGGAATTGCAAACGACATCCAGACTTCTAAATGCATTGTATTGACCATCGTATATTTAGATCGCCTATATTTAGGATTCAGTGTCACTTTATCGGTGAATTCGTCTGGCTATCGAGAGAGTTTTAAAAATCCTTATTGGAGTGGCGTTGAATATTCTATGAGCCGGTGCGAATTGTTTCGAGATACTCAGTAAGTACTGAAAGTGGAAGAAGAGATTGTTATAATGAATAAAATAAAAATGTCAAATATAAGTGATAATTGAAATTATGTCTCCATAACAGAATTAAGGACTAAAACAAACTAATGAGTAAGTAGTCAATGATGTTAAATAGCACTAGGCTAGCGTGGTAAACCAAGGTCTAAATCCACTCAGTTGCAGATGATAATGATGATGGAAATAATGATGGAAATAACTGAACATTTCAGATCAAAGTCGGTTCGCAGGTGACCAATCAATACCATCATGGAGGTGTAAAGGAGAGATAATGTTACGTCATATAGTAAATGTTTCCGGAAACCGACCAAAGATATATTAAATATGAATATACTTTGTTATTATAACATCAGAGTAGTAAGCTACTATTGCTCAGTAGAAATAGAAAAATTTAATCAATAAATAGAAATATACGTTAGCACTATTCAGAAAACTATCAAAAACAAAACACTAAACCAATAAAATTCCAAATTCAAATTAATAACGCATCAAAAGCTAAAATCAAAATGTCAAATAAAACTGGCTGGAATGATAATTCGGTGCGGGATTGCGTTGCGTTTACACTACCGTGCTGGCGTTCTATCGGACCACGTCAATTAGTGCTGTTTGTTCGTTGCTGTAGAACGCGTGTGCTCGCCGAATGGACGTCGGTTGCGTGGGATACGTGCGGGATTACCAAGTAGATGGTGTTGGCGTTAGCTTGCTTGATTCCCATCTATGTAATCAGGGTTAATGATTGCACGGTCTTTAATGAGAGATGTATGGAGATGATTTACGAAATGTCGGTGTTTGTTATTTTGATTAAAATCATTGTCATCATCCTTTAACAGTTCATCATTAGAAATAAGTTTCTTATCTCAAGTATGGAGTTTCAGCCGAATCAGTTCATAATAAAACATTTCTATACTTGATTAAATCTATCCAAATTCTGACTAAAATTTAAAATTGACATCAGTATATTTGATTACATTTCTACCAATTCTATAATAAACTATAAATATAATCTAAAAAATCACAACCCATTTTCGTCAAAACATCGAAATGTTTGAAGTGCGTGAAAAAAAATCCTTAAATATTCCAAGCACCCCTTCCGATTTCTTCTCAAACGTATTGGCGCCTCTGTAGAGACCCCAAGACGTCTCCTCATTATCCCAAGTCCCGTGTCGAAGCAAAATAAACGGGAGAATTTCTCAAATTTATCTCCGACTTCCTCATAACACCTGGGACCTTTGCAAAACATCTGAAGAATTGACATTCAGTGCGATTCCGCGACGAAAATAATACGAATGAATGGAATTTCGCATTTTATAAAAAAAATTGATTTATATTTTGTTATTTGTAAAGTTACATTTAGCATTAACTGAATAATCGTATTATCGAGGTAATATTTAAGAGATGTTGCTAACCAAATACACGTAGGCGTTACGGTGTTATCTGTTTATACGAAATATATAAATGTCGTTACACCAGCCAATATACAGTTAAGCATTAGAGATCAGTAATATTGAATAGCCAATTATTTGTAGATTAAATCATAATTGTGCTCCGAGTATAAAAATTTGGCCCTACTTCGTCCAAGCGCAATTTTATCTAAAACGGTAACCCACTTTTATTTCTAAGTCACCTTCTTTTCATTTATATAAAAAATACTATAAACTATGAAACTATTCCTCTTTATATGTGTAGTACAAGTCAAGTCAAGAAGTTTCCTATAGATGCATAATGCAATATTATAGACTTACAGTTTACTTGCTTTTTATAACTTCTTCAAAGACAGAGATACTCTAATCTTAAATTACTGTCCACGAAATTTCCTATATCATCTGTCAATAAATTTACGAGTCTCCTAATAAATAAGACATCAGACGATATTACAATATGAATAAATTTAATTATATGTAACGTAGAAAAATCAAAGCTATAAATTTTCCGCCGGCGTGTCGGATAAAAATTAAGTTTTACTATAAATTAATTCCGTGAAGCCACGGCGTTAATTGAAGATATATTATCAGTATAGTTTTATTTTTGTCGTGACTTTTAGTTGCTGCTTGAGCTTGTTAGATATATCCATTATTTTATATGGTATATCTAAGTAAATTATTGAATATCTTTGTCGGTAGTCGCGTTTTCGTAAAGTTGAATATTGATTAACTACCCGACTACCTGTTGCAATTAGTGGGGATAGCAGACCCTTATAAAAGCAAGCTCGATCGGAACGACAGACAGTTCGTGTCTGGTAGTGGCCATGGCTGGAGCAGTATTATAAAATGACTAAGATAAGTATATTTCCTTATTTATATAGCTTCCTTATACTGTTAGCCATAATAGTATATTGTACATAAAGATGATGGATAATATATTATATTATGTATAATTATAATTATGTATGTTATGTATTATGTATATTGTAAGTATTATTGTAATAAAACAATGGACTAAACTTACTGAATATCATTTATGAGGTTTCCCATTTAACTTGGATATATACCTAAATTTATAAACATAGATATATCCTATGAATTTAACAAGCTCTTACTCGAAGCTTCAATGAAGTTACTATTGATTTGAAAATATTTATATTTGTCCCCCTGGTCGCCTGGGATAGGGTTTTTAGAGTTGAATTTCAGGTTAGATTCCGGCTCGGTTAAAATTCACTTTTCTAGACTTCGTGCTGCTAAAAATTTTCTGACAGAAAAAGCCAATAACACTGTCCGACCCAGGAATTAAACCCGGCACCTCTAGATGACACGGTAAATACTTGCGTAAATACGGTACATCTGGTACGAGTATGTGGCCAAAAGAGTTATTTAAGAAAACACAATAAGTATATTACATCAAATTACTAATATAAAATCTTTTTTCTGTGAGGCTGTGGTATGACTACAGATTTCTCCTACTATAGTCCAATCTAACTACAACGTGGCAACAATATACAACACGCCCTTTCGTCACATAATAAATCAATATTATTTACATAACCTTCCAATCTGCATACTATAATCTTAGAGATTACACTCGAGACCTTGTTACATTAATATAAATAAGATGTTTGACTACTTAACCGTCGCTTCCGACCCTGTTAACCTCATGATCTCGATATAAAAGGCGTAATCTAATAAAAATACCTGATGGCCTGTGTATAAAATCTCCGGAATCATCCGATAAAACGGGCCCATCCAATCACAGAGTTTTAAAGATTCGCCGTGCTGAGATTACAACGGCTGCCGGATCCTGGGCCGAGTTATGGGACAAAATTCACGAACAGGAATTATTTTGCGGCTCTTAAAGGCGCGGAGTGATGAAGAAATATTGGGATTTCGTTTTTTTTTTATCTTTTTGTTCAGTTTGTGTTGTACACGAGATATACCTACATATGAAATGTATACAGAATGTGTTCAAACCGTGATCAGAAATTAAAGCAAGTAATACCTGCGGTGATCACAAAATCCCGACAAAAATTGAAATTTTGACGTTTTCCATACAACTATCAGTAATAAATATTTGTGACTTTTGTTTCTATTACCTGATTTACTTTCCAATCACGGTCTGGATACAATCTAAATTTTGTTATTGCCTAGATAATAAAGAGTTTTAGTACTATTGGTGAATCAAAATGAAATGTTTTTGCTGAAATAATGCGGTGGAATGAATACGTCACAAAATGTATATTAAAATGTTTTTCTAGTCCTGAATATCACGAAAAGGACAATTTTATATTTGACCGTAAAGTAGTATTATTATTTTTTACCATTAGTTGAATCTCGAGGCAAGACAGACAGACAAGGCTTAGTGTCACTAACCAACTGACAAATAACTATCTCAGAGTGAATTAAAAGTGTTTCAAAAAAAGTTTTTTGCTGTTAAATAAGTACGTATTTTACTAATTTACTAAATGCTGTCAAAGTTTGAAAATCTTTAGGCGATATGTACTGACAAAGACATTTCTTTTTCAGCGATTTCTTATAAATTTAAATAACGCCATTTCGTTCACTCCATTTACCTTATTTCGACTTTCCAAAGCCCTTAAGATTAACTGGTAGAATCTCAAAAATATAATTTTTAATATTAAT
Source organism: Cephonodes hylas (assembly GCA_030295005.1). Lineage (NCBI taxonomy): Eukaryota > Metazoa > Arthropoda > Insecta > Lepidoptera > Sphingidae > Cephonodes > Cephonodes hylas. The sequence goes on along the minus strand of AP025379.1, from coordinate 10,842,734 downwards.
TTCATATAGTAAATTTTAGTTCATTGATCAGCGGGTTTTGTGGCCACCCGTAAGCCGGGTGGGTGGCAGGTGAATGCTTCGTTTAACCTTCGATTCCAAAATGGAAAATCTTCACAGGGGTGACGAGATAGGTGTTGTGTAAAGAACCATTACTGAAGTAAATAGATTATGAATAACCTTATCTTTTGTTGTAGTAAAGTGTTTTTGATTTACCATATTGCGTCATCATCATCATTAACAATCCATACCCACCCTATTGTGGACATATGCCTCTTCATATGACAGCCCCGTGGCGCAGTTGGCTAGACACCACCTTGCGAAACGTGAGGCCGCGGGTTCGATCCCCGCACCGAGACAAATGTTTGTGAGATCCACAAATATTTTTTTCGGGTCTGGGTGTTTGTGAGACCGAAAAAGTCTCTCGTAGTCTCTGATACCCATGAAAGCAGTGATGGCCTCGAGGTTTAGGCGCGCGGTCGAGAATCTCGGCGGTCGCGGGTTCGAACCCCAGGCACACACCTCTGACTTTTCGAAGTAATGTGTGTATTCAAATTGAATTATCACTTGCTTTAACGGTGAAGGAAAACATCGTGATGAAACCTGCACACCTAAAAGTTCTTAGGAATTTCTTAGGTGTGTAGTCCGCCAACCCGCACTAGGCCAGCGTGGCGGACTATGGCCTAAACCCTCTCAATGGTAGAGGAGACCCGTGCTCAGCAGTGGGCGTATATGGGTTGAGAAAGAAAGAAGAAGAAGTCTCTGATACCCACGATACAGGTCTTGTAACATAGTGTGGGGTCAGAGCTATGTATGTGACTGTTGGGTGTATTTATTTATTCATAACTATGAGGGTTTTGGGCCTTAGTCCAACATGGTGTGAGTATGCAGGTTTCCTCACGACGTTTTCCGTCACCGCTAAAAGGAAATTCATTGTGAATACACAAATAACTTAAAAAGCCAGAGGTGTGTGCTTGGGGTTTGAAATTACAACTGCCGAGATTGACAATAAATCATTTTGTTTTAATTTTAGTATTGACATAACTAGCATTCCGAACACACTTGGACTACTTTATCTTGCAAATATCTAGATGAAATTCAATTTGACGCATTTAATAAACGTACTACTACAATAATGCTTTAAGATTTTAGCCCATTAAACATGCAAAAATATCTAGTAATCTTTGCCAACATTCCCAAAATATCCGCAAAGTCAAGGGCGGATCGAAAAGGGAGTCTCCCTTAGTGACTTAATGCCAACCGAAGCTTTCAGTTTCCACATCAATATAGACACGAAAGCGGATTTAGTTCCAAAGGCTTAACCCCATGTAAAAAGGTCATAGCTAAGAGGCGCTTACATTGTAGTCTATTTATTTATATATATAAAAGTTTAGTATACACATATAAATTAAACTTAGGAATACAGTAAACAAATCAAAAACAAAAAAGCGGCATTTTTAGTCATATTATTCGATTCTTAAAGACGTCATGTTTTAAATTAAAATAAGTAGGTACGCCCAGCTGTCACATACGAAATATAAAGTAAATATTTGTGGATCAGAGAAACATTTGTCTCGGGATCGAGCCCGCGGCCAATCGTATAACAAGTCGGTGTCAAACCACATGCACCACGTAGCTGTCATATTAAAAAATACCTTTATGAAGAATTACGTATTTAAACAAAACATTTTTCATAAATTACGCAAACCCCTTTGAGGGCATTGCGGTACTAACTATAGACACTCGTTACCACTATGCATAAAACGACGCATAATGTAAAGCAAAGATATATCAAGAAATTACACTAAGTTCCATTGATTAAGCGGCTATCATATAAGAAATAGGGGAGAGGCGCTGAGTGTCGAAATACAGGTTTTTACCTAGTTCGGCAAACAAATGCTCTATTTTTATTAGAAAATTGTATAGCCCATATATTAGTTATTGAGATTTGTAAAAGTTATGTTTTTGCCTAATAAATATTTTTTATTATTATTATTTTAACATAATATTTTATTACGATCAAGTTCAGTGAAAAAATTTTAGAAAAATATTTGGATATTTCAAGAAATTATTACGTACTTTAACGAAAAAGGAAAACTTCATGAGCACCTGCACACTTTAAGGTGCTCTAAAAATAACCTTATTGTTGTGTAATCCAACAACCCACACTACGCCTAAGTAGTAAGTAAGGCTCAAACCCTTAATCGAAATAGAGTGCCCAGTGTTGGGGTATAAATAGTGAAACTTATAAAATTATCCTGAACTAATCTTTAAAGATATCAATTTCCTGGCGCGGACAGCATGAGATATTGCCACTATATCTCACATGCTTTGACACGAAATAAATTAAATATCAAAACAATTTAATATTCCGTGGGCGATTTATGCGTCTACATTCTTAAACTATTTCAATGAAAAGCGTGCATAAACATTTCTCATTACAATATTCTAATGACAGAACTTTTTGTTTTATTATAATTCAGCACAGTACGAGATAACTATGTTTGAATAGAATATTCTGAAAGTGCTCACTGTATTGAAATACTTCTAAACAAACAGCGAAAGATATTTTTAGTTTTAATTGAAAAAAGAGAAATAAAGTAGATATGTCTGCGAGTAACGTCTGGCAGACCATTCCCAAGAATATTATGGAGCGATGAACCCTCAGTTTCTCAACATTATTTTTCTTACACAGATACAGTATTGCAGTTCATGAGTTAATCCGATATGAGCATGCAACTTTATATTGGCGAATGGGACCGGCTTAGCTCGCGTACAATTTGATATAAAAAAAAGTAGTTTATATATCTTTCGATGCTCCTATCTTTTTCGTATGACAAACGCAACTCAAGAAGACCTTTACTTTTCTTTTTTTTATAAATATCTAGTAAGACAGAGGTTCCGCTCTGAGATGCCAGAACATACTCAGTTTGTAATGCTATAAGACACAGTCTAAGAACAGTTTAACAAAACAACAGTGTTTTAGTCGCGACTCATGATGCTTTTGTATCAAAGTTAATCATCATTATCATCAGACTTTGTACCTATGTTTTACTGCCGGACACGGGCCTTCACTACAACAGAGACAGTTCTAAATTTAAGTTCATATTACAACAAAAACACACTTATAAATCCAAACCCGCGATATTCTAATAAAAATGAAGTACATAAAAAGCAAATAGAGTACAAGATAATACACAGATCCCTATTATTACCCAGATTCCCGGAGCGGGACACGGCGTAATCCTCACAACCCACGTCATCCAATTTTATGTTCAATCCAAAATACATTCCGATACGATAAAACCATTAGATTCAAAACTTACTCTAAATAAAATATTTATTTGATATCTCGAAATCCATTACGAGGGGCGGCCGATCGGCGCAGCCGGCTCTATAAAACAATTAACTTGTCATAATATCAGCTTTTTTTACTCACAATCTAATCAATCCGTCGCCTGGCGCTCTTTATTTATGAAACGAGATGGGAATTCTTGTTTTTACATCGTGAATATCGGGTATAGGTGTATTTTTGTGTTCCTATGTTTTCTGTTGTATTCATTATCATGTGCTATACTGAACTCGAAAGGAAATATTTTGGTCTAATTTCACAGCGCTGACCTTGTAAAAAACTAAATTCAATTTTTAAACATTTTTGGATGCTAATTATAAGAAACTATTGTGAATTATTGTATCTAAATATGTATGAAGAGGTTAGAAATTCGTAACGATATTTCGTTTTGAAAATTTGTGATAGCAGCATAAAGGCATATCTCCAAAAGTGACAGTAAACTATCCCTCTATTACATGAATGTCTAATAGTTTAAGGATATGGTAAACTTATATAGAACCAGATTTTTATTTTAATTCATTGAATCTTTTTCGAACAATCTACATACCTATATAAAACAATGAGTTCGTTAACAACAATCTAAACTTGGATTCATACACGAATAGAAAAGTAATGTATATAATTATAATCAATCTTGCTTCAACCAAATGAAGCTAAAAGTACATTCATAAATAATTAATTAATACCAGTAGATACTCCTGATAACTACACTTGGAATGCTTCCAATACTTTGTTAAAGTAGTGGACGTTGCAAAGAATAAACCTATAAACCATCTTTTATATTTTGTTTAAAACATAGGGATGGCAGTACAGAATGAAGATGAATAGATTCTCATAAACCACTTCTTTAAATAGGTTTAACTTGATAAATCCACAATAAGGACCTATAAGTCAACGTTATAAGCAGTGATGGCCTCGAGATTTAGGCTCGCGGTCGAGAATCTCGGCGGTCGCGGGTTCGAACCCCAGGCACACACCTCTGACTTTTCGAAGCTATGTGTGTATTCAAAATTGAATTATCACTTGCTTTAACGGTGAAGGAAAACATCGTGATGAAACCTGCACACCTAAAAGTTCTTAGGAATTTCTTAGGTGTGTAGTCCGCCAACCCGCACTAGGCCAGCGTGGTGGACTATGGCCTAAAACCTCTCAATGGTAGAGGAGACCCGTGCTCAGCAGTGGGCGTATATGGGTTGATGAAGATGATGAAGAAGTCAACGTTGGTACTCTTGAATGCTTAAATTATTGTAATAATTGATCCAGCGAGACATGTCATGATTTTTTTTTAAAGATGATAATGACTTTGCTCTTCTTGTCGTTACTAGAAACGAGTCAGAAGGTTTTACCTACCATTTTACATCATTTTTTCTACGAAAAAAATTGCAACCAATCACAACTAAAACAATAACTTTATCACTAACAATAAAACAAAAATGGCAATATAAATCCCAATCTAAAGATTTCACAACACGCATTCTCAACGCGTTTACGACCAGCGAATGTCCAAAAACTAGTTATAATTAACAGCGTTACATGATAGTAAAAACAGCGGGAGCCTATAACTATTTAACCTATATGCGTTTTTTTATGTGTTTATAAATAGCGTTAACAGTCACCGTAATGTGACAAGTGAACAAAACTGAAACGTTGTGAATAACGGTTATTTAAAGCTGCTATTTTAACGTTATCGCGCGTTTGACGGCCCGATGATACATTATAAATGTTATTATAATATTGTTTGTCGACACGCTGTGATTTAATGAGATCAACACGTTATTGTTGATTTCGAAGGATTCGTGTTTAAATTTTGTCGCGTTTTCGTGTTTGGATGAGATTATTTTTGGCAATTTTGTGGTATAAAATTAAATTCATAGCGATAATTTGATTAATGTCACCATTTACATTCCCAGTTTCGATTAAATTAGGTAAGACATTTGGGTCAAATAGCACAGTTTGAAAGTATGGCGATGTATGTCAACAGTGATAATATGAAACTAGGAATTCAACTATGACTAGACACTACTATTACATTTTTCTTACTATATTTTTACAATGATTGCTAGCGTTTGATTGATACCAAAATGATTCAGGATTTATCTTAGTTAACCAAAGGCTATTCATGCACTTTGAATCAAATATCCAATCTTTACAATTTAAACTACACCTTTGCCAGATTCACTTTAACAACATAATATTGAGATCAATGAAAATCTCTGATAAATCAGGTAAAATTCTTAGATTCCTCTCTTTTCTGAACTATATTATCGCTAGGATAGTCTATTTTCTATCTCCAACGCTACTACTGAATAAGTTCGCAACATTTCCCAGCTTCGCAGCGAGATGTATTCAAATTAAACAAGTTATCGATCCCGAAATTCTCTCAAGCATTACAGGGCTCTCTGAGGCGGTAAAAAGCTGAGTGTTTCCGATGCTTTTGTTAACTCATTAATTATTTATACTGCAAGCTCTGGCGCGCTTGTTTCGCCGAGAAATCATGACGAATGAATAATAAACTTGTAAGTTACTTGTTTTGCTGCTTAGCAGAAGTGTGTCTTGTTTTATTACGGAGTTTGAGTTGAGTCGCTGATGAAACTTGTGATTATGTCTTGGCGACCTTTGAAATGAAGCTCATTAAGAAGGTACAGGCGGAGATCTTAAATAATGTTTGGATTTAGTTTCGGCACAAGTTTTACTTCTTTGTCTTTAGCTTCGTTATAGATGAAAGACAAGTTTTTTTATTTGTGCTAGTAGAGAAATAATTACTTACTCCTGGGCATGACATAGTACAAAAGGTTTGCTAAGAAAATTTTAATCACGAGACAGACATAGCATTATGCTTTTAAACGATGGTAGGCCAAACAATCTATAGTGTGTTTCGTGAAATCTGGTGAGAAAAGATTACAATTTAGTCCCAGCAGTCGTAACTAATGTGCTTAGTTAGATCCTAAGGTTCATTACCCATAACACATAAGCTTGGTTCATAGCAAGTACACTACATGTACAATGATCGCCTTCCAGACGAACGTACTACATATTTGAAGCAATTAAGCCTTCATAACTGCCTTGTGATCTTGTATAATTAAGTGCCTTGCAATCATGACGACATGATTCCAATTCCTAGTTCGGACGGTGTTATTTGGTTTTTCTATTGAGAGATTTTCAGAAGCAGATAAATGTCTAAATATGGATTCGCCTTCTATTACGTGGCGCAGAAACACAATTGGCGAAATGCTCGGAAAAAGCAGGGAAGAATGTACGTATGTAAGCCTTTATATAATAATCTATTCGGTCTCAATGTCTTCTGTGTGTGTGTGTGTGTGTGTGTGTGTGTGTGTGTGTGTGTGTGTGTGTGTGTGTGGGTGTGTGTGTGTCTTCTTCCGTATCAAATCTCAGTTTCACTACAAATTTACCCACGGCATTTCAACAAATACCTTTTGCCAGTAAACTTGAATCATCTCCATACATTTTAGCTACTATTTTGATCGCTTCCGATCCGGCATTCGTAACTACGTCACATAAGTAAGTAGAGTGTTCTGCGTTGCCAACAAAGCTGAAAGCCATTTACAGCCTAGTGCTCTCGGCAGCATACAGTTGCAAAAAATGTTTTTAGTCATATTTTACTTTATTCATGGCTTTTTGCTCCGGCTTCCAAGTAATTGCTCTTTGACATTATTGTTTCGACTGAAATGATATGATCTCAATCGTAGTGCCAGTAGATGTTATGAGGTCAATGGTTTTATGGAAAAATGACTAAATAAAATGAAATCTTAATCTTACTTTTTATATTTGTACGGTAATTTATATACTTTACTTTACTTTTCATACTTTATTTGTGATTGTCTGTTACCAGTCGATAGAAATCGATAAAGAAGCACTAGGTCTGCGAGGTGGACTGGGCCTAAACCTTCTGAATGGTAGAGGAAGCTCGTACCCAGCAGTGGAAAGTATTTGAGCTGATGTTGATGATGACTTAAAAATAATTAACCCATTAGGTACCAACTTTTTCTGTATTGTTTGACATATTTTTCAAAGAGTATATATAATAAGGAGCACATAAAAAAATATAAAAAAAAAATTAAATAAATTTTTAGTCCATCAGTCCAATGTTCCCTTTTGGGAACATATTTAAATAAAGAAATTCAATAAGTACTGCCATCCATTGAATCAAATTACTAGTTACAAGCTATTATTTAGATACTATTTGATATTATTTTACAATAAATATAAAATACTTACATCGAATTACAGAATAATCAAAATGGAAACAATTGAAAATTTCGAAACTCGTAAAAACTACGTTCTTTGATCAACAACACATCAATGACAATAATTTCAAGTGAATAATTGGCTTGATATTTAGCACCACACAATGTAGAAACTTCTTCTTCTTCTTCATCAACCCCTATACGCCCACTGCTGAGCACGGGTCTCCTCTACCATTGAGAGGGTTTAGGCCATAGTCCACCACGCTGGCCTAGTGCGGGTTGGCTAATGACATGAATAATTATTAAAACATTGCAGGTAGTTATGAATAAATCGACAAAAAGTGAGATGTCCCGAATGGGAACATTGGTACCTAATGGGTTAAATCAGCAAATTAAAATGCAAACAAGAATTTATAGAAAATATATTTTCCCTTGTAAAAAAGAAATCTACTCTAGTTATTTTAGGCGGGAGCAACAAAGTTTTAAAAAATCAACTAAGGAATGTTGATCGCTTGAAGAGCTGAACAAGACTGATTTTATTCAAGCTCATTTCTCTTGCTAATCTTGAATCTAATGTTTCCTGTTATGGACTTGGCTACCAGGAAACGTACCGTTTAATATCTAGTTAAAAGTATAATTTCTTTCCTTCATAACAAACACGAATTTAATTCTTTCGTTCCTTAAATTTTATTATTATTTGTATAAGTAGGCAAATAAAGAAATATAAAACATAATTCATATCAACGAACTTATAAAAAACACTTATGTGGGTAGTCAGTTTGTTTAAGGAATACTAATTACTTGTGGACATTTTGATCTCGCTTAGATAACTTGGAAATGTTGTTTTGTTAACAATAATGACGACGTTATACAAATTTTTTATCATCAATTTTGATGGCCTTAAACATAAATGTGGAATTTATTGAGAGCTTAAAGTATTTCGCGGCTATTTGCGTTTTAATTTCCATTATATTCTAGATAAATACGCCAACCAAAAAGTCTAGAAAGGTATATTAAAGCCAAAGCACTTAACCATTTTTAGCACAAATAGATTTGGGACCATATTATATAGATTAACTTAATGGTAAAGTGTCTAATACATATTAAAAATACAAAAGAATTCTCGCTTTAAATGAAGCAATCTTGTCTCAGATGAAATGCGTACAATAAAGTCTTAAAGTAAATTTAAGTACGCACATTATAGCATCTGACGTAAAGATTAATTTAATGTCTCTCCCAATGAATTCAATTATGTAAAGCGAAGATAAACTTGTGAACGGAATTAATTTATTAATATGAGATTAAGCGTAAAACTCATGTTGAGAAACTCTTCTTGAACTAATCACCGCTTTACATTTTCCGAGGCGAATATTGTACAACCATACATACTCGCACATATGTAAGTAGGGGAAACAGTATAGTTATTGGCCAGTTAAGCGACCAGTTGGTAAAAAAACATAAATAAAAAATTATATCCTTACTGAAAATAAATGAAACTCACGACATTATGTTGCTTTGTTAATGTACTGCAAAAGAAAGTACTTTATATAAACTTTCACTATACATGTTAAGAATAGTGTGAACTCAAAAATATTAAACTCAAAATCACAGTAATTGGCCATAACATAGTAGTTATAAAGAAAGTAAGTTATATTGCACCTTTAATATGGTTATAACGCATAAAAAACCATTTATTGTGAAGTCAAAATCATTGACAAACTACATATTCATTTCAAAATATAGCGTCAAAAAAATATGCAGTCTTAACATTATTTTTAATCGCTTAACTGAATTTCTCCCTCCGGCAAAACATTACACATCGGAAAACAAACAAACCACATACCTAGCGGAATTTCGATGAGACTTTATGACAGAGAATAAAAGTGTCGCCATTATATAATTTTTAAATCTACTATTAGTATAGAATATTGCTAGTTTTTTGGTAGCAAAGTTGAAATGGCTAATAACTGTACAGGGGCCAATAACTATACTGTCTCCCCTACATTATAATACAATAAAATGCGAAACAAACTCTGTTACACTTTTACAACTAAAGCGCTGGACTGGTTTCAATAATTTTTGATAAATGGAGATGAAACAAACTTGGGAAAGACTTAGGGGTAGTAAGACTTAGTATGTAGTAGTAAGCATTACTTACTTTCTTACCTCTAAAGGATAAGCAAATGTGTTTTACATCCACTGTTATTCAGATATTAGTCTGTTGCCCTAGGCGCATATCTAGATTCGTAATTCTTCTTCTTCTTCATCAACCCATATACGCCCACTGCTGAGCACGGTTCTCCTCTACCATTGAGAGGGTTTAGGCCATAGTCCACCACGCTGGCCTAGTGCGGGTTGGCGGACTACACATCTAAGAAATTCCTAAGAACTCTTAGGTGTGCAGGTTTTATCACGATGTTTTCCTTCACCGTTAAAGCAAGTGATAATTCAATGTGAATACACACATAACTTCGAAAAGTCAGAGGTGTGTGCCTGGGGTTCGAACCCGCGACCGTCGAGATTCTCGACCGCGCGCCCAAACCTCGAGGCCATCACTGCTAGATTCGTAATTGCTAGTGAAAAATTCCTATAATCTTATAATACTTTGCCAGATTCTTACATTGAACCAGGATAATAACTTATTTGTGTTTCTACGAAAAAAGAAATCCTATATCTTCAGTCTGTGATAATAGCATAGTAAAGTAGTAACAAATTATAAAGAAAATACTTTACTTCTGTCAGATTTAGTCACTAATCTTAGAAAAATTTGCCAACGAAAATATGTTTGACCAAAGTTTTGGTACAAAACAGGATAACTAATTTAAAAAATACGTTAAATAGTTTCCGAATCATTAAATTTTTCGGAGCATCCGTGATTCCATTCATGTTTGTAAACTGGTTTCTATTTCACTATAACTGATTTAAAATTCAAATGAACTAGAATTTTATTATATACATTTTGTATCAACAAAAAATATTAATTTTATTAGTTTTGTTCCAGGCTCTTTTTATTATATAAATAAACACACATACTACATACTTTTGATTTCAAATTATGATCCAAGTCTTGTATCATGCGAACTTGAACCTACGAAAGATCTCTTGGTCTTACAAACAGCGAGACATAAGACAAATATTTGTTTTGAATCACTGAAACATTTGTCTCATTGCGGGGATCGAACCCGCGGCTGTAGTGAGCAAAATATCCAATAAGACTTTATTGACTTATTCTTATTACATACTTCTGTTTAATCCCATCCATTTAACAGCATTCAACACTCTACAAAGACAGGCTACACGTAGAGAGAATTTGGAAAAAAAATGTCATAAATTTCCAGGTTTTTAAATGTTTATTTGAAAGAAAACCACATACCCGAATATGAACGAATATACACATTTATGTTATTAACATATTTTGTTTTACACGTATGTAGCTTAAAGAAAACAGGTCAGTTAAGGGAAAATAATAATCCATCTCCCCAAATTCAGACAAACGCTGACATCCAAATTGCATCTAAACGGTCCGCTAACACACAAACATAACTTATGCTTTATTAATACGTAATCTGTTTTGGCGCGAATACACAGCAGTAAATCAACGTTGAACGTGTTATTTTTATGGCGTCCGTGTATTAAAGTCGGTTTTAATATTGCATAAGCTCACGATTTTAATCCCCGAGCTTAGTGGCGTGGCATAGAGAGGCCTATGGCAGTGGAGGTGAAAAGCTGATGATGATGATGATGGTGATGATGGTGATGATGATGATGATGATGATGATGATGATGATGATGATGATGCTGATGATGTCTGCAAGTTGTGTTTTAAAACATACGTAATAAAAGGCGAGCCAACAGAAAAAAATCCTATACCCTAGGAATTTAGCCCGACCTGGTACTCAAACCCGAGACCTCGTAGATGACAATTGTGTGGCGGTATAGGCATACAAATTTGAGTTCCATTAATTTATGTACAAGATTCAGGTTATTCAATTAACATTAAACTAATTTGTACAATTTATGTTTCTTTTATCGAAGTACAGATAATTTTGTCACTTACTTATGCTAAAATCCAACTATTAAATATTCTCTCCACCCACGTTTAGAAAATACTTCGGGCAACTTTTACGATAATAGTAATTGAAAAATCATCCACATTGTACGCAACTTAAAAGATATGTTTTTAATTAAGTGGAATGGCTTATTTTATGACTTTAACTTAATAATTTAACGAGATTTTACGGTTGGAATGGAAGGAATTTTTTGGGTTGCTAAGATATTTCTAAATGAGGTAACTTTGTTTTGAGGTTTTGTTTGGTGAGATAAGCTTGGACCGCGGTTACTCAGAGATATTAAAGGCTCGTAGCTATAATTAGGTGAAAATATTATTGCGATGGTAAAATTTCTCGTGTATTAAACTCAAATTAATTCATGTAATTCTTAATTGTGACCTTTGCTAGTTTATACTGAGGCTATAGTTTGGACTAAGGCTTAAAACCTCTCAGGTGTAGGGGAGACTTGTTTCTCTCATATACATTTGAGATTTACTCGTCTCGTTTCACAAGCTGGTGTCTCACTATGGCAAGAAACAGTCGAATAAGTCGTAATAGGCATATAGAAAAAGCAAGCACTAGGCCAGCGTGAGTGAACTAACGCTTAAAAACCCTCTCAATAGTGGAGACTCGAGGCCAACAGTAGACGTATATGTTGATGAAGTCATAATAACTCCTTCGCTACTAGTGATAAGAAGGACAGTCTGTGATTTAATGTAGGCGGAGGTACAAATATAAGGTTTAAGGTTGTGGGTCAATATGTACACAAGTACCTAAAATAAGAAGTAAACAATAATTAATGGTGTAACATAGTTTGTCCTTGACACTTCTTGAGCAGACGAACAGTCGCGTTTCAAGTCATTTGAATATTAATTAATGTAATTTTAACATCCGTGACTTGCTTAAATTATAATCAAGTTTGAGGGCCCTTAAGAAAATGTTAACGATAAACTATAGTGATTGACAAAATTCATAAATTCGAGAGTTTTTAAAAAATATTGGCATGTGGATGGACTCATGTTAACAATTCGAATGCCTTTTATAAGGAAATAGATAGGAGCTTAGGAAAGTCTACTTTGTTCACGTAATAAGCACTGCTATTAGGAAACTTTATTATAATACATAATTAATTCTTAGATCTTTTCGTTGATTCCAAAACATACATACTAAAGATCAATTAAATCTTATCAGATCATTACCATGCCATCAAGATGTGGAACAGTTTGCCTGCCCACGTATTCTTTTGCGTGGTGAAATATCTTAAAAGGCTGGAATGACGCCTTTTACATACACGTCTGTTTCTATAAAGGAGTAGGCAGTTATGCATTACTGCACCTACATTTGTTATAGACGGCGGAAGGTATAGGCCGACTCCATATGCCTATTCTTGATTTTCGGGTATATATCCCTACTATTTATTACTTTACACTTTATAGTTAAAAAGTGAAGGTGGTTTTGACCTGTTGAATGGCTGAGACATTATCTGCCAGTCGAAATTTCTGGTGGTGCAAAAACGTTGACCTTATCTTATCACAAAATAAAAATGTAGTGGTATTAACGAATCCTAATTAAACGAAATATATGTGCCAGCCCCCGTGGCGCAGTTGGCTAGACACCAGCTTGCGAAACGAGAGGCCGCGGGTTCGATCCCCGCACCGAGACAAATGTTTGTGTGAATTACAAATATTTGTTTCGGGTCTGGGTGTTTGTAAGACCGAAAAAGTCTCTCGTAGTGTCTGATACCCACGACACAGGTCTTGTAACCTATTTTGGGGTCAGAGCTATGTATGTGACTGTTGGCTGTATTTATTTATTTAAATATGTAGGAATTTACAGAAATGTGACATAAATATGTACAAATATAAAACGAGGTATAAAATACAATAGATATTATACAATACTGTGTGTTGCTTCTACCTAATTGTTATGTTATTCCTGTATGTAAAGTAATGTTAATTTGCATTTGAATGTCATTTTAAAAATCAAAACAAAAAGTAAATTGACATCCATATATAGACTAAAACTCCTTATTTTCAATTTAATTATTAAATTAAATTATAATAACCAAACTTATTAATTAGTAAATATTGGTTAATCCCAAAAGGCTTCAGTGGTTATTAGCAGAATTATTAATAAATTAACTGTGCATTATATTTAAGCTTTATAGAAATACCTAGAACCTAAGATTGTGGGTTTTGAAATATTGAGGCTTAAATCTTACTAATATTATAAAAGAGTGGGATTTAGATAATGGTTTCTGGCTAGAAACTTCTATTTTACTACACTTTGCTTTAATACTAGTTATTAGTGAAATGCTACTTTGAAAATATTGAAAGAGGTCCTTTATTCAGCAAAGAATTTTATTAACAGTCACGCGAAAATCATCGACCACCACTATGCCATTCTGGTGGACTAAGATCTAAACCTTCTCAGCTGTAGAGGGGATTTGGACCCAACTGTGAGACGTACCTAACCTAAAGTAACCTAAAGTTGCTAGTGACAATGTTGATGACGCCAAGGAGTAAACACAGTACTAGATGCATTGCTTGAGTGAAAAGTGACAATGAAGATATGGCTATCATAATGCCTCACTAATCGCCCATACTGGACTAATGTTATCTGGTATCTATCACACCTTCTAACCCATTAATCAATATATTCCAATAAATTCCGAACAAGGAAATGAACACCAAACAAAACTGCAACACAGAAAACAACGTTGGCTATTGAATATTTCAGTGGCCCGACCGCATCGAACTTTAGCAAGAAGCGTTCTAATGATAAATTCAAATCTGGATTCCCCGGAGAACAAAGCAATCAACCGTCGAACAAAGGTTATGCCGCGCCCGGGGCCCAACTTGCAGCGAAGTTGAAAAGAGCGATGCGACTCAACGTTTGTCGTTCAAATTGTTTATCGGTAAATTAAAGTGTTGATGTATCCCAATTTTATTGCGGCGCTCTACCAAGGTCAGGCATTTCGCCTCGAACTTGTTAGTTGAATAATTGGCACTTTAGATCGGCATTTGGGTTTTAGTTTCTATGGAAGTATTTCGGAATTGTTTCTTACAGTGACCGCACTGGCACCTGATAGTAATAATGTATTCACAATGAATTATTATTGCCACTTTTCGAGCACATTTCCAGGCTCCGTGCTGCTGTTGAAAATTATCTACTACAGCAAATACTAGTACGGCAGGCAAGACCACGAAGCACTCTAGTTTTTATTTATCAAATTAACTAATAAAAGACAAATGTCTGGCGATTATAAAACTTCATATACTATCATATTGCAACTATCGTAGGATATGCATCCTGATACCTTTGAAGAGCCAAAGGATTTCAAATCAAAGATCCTAACACAAGCATACAACTCAAATTTCGTGTGAAATTCCGTCTGTGGGTGGCAGCTAGTGTAGATGGCCTCTCCACACGTCAAGAGGCCTCCCATGAGGCAAATTAACGACGCCCACCTACTAATCCCGAATGTTAATTGAAATTACCTATGTCGACATCGATCGATAAAAATTTAATCTTGATCGTCGAGCTAATCAGCTTCTAACATTATGGTTATTGCACTTGACACTTGTTATTGTTAACAGTTCATCGATACGCCCACGCATGCTGCAAGGAAGGGGCGAAAGTTAAGTTTTTTGGGAGAAGTTTCTAAAATTTGAGCTACTTACTATGTTTATATTTTTATACATAAGTTTATTTGAGGGCTGGCGGGAGGTAGAGCCATAAGCAGCTTTCCCCTCGAATGAAAAAAAAAAAAAAAAAGGCTCTTCTAAGAAGAACAAAAAGAAAGAAGGAAAGACTATAAAAATATCAGTCCTCACAACAATCATGTGATTATAATATATTTCAGATATTGAGCAAAATAGAAAGGAAAAGTATGTTTTATGGGAAGGAAGTCGAACGAACAAGTGAGCCGCATGATATCAAATGGTCAATCCTGCTCAAGAGTAGGTGAAACAACAATACCAGAGGAATCATCCTTGCCGGCCTTAAGGGAAAACATCTACTCATTTCTTGAAGTTCCCTATTCGTAGTACTTTTTCGGAATTTAGAGTCGTTCTACACCTCTTTAAAGTAATTGACGATCAAAAGAGCGGGTAAAGCGTGAAATATCATTGACGAATTATAAAAAACACTAAAGTTTAAAATATTTTCATAATATATGGACCGTAAAAGGAGGTGAGATCTTTATGATATTCTCAAAGAGATCCCATTAAGTAATTCAAAATTAAATGAATGGTCTGGGTCAAGTCATTGAGTTACTTGATTGAGGGCTTGACCTGACCACAAGCCTGGCTTTATTTACCCTCATTAGGCTGTAGTGACCCTTGGCTTGAATGTCGCATGACGAAAGCCAAGTTATTGTACCTACCCTTTAAGATATTTGATTAAATCTTGTTTATTTCAATTGAAAATACAAAACATAAGTCTTATTATTTCATTGTCTATTATCAAAAATCTTTTACAAATTCAAAATATCTATGTTTGAGTTACAACCAATATCCGATATAAAAAAATTTACAGCGCGAGGTAAACCGCGAGACCAACTTAGTTTAATATGGATTAGGTTAGTATGGACTTATTAATGAATGATGATAATAAATAAAAAACTCGTTCTTATTTTAGAACTAATTAGTAAATAAAATATTTACGATTATTAGCGTAGTAACAAATCTATTTACAAAGAACATAGAATTTATTTTGAGTATTTGATGAGGCGCCAACCCGCACTAGGCCAGCGTGGAGTACTAGTCCTAAATCCTTTCAATTGTAGGGGAGGCCAGTACTCAGCAGATGATTAATATGGGGAATTTACTACCATTTAATCACTACTCTTGTGGTACCTATATGAGTACAAAGCTTGTAATGTAAAAAGTTCTTACTTCGGTACAATTTTTACATAACAGTTATACATATCTGAGAAATAAACAAAATAGTAATGGATTCCAGCTTTCAGCACACAGTCCAAAATCGCGGCGGTCGCAGGTTCAAACCCCAGTGCGTGTATTTATACTGAATTCGTCATACATCGTGAGAAACCCAACAAAACTTAAAATTCTTAGGACTTTCTTATATGCGTCGTCCGCCAAACCCAAATAGCGTTCTTGGTTTTCATCTTATCATCGCATTAGCCCATGTAGGTCCCACTGATGGGCACGGGCTTCCTCTACCATTGAGAGGGTCTTATGGCTTAGTCCACCACCCTGGCCTAGTGCGGCTTGACGGACAATTTGCAAGTTCTTAATAAAAAATGACATTTCATAATATCTGCAAAACACACAACCGCATTAAGTGTTACTAAACTTACTAAGCGTTAATTATTCGTGGCAACTGCCAATCAACCACCTAGCCTAGTGACCTTCACCTCAGTAAACTGATCACACACACACAAAACCAGCCAAACAATCCGTAAAATAAGTCCATGATAATTAATTCCGTTAATGGTGTTTTTAATGAAACTGCGGAATCTCGACACCTGTCCGAACTCGAGAAGAACCGGACAAACGTCGTGACCACGGACTTAATGTAATAAACACATCTTCATATTAAGCTTGATTTACAACTTCAAACAAGTCATTGGTTTATTGGATTCCATAAATATAGGAAACTTTGCAATCGATTCATTACATAACGAGTCGATTTGATTGAGTTCTGTCAGTTCATTTTTAGATGACATGTCGGCTGTGGTTGATTTAAGATACATGTTTTGACGACGAATGCGTAATTTAACAGAATATGGTTACGACGTTCGATAGGGAAGTCGCAATGTCGATTCCCGGGTAGGGTGTGTCGAAGTCTTTTTTTTATTATTTACTTATACATACTTCATACAGCTTTGCATAATTGGACTTATTCTTATCTATACTATTATAATAAAGAGGAAAGGTTTGTATTTTTGGATTTTTGTATTTTTGTATGTTTGTTACGAATAAACTCAAAAAGTACTAAACCGATTTGGATGATTTTTGGTATGGAGATAGATGGGACTCACCGAAGTAACATAGGATACTTTTTATCCCGGAAAATGTAGTATTCCCGTGGGATTGGGTATAAAACGCTATATTTATTTTACGCTTTCACGCCTAAACCATTTGACCGATTTTTATGATTTTTGGTATGAACATAAATAAGATCCTATGAAGTAACATGAACAACATTTTATCCCGGGAATATGTAGGGTTCCTGTGGGATGAGCATATACTGTAACACAAAAGTAACATTGCCTGTGTAATGCTTTCACGCCTAAACCAGTTGACCGATTTGAATGATTTTTGGTATGGAGTTAGATGGGACCCACCGAAGTAACACAGGATATTTTTTATCCCGGAAAATGTAGTATTCCCGAGGGATTGGGTATTAAACCCTATATTTTTCTTTCGCTTTCACGCTCAAACCTTTCGACCGATTTTTATGATTCTTGGTATGATCATAAATGAAATCCTATGAAGTAACATGAACAACATTTTATCCCTGGAATATGTAGGGTTCCTGTGGGATGAGCATATATTCTAACGCGAAAATGACACTGCCTATGTAATGCTTTCACGCCTAAACCTTTTGACCGATTTGAATGATTTTTGGTATGGAGATAGGTAGGGCCCACCGAAGTAACACAGGATACTTTTATCCCGTAAAATGTAGTATTCCCGTGGGAACGGGTATTTCTGGACCTACTGAACCGATTTGAATGATTTTTGGTATGGAGATAGGTAGGGCCAACTGAAGTAACATAGGATACATTTTATCCCGGAAAATGTAGTATTCCCATGGGAATGGGTATTTCTGAATCTACTGAACAGATTCGAATGATTTTTAGTATGGAGATAGGTAGGGCCCACAGAAGTAACACAGGATACATTTTATCCCGGAAAATGTAGTATTCCCGTGGGAATGGGTATTTCTGGATCTACTGAACAGATTCGAATGATTTTTGGTATGGAGATAGGTAGGGCCCACAGAAGTAACACAGGATACATTTTATCCCGGAAAATGTAGTATTCCCGTGGGAATGGGTATTTCTGTATCTACTGAACACATTCGAATGATTTTTGACATGGAGATAGGTAGGGCCAACTGAAGTAACATAAGATACATTTTATCCCGGAAAATGTAGTATTCCCGTGGGAACGGGTATTTCTGGATCTACTGAAAGATTTGAATGATTTTTGGTATGGAGATAGGTACGGCCCACAGAAGTAGCATAGGATACATTTTATCCCGGAAAATGTAGTATTCCCGTGGGAATGGGTATTTCTGGATCTACTGAACAGATTTGAATGATTTTTGGTATGGAGATAGATAGGGCCCACAGAAGTAACATAGGATACATTTTATCCCGGAAAGTGTAGTATTTCCGTGGGAATCGGTATACTCAAGATCTACTGAATCAAATAAATACCCACCAAATTAACATGATATACTTTTATACTGGAAAATGTGTTCCCGTGGGTATGGGTACATGTTATAATTGCAAGAGTAACTCTGTAAGTCTATTACGGTTTCACGCCTAAACCATTCGACTAAGTTATATAATTTTAGGTATGAACATAAATAGAACTTATGAGAAGAAATAAAGATTCACGTATTATCTTTCTGCACTCAACCCTAAAGTCTACGCAGACGGAGTCGCGGGCAAAAGCTAGTAAGTAATAAAGCAAGATATACTAGGTCACATAATTGTAGGATAAGTAAAAATACATTAACTTCCATCACATACAGCACTCTATTTTTTTATGTCATTAAAACTTTATTTTACACATAAAAAGCTATGGAGTTTTAAACTAAAGTATTACAAAAGCGATCTTATTGAACGAGGCAGTGTTTTACAAACAACTAAAAATGGAGATGTATGAAGAGAAATGAAGGTAATCGTAAGTTTAGTAGCTTAAATAAATATTTAAGAAAAAAAGTCATTTTTTAATAAACCACGACGTGATACAAGTTAATAACTCCACTGGTGGGAAAAAGGTAATGAAAATAATGGAAAGTCAGAAAAAATAATACATTTTCATTAGAGTAACAGAACATCGTGTCCAATCAATTCTTCACTTCACAAAACTTTCTTTTACCGGCTATTTTAATTTACATCCGCAGAAATACAGCGTCATTCTTATTGTAATAAAGATAAGGTTGATTTTAAGCCGTGAGCTTGCAAAATAAGTTGGCTTCGGACAAAAGAATCGCCCGCGGCGGGCCCGATCGGGTCGATCAATCGTTCATTCAGTTGAACGAGTGACCGGCGGACCGAATGAGCGAGGGTCTCACCTGAACTAATCCGAGTTATGGCCGATGTATTGGTCGGGGAATCCATCATAAAAAAGGAAAACTTAGCTTGTTCGAAATGTACATTTTCATTTTTGTTAGAAATATTATTGGCAAACTTATCAGCTGTTCGGGATGACCTCTTGAGAATTTTTGTAGAGCTACGATTATGACTAGCTGACTCTTGCTGTTTCGCTTATGAACAAAGTTTTGTGTCTGTGGGGATTTTATTAAATTAATTGTGGTGTTAACTTGAATCAAATGGAAGCAATATAATTATAACGGTTAAAAAGGTTCTTTTATTATTTTAATAATAAATACAGTTTTAATTTTGTACGGAAAAAAGTCCTATTTAAATAATAGTAAAACTTTATGAAAGGTCCCCTTGTAAAGAAGAAGATACCCCTTATGATCAAATTGTGGTAGTTATTATGTGATCGTTCTCCAGACTTCCCAATGTATGCCCGATCATCAAATCCAAAATAAGCAAAATTCTTGTTCTTTACTATTAAGTAATTCTGATTTTCATACGTATACATAACAAAAAAACGCAAATTTAATTTCGTGCTAACTGCATTCTATTTTTTCTTTCTTCAAAACTTTTTAGATCATAATGTTTCTCATAAGTTCTAATTTAGCTAGACGCGGCTAAGCGTAAGGCAGTTATAAAACTTATTTTAAAACGTATATTTCAATTCGAGTAAACTAATAAATCATTCTGGAGCAAAAGTATTCACTTCTACATCCAACTTCTAGAACCCACTTCAAACGGTAATGCAGTATTTAACAGCAATCTATGCGTACCTACTATATTAAATGAATATACCTAAAATAAACAAAACAGATACTGGATATGGAGAAAGAAAACCTAAAAGAAATCCACAAAGGTATTTTCCGATGAGGAATTATGATTTTCACCATCATCATCATCATTAGTCAATTCTGGTCCACTGCTGGACATAGGCCTCCCCCAATGACTTCTACCGGGATCGGTCGGAAGCTGCCTGCAGCCAGCGACGTCCCGCGACATTGACAAGGTCGTCGGTCCACCTTGTCTTATGATTTTGCTAAGCCATAATTTATATAAGAGAGTCAACTGTATCTGGAACAAGACTTTAGTTCTATTACATGAAATGGATGGCGGTACTTACTTAAAAGCATAGTTTTTGATGAGACCTGAAAGAAAAATAAGTCATATGAATAAAATATACATGGAACTAAAGTATGTTAGTCATTTTTATTTAATGTACTTTTTTGTACAACACGCGGTCGGTCACTGCGATCTTTTCCAGTCGTGGTCGCACGTCACAAGTATATACCATGCTATCTAGAAGTCCTGGGCTCGAATTCCGGTTGGGGCAAAGTGTGATTAGGTTTTTCTATAAGGAAAATTTCAATAGTGTCGGAGACTGGAAATATTTCCGAATAGACAGCAATAGGATCGCCTAGCACGAAGTCTAGAAACGTAGAATAGCGGGATCGCCCTTATTACGTAAGACTGATACATACCCGGCGAAATGTGAGTGTAGAAATGCACGTGAGGTTATCTATTTTTGTGTCTGAGTGTACCATAAAAGTGAACTAATTTATCGTTATCAACATCAGACATTGATCTGCCCTAAAATTTTCTGCACTTCTAAAGTGCTCGACTAGAAACGGCCTCTGATACTTTTCAATCAATACCGCAAATATTAAAAACCAGAGTATTTCGAATCTAGTATCAACAAAAACTCGAGCATTTCGCCAAATACGAGGCAAAATCAAAGTCACACGTTCCGGGTAGTCGCAAACAATAAATGTGCTGACAAATTAGGCCGGAGGTCGCTTGCCAAATTTACACAACAAAATCTGTTTGCGCTCATGCAAATAAGGCGTGGTTTTCTCAAAAGTCAATAGAGCTAGTCCGGTGTCGGCGCTGTTATTTTTCAATTAACGCGTCATCACGTGGGAACATTGATTTATCTTGGTTCAGTATGTGAAGTATTCCAAGATAGTACTCGGCTTAGTACTGATTTTTATATCTGGATTTAGACAGCACTTAACTAGTTACTTTTGTTTTTCATAGTTATGAGACACTCAGAAATGTAAACATAAGCTCATGATTCGTAGGTTTTTAATAATAATACGCGAGGGTTTTTTTTAAATACGGTTGCGTCTAAGCTTATTTATTTATTCATCTAAACTTTATATTCACGTATGTATAATGGCGGACTTAATGCCATAGGCATTTTCTGCCAGTCTAAATTTGGACGATGCAGTGATGAAATCTGGTTATCTATCATAAGAGCCACAATCATCTAAATACAAATAGAATTCTACCTTTTCACAAGTCTCACCACCACTGGTGGACTCAGCCATCCTTCTAAAACTTGAAGGCGTTAGACCGATCACCTAGCTTAGCGTGAATTAGCAATCTACATCTACATTAAAAATTACTTGCAAATATCGCTTTGTCCTAATTTCCAACATTTAACATATATGTAAGCACACAGCCGCGTTGAACGCGTCGTCTTTGAGCCCGACTTTCTTGTGGTGTCAAGAGGTCACATTATTTGGTGCGGCTCAAAGAAACACCGCTTCATACGTCATTCACGCCGTCGTGTAATTAACGGGGCAAGTGCGGCCAACGAGCTCTCAGGTTTCACGAAACCTTGGATGTAATGGCACCGGATAGAAAAGGAATTGATAATTCGATCAATGATTGGCATGACTACACCGTCTTCTTCAACATCATTGACACGGGTCTCCTATACAATTGAGAGGTTAGGGCCGTAGTCCACCACTTTGGGCTAGAACAAGTTAACTATGACACCTACGAATATCCTTAGAAGTTTAAGACGTGTACTTTTCATCACGGAGCGTTCCTTTACTGTGAAGGTACACAACAAAAAGCAACACCGTACGTGGTGGTAATCACTGTACTGTGTAACTGTCAAACCAATTAATTATAATAATAATATATTTATTAATCAGTTTGCATGTTACAAGAATAACTTATATACTATGATTACCACACTAGGCGCAGCCTGTGTCGTAGCTATGTAATTGCATCATATACTAGAGTGTATGCTTAAAAAACTTCATGTCATAAAAATATCATATCTCCTATTATTCCAATAGCTGTAGGTCACACAAGGTCACCTAATAAGAATCTATATGCATGTATAAACACAATGTATGCTGACCTCTGCCATCACGTAACGATAATAAAGCGAAAAAATTCTCACATGTTGAAAGCAAACACGACATCTAATTAAAACTTATAACAACTTCATTAAAACATGAACGGCAAAAATATATTTGGAATAAAAACGTCGGTGAAATTTCCATAGCGGACAATGGTTTCTTCTAAGGGAGCTGAGGTCCCGAGGGACGGTAATTCCCTTTATAAGGTCCTGTTGTAACCTCTGGAGATAAACAGCCAGATTAGTCTGTGCCGGGTCACTATTTAGACATTAGGATGATGGTATACACTTATGGTGTTGGCACCGAAGAGGTAGATAAAGATAATTCGAGACAATTTTGTGCTATCCATCAATATTTATTAATGGAAAAATGTAATGACACTTTACCCGGCTCAGATTCAAAAGATTCCAATCAAAGAACCCAAAATATGATTTGTAATAAATAAATAATTTATTTGTACAACAAAATTACAAAAACAAGATATTGAACAATTCATACAAGAACATAATGGCTGTACAATCTCAATGTGCAGTTCATGTCGCATTGACTCCCAAACTAGGAATTAACCTGTTACTTGGATATATGTAAGAGTAATATTTTGACAATAGTTTTTTATTATCTCTAAACGATTCGCTTATATTTTGTGATCTAGTTAATAGCAAACAATACAATTATAGCCTTTTGTTTTCATATTTAAAGGTAAGCTCAGTCCAGTTCCAATAGTAAATAGGTTAAATAAAAAAGTAACAGTAGGTTTTTAGAACGCGGGACTGAAAATGCAGCTGACGATATTAAACAGTGGAGATAGATATCTGCTTCCTCCTTTATACAGAACTATTCTGTTTCTGATTTCTAATTTGCCGGTAAACCCAAACCAGATATTAGTAACACCGACAGCCTCATACATCAAGGTCGGCTGCTATAAATTTCCTGTAAACATAAGAAGCTCGGTTTACGATGCTTTGTCTCCAAACACTCATCTATTAAATCCATTAGCGATATCGGCCGTGTGGCCATGGCCGTCTCGATTTCAGATAAGGGCACATCCACACTATTATTCCGATAAGCTCACTTTGAAACAAGATACGATACAAAAGGGTCGTCATCACAATTCGGCGCGCGTCCCTCCCCTTATTTATCATTTTCCGCGAAATTTTCACTCAAAGAGACACATTAGTGTCATGGTGTACGTCATGAGAAGGTAGCGGGTTGATTTTTTTATGTTTATGTATTTTTTGCATAGTAAATACGTTTAAATGACAGTTTTGTCTCATAACTAACTTGGCAGTTTTGGACCTTGTGTATTAGGAATTATGATAGATTATTTTGACTCAAAAAACACCCAGACTAAATAAATGTACCCCCACTACCGATTGCGAGCTTCCGAAGATGTTAGTCGAGGCTTTTTGGTATCAACTCATTGGCAGTAACGACTATTGGAACTTTGTGAACCAAATATAAATATTTAGATACTTTGTCTATATCTATAAATAACAATACCAGGGTTATTTGATATAATATTACACTGATTATTATCATATACAGTTCAATAATAACTGAGATATCAATGCTTATTAATTGGCTAAGTGTAGCAAATCACACGCCCCTAATAACCCTTTGATTACTTATCTTGTGTCAATCGCGGGTCAAATTAGCTCCATGTAGTAGAAATCACTAAAGTATATTGTCGGTAATTGATGGCTGCGAAGATTTATTAGTATTGAACACCATCAAATGTATGTTATTTATATAATTCTACGTTTTAGGTAATTACTTTAAAAATCAGCGTCAAGGTGTGTCAATGACTCACGAAATTTCATTAGCCTGAGTCTTCAATTTAATACTAACGGACGTATGCCAGAGATATCCATAATAGACACTAAAGGCTTTTGCTTATTTCAATTCTTAAACAATACATTTATTTCTCTTACTACATAACTTTAAAAAAAGGCTTTATTAGCCCTTTATTTTAGTTTGTGCTATATTCATCACCGTCAACATTATCATCAGCCTGTATACATCCTACTGCTGGGCTAGGGGCCTCCTCTACCGTTGAGAGGGTTTAGCCCTTAGTTCACCACGCTGCCCTAGTGCCAGTTGGCGAACTACACATCTATAGAAATTCCCAAGAACTTTTAGATGTGCAGGTTTCATCACAATTAACCACCATCAATCTAGATTAACGTAAGTAAACATTCAAACGCTAAAATATGAAACGGCACAAGCCTACACCTTACGCCAGCGCACAAAATGTTGTATGCGTGGTAGAACAGCAAAACTTGACACTTTACGTGATAAAAGACGATAATATCACATGGGACGTTACAGTTTTTACAAAAATAAGGAGCCGCCGACAGCCGAAGGGTTCTGTCTGCTATGCAAAATTGAATACATTCGCACGGGGCCGGCCCACGTCTATCCGTTTCAAATTGACCATGCCAAATGTTCCGCCTTTATTGATATTTTCCGTGTCACTGGTTTTATATATTGTATCGAATGAATTGGTTTGAATTTTTAGATTCTTATTTTGTATTATTGCTGTGAAAGTAGTGATGGTTTAGGTAAGTGGCAGGGGCCACGAGTTCAAACCCCAGACGAACATCTCTGACTTTTCGAAGGTGTCATAATGTGTATTCACAATGAATTATCACAGGCTTTAACGGTGAAGGAAAAGATCATGACGAAACTTGCACAAATACAAGTTCTTAGGGTTTCTTTAAGTTATATAGTCCGCCAACCTGCAGTAGGCCTACGTGATGGACTAATGCCTAAAGCCTCTCAGTTGTACAATGTGCCCACCAGTGGAAAGATAATGGGCTGAGTATGATGATGACTTTTACATTAAACAGCATGGAATTTGGAAATATGCCCGAATGAGGTCATTGCCACAAGCCTTATTACGTAAGATCTAAAACAGCTGTTGAAATGTACGTGGAGAAATATACCTCCAACCTGTATCACTACCTGAAAAAAGCATCCAAAGCCTAAAACACATTAACCAATTCAATTAATCAAGAGAAACGGCGGAATGTATTGCTATGGAAAGGGAATAAATAAAAACTATTCTGGCGATCCGTCCTAATGGTCGGGCCATTTAGCCTGGTTTATCCGTACACCGGCTCCTTACTGAATCATTGGTGGCTGCTTTTTTCAACACTCGTTCTCAATTAGACGATGCCCTTGGTTCACTCTATTTTTGTTCTCTTGAGCTTTGATCTAAATTGAATAGGATTTTTTTATTATCTATGATTGAAATATTAAAATCTAGTGTCCTTTTATGGAGCAGAAGAGATGGCACCACTAGCCAAAAGCGATATACGACATGATTCTTCTTTAATGGGTGCATCAGCTTACCTGATGATAAAAGTGCGAACATGACTTGGTTTTTAAAATACTTTGGGATTAATACAACAATATTGCTTTGAGACAGTAGTACCAGCGAGGAGTTGGTACATACGTACCGCAGTACTAGCTGTCTTTAGTGTACCTTTAATACTTAAATTCGTTTGGTAAAACTCAATCCTCGCATTAGATTTCAGACCAGGCCTAAGCCAGGTTGTTGGATTTAAATCAAATAAGAATTTAAGTAAAAAAAAAAAAACAGAACCTTATTATTTTGTGTCCGTTTGAATTTCTCAACAACTTTTGTAACTTACGTAACAGCGAATAAGTAAATACCTTTGTAATTGTTTAAACTTGAAGACTTTAACTAACATCTAAATTCTAAGTAACATTTCAACTAAACCAGCCTACATTTAAGCAAGGTTAGCGATGTGATTTAGTGGCGCAAGGAAAGTATTTTGGTAGACCATTACCGTTAAAGGCTGAGAGCGGCTTTTAGTCGGCTCTAAATCTTCAAGCCAGGCCTGGATATTCGAATTACGCAGCACAGCTCGAGTTTGGCTCGTGAAATAAACACTTTTCGTGTAAAGTCATATTTTGAGCACGTTCTGTTTTGTTTCGAGCCAATTTTTGCTATACCTATACGATTTATAATTGAGCGCGGTGGTATATAAACGAAAATATTTATTTTCTTTATGTGAAAAATTCTACTCTAAAATTGAAGAACTTGTCTTCTTTAATATAAAAAATTTGAAAATCTTTAAAAAAATATTATTATATTATATCACTAGCCCTTACAAGTTCGAATGCAGGGCACGGGCATCTTTTACAACTAGATTAAGGCCTTAATCCACAACGCTGGCTTGGATTAGCTGAATACAACTAAGACATTTGTAAGAATTTTATGTCTAAGTTTTGTCACAAAAAGTAAAATGGTTTAATTTTCTAACTAATGCCATGGACTAAAAATACCACACCTATATTTCCTGTATTAAATTTTAACAATGCATAACTTAAGTTGTTTAAAATTTATAAACGAGACTTTACGCGGCGAAAGTTCAACTTCGTCGCCTAAAACCACTCTCCGTACATAAAATTTTAATACTATATAAGCAAGTTGTAAACTATTTAGCATACAAATAATTAATGTACGGTGGTTTGTGTAATACGTACCGATAGGGATGGATTTTAGTTTTCGAACTGGGGCAAAAGTGTTGTTTTGTAAGGTCGTTTGCGGTGTTGCCAGATACAGAGATTGCCATAAACTCCAGAATTTGTTATGAAGTATCAGGTGTGCATTTGAAATTTGGAAAGTTTGAGGATTCAATTAATATTGTTGATAGTGATTAAAAGTTCACGCAGGGATTTAACATTATCAGTGTTGGTGATAGTTTTAGTTTGACGTCACGCAGACTGCAAGACAATTGAATGTCAACTGTAAACATTTAATTTTAACGACTGCTCCGTAAGGATGCAATTTTATAAATATAATTTATAAAAATTGTTAATTCAGTATAAAAAATAAGAAAGGAAGAAGCATGTCATGATAAGAGTACTTAATACAAGCGATCAAGTTAACGTAATAATGTTAACTAATTAGAAATAGTATCGCAGTCGTTAGGTTATCTGATCCAGTGAATAGAAGAACTCCCTAGTTTATTCAGAAATGAGAGGTTTTCATGTTCACAGTAACCAAGATGCGTCTGCCTTTAATTAATTTTGCTTTTTAACATGCGTTACGCAACTATTTTATTAATGACTGTGACGCATTAAATAACCTCCGCAGCACAGCGGGTGGGTAACTGGTTAAGAAATAAGGGGATTTCTGTTTGGTTTCCGCTGAGGTCTTAATTTAATGTGATAGTTGTTAAAAAAATCGTATAAAAATTATAATAAATTGTGATCGTTAAATGAGCTATTGATGCTGATTGTAAAGTACATACAGACGAGATAATGAACATAAGGGTTTTTATTTGTCTAAAATGAAAACATTAACACTTTATTTTGAAAATCAATACAAATCAGATAAACTCAAAGAAAAATACAGTATCTTTTAACTGTATTTGTGATCCACAAATTTTTGTTTAGGGTCTGGGTGTTTGTGAGACCGAAAAATCTCTCGTACCTAGTTTCCGAATGTATGTTGGGTTCGGAATTATATGTAACAGGTATTATTAAAATTTTATTTAAATACAATCATTCGCCCAGTACCCCCTCGTATATATGCTGATAGAAACATTCTAATCTCGTTAAACTTGGTCATGTTCTAAAACTGGATAGAATAAATTAAGATTCTCATAAATAATTTTAAGCATGGTAACACTGCCCACATAGCCCCATAAGCGGTGCGTAGTTTGGCAACAAAAACTGCTTCGAAAGGGATGAGACCTATTTGTTTTTCGGACATTCCACTCAGGGACCCGGGAACTGTGTTTAATGGCAGTTTAATCTTTCCACTACGTCATTAGAATAATAATCACTAATGAGTCTTTAGTTTGAAGTACTGGCCATATTGGTTTGTTAAATTAGGAAAACAGTTTGGTTACATGTAATTGGGAGGACTTCATGTTGAGCCGTGCGGTGAACGCGGGTTTGATACCCAGGCAAAGATGTTTGATTTTTCGAAATATGTGTTCATAATGATGAATGTATACTTTAAAAATTCTTAGGAACTTCTTAGGTATGTAGTCCCCCGACCCACTTTAGGACATTGTGGTGGATATACAAACAATTATCGTCGTTTACGCCTTTAATCAATAACGCGTTCCAAAGCGGAGATAGTTTAGAACTATACCTCATTCACGATAAGTTGATTCTTTTGGCAGATGTCAATTTTTCTGAGACATGACTTTGAAATAAAAAACGTATTATTTTATTATTTTAATGATTTGATAAATATAAAAAAATACATACAACACAAAAGTCCCTAAAGATATAAGCGTTATCCGAAAATTTTTAAGACTTTATTGCTTCAAAGTAAAATTAAAATAGGAATACTGAAACTAATTGACGTTTGTATAATGTTACATCGTTCGGACGGAAAGGGACGTAACATCGTTCATATCGATTGCCACGTCGATAATTTTATTGAACGCTATGATGATCATGGCTGTGCTCCAGTTTCTTAATAAAAACTGTTTTAAAGATAAAACTATTTAATTTTTCAACCTTAATTTTTACATACTGCGTTATTTTTGGACCTCCTGTCAACTTAAAATAGGTTGTTTAGACCATGAAACTAAACAACTTTTCCAAAGAAATATGGGTCGAAACGTGATAAATAATTCGACCCTCCCATAGAAAACTGCTCACGTGGTCGATTTCGTGTAGAAGGTCTGATTTTTTTTTTCACTTTTCGACCCGTGTTTCTTTGGGGAAGTTGTTTACTTCCGTGGTCTACACCTATTTAAATTTGGCGGGAGGTCTAAAAATAACCCTGTTATATTAAATAGGTACTTATTATGACCCACCACCGCTTATCTAAATAATGTTTTATATGTCGAAATTAATAAAGAATTTCACACATAATGCAGTATTTTAAAACGCAATATTTTTGAACTTCTCGATATTTTCTGTTTCCCATCATTAGTCGATATGCCAAAAGAATCAACTTATCGTGAATGAGGTATAATGATTCAAAATATTATGTTCTTCCAAATGTCAAATTGTACTTCTGAGACTTTGATTTTTTTGTGTTTTCATACTAATTAATAATATTTAATAACTATGTCCGCGCGGGTGCTCGTCGAAGGCATCAGTTGTTCACTGATTTAACTCCAGTGCGCTCTCATTACGTGGCGAACACCCCGACAGCCCGAGCAGTCTCACTGTTGAACGCTCTCACAGAACAGATCCAGGATGTCGATATATTCCATGACAACCTCAGCTCACTGTTTGCATCAGCGTTTTCCTTCCTAAACTTGGCATCAGAGCTTTACTATTGCTAATATTTGTAAAATTTGTGTAGATATAGGTATTATTTGTATAATATAATTTGTGTTAGATATAGGTATTATTCGTGTATAGATAGATTATTAGTGGTATGTACATATTTTATAGATAATGCAAACATTTTGGTATATCTGTAAGTTTGTATTAAGCGCTTATAAATAAATAAATAAATAAACTAAATAAACGTAGTAGGTAAAATGTATACTTTTAAGTGTTTCGTCACAGCCAAGCCCGTTCTGTCGTTCTACTTAAAAAACTTTGACTGAAACTTTTCCTCAAACAATTCCGCCTCTCAAGATTTCACGGAACGTTTCCCAATTAATTATAATAAATTATTAATAAGCACCCTACGTTTGATTTCGTATTCCAATCACTCAGAAACAAAGGAAGTTGTTAAGATTTTTTCAATGCCGTTAATTAAGAGCACGATTAATTTTGCCATAATACCTACGGCTGTTTCGCCCCCTTTGTCAACTTAGTTAATTAAACCAAGATTAGTTTCAAGGCAACTATTATAATTATCATATTAATGAGCGGAACTTATGTTTAGAAATTTTTAAGTTGTTTCATAATTGAAAGTGGCTGCCCTTATAGTGCTAATTGGTGATCTTTAATGAATAACTGAAATCGCGTTGCAAGTGTATGAGAAAGAGAAAGCTTTGACATATCAAATGATGTTTCTTTTTTCATGAATGTTCATGAATGATTGAGTTTTAAATAAATATACCTACTACTAGATTCTTCTTCTTCTTCATCAACCCATATACGCCCACTGCTAAGCACGGGTCTCCTCTACCATTGAGAGGGTGTAGGCCATAGTCCACCACGCTGGCCTAGTGCGGGTTGGCGGACTACACACCTAAGAAATTCCTAAGGACTCTTAGGTGTGCAGGTTTCATCACGATGTTTTCCTTCACCGTTAAAGCTAGTGATAATTCAATGTAATTACTAGATTGCTTAATCATAAAAATCTTGAACATTTTTCCGCTCACCACGTCTCAACATTTTCATAAGTGATGTCTTACATCACAGCACATCCAAAGTGAAAAGACCCCTTACATGTATCATATGTTATTGCAGAGTAACGCATATTTATTGGCAATTGTACAGCCCCCAACCACCCTTAGCCCCTACACCCCACTCTACATACGAGTTTCAAACTAAATTGCCCGGCTAGACAGAATAATTCATATGTGAATGGCAAAATAAGATATGCAGCTTGATGTACTGTTTTGAAACGGAGCCAAAGTGTGTTCGTTGTGGAGTTTTTGAACGTTAAATGACGAAGATTGTGCAGTAGTTACTAGTTAATGTTAGATTAATAGAAATTGTTTGAAGTGTTTTGAGATATGATAAATACCAAATTTATAGTAGGGATTTCTAACAATTTGATTCTACTATGGCTATTCTTTCAGTTAATGAATAAATAATAATATGTACTTTTATAAATTTGTGAGAAAAATGTGTGTACCCAAAAATATGAGATATCTAGGGAGAAAGGAATTTGGTATCGTACTATTCAGCCGCATCTACTCAATATCCCTTGGATTGACAACTCAACTCTTAATCGAGATGAAACAATTGCAGCCTTAAAACTTAGATCCGCACACATCCCTTGCAATAAGTTCGCATACCTGATGCGTAAAAGTATATTACCCATCTGTCAATCTTGTAGTACCATTGACGATGTATACCATATTCTTCTAGAATGTTCGCGAAATGCTCATGCGAGAAATAGTTGTGGATTAGACCTTTCTCAGGGGAGCAATTGCAATATTATATTGAGTGAACCACTGTCAAATAATGCTAAAAATTGTATAAATTCGTTGATAGAAAATTAGAATAGTTCTTAGTATATAGATATAATTTATGATTGAAATGTATAAATAACTTTGTGTACTCTACGAGGGCGACGTAATCGCTTTAGCGATAAAGTCCTTTACAACTTGATTTAAAAAAAAATACGAGATGTTTGTAGATATCAGTGGCGGTACTTCTATAGAAGCCAAAAAGCGTTACACGTTAATTGGGTAATGTCAATTTTTAAATTGTTTACTATGGATTCAGAATTTTCTCATTAAAATATCAAATCATTTTTGTTAAATAAGGGATTCGAAATTTTGTAAGCCTAGCTCGACTTTTGGAAATACCGCCACTAGTAGATATGTAAAAGTTTTTGCAGAGAATTCATTAAAGTTTGTCAATTTTTTTAATTCATATTTTTGAACATAAAGCTAATCAGGACTATCAAAAACGGAAAATAGTTTGTTGTTCTGATCTTCAAACACATCATAACCAAAAAACAATTGCAAAACTTCATCTTAAAAAGCGCGAAACGAATCCACATTCCCGCCGCGTTCGAATAAAAATGAAACGCCAGACAAATCCAATATAAATCCCCCGGAATCCCCTTTCGAATGGTTAATACAGGGTGTTTGCAATTAGGGGGTCGGATGTTGGTCCGAAATGGAAACTAGATGGAATGACGGGGGTGCTGCCCCATTTGCATATATGTTAGTTGTTGATTGCTGTCTGTGCGTGTAATTTGGAGTAAATTTTCGAAATTGATTGTGGCGCCGAACGCTCACTGGGTATAGTTCAATTTATGGCGCTTTGTATACCTATGGTGCTATCTTCTGCGCGTTAGGATATTGCGTAGATGTATATATATGTAGGTGTAAAGGAAATTAGTGTAAAAGCCGATGGATGCAGGCCGCTTTGGAAGATTTTGGGCGGACTATGCGCAGCAGTGGACGTCTTTCGGCTGATGATGAAATACATAGGTGTGTAAAGTGATGGAAATATATGAATAGATGGTTTCTGCGCCGTGAATTCGTAGAGGAATAATAAAAATAAATAGAGTTCATTGATATAAAGATCTCTTGCTTCTACCCATAGCGAAATAGAATTTCATAATACTGCCAATTTTTTAAATATGATTTCTTTATTTTGTCGTAGGAACATATACTAATAATTAGACGAATGTTTTACCAGATTTGCAAGTCTTTTATTAGAGTCAGTTATCACTTCATCTACCTCCTTCCTCTGAGTTTAAAATATTTCCTCGTCTTTTTATAGAGGCCGGTGCTTCAAGCAAATCGTAGTCTCAACACCGTCCTTTTAAAGCATTTCCTTTCATCATTATAATCTTCCTAATAAAATATTAAATTTCCTTATTCTTCGAAGATACTAACTCGACGGGCTATTGACAGCGCTTGAAATTTCATATTTTAAAACTGTTATATTATTACACGGCGAAGCAGCTTCAATGGCGAGCCAATATTAAAATTGCTTGCGTCTTGAAACACGAGGAGGTCCTTAGTAACTCAGGAACAGTACGGCAACTAATAATAATGTTGAGGAATATTTTCTATAGTGCAGAGATTTTAAAAAGCTACAATGAAAGACAAAACTTTAATCAGCTGTCAAGACTGCAGGTGAAATTTTATAAGTTTACCTAAGTTGGCTTTGATGGGTAATTTTATATTATAATCCTTATTTACTGATAAACTTAGGACTCTTATCTTATCTCCCTAAGGTAGAAAATTTCAAAGTTATTTCTTAGTGCTCACAGAAACTGTGAGAAAATTTTTACTCTTCCGATCTACAGCTATGTTCTGTTCTCTAGATCAGTTTGAGTAAATGAAGTGCAATGAATAAATGCAATTAATAATCACTTATACAACACATAAGGACAAACAAAAATTTGTTCGGTGCGGAGATCTAATGCAGGTTGGTTTCTAGCCACGGGGCTATCAGCAAATTAATAAATTTATCAATTAAATTTTATATATCCAGACTTTAATACTATGAGCTTTAGCTTAGGTCCAAATATTCGTAACACCATACCGACCACCATACTCTATAAATATCCACGTTATGATACCCTATCAGGCCGACATAATAGTGTCGACTGAGACAAAATCACAATTCGCTTCTACCGCACGACACCATATTTAGATACGTTAGTGTATGTATTTATTTATGAGGGAATATTGGTTCGAGTTCACTACGCAGGCTTAATAAGGTTTTGCGGATAGAATAAATTTACACTACAAATTTACCAATCTGGAATCAAACTGATCAATTCTCTCATTAAGTATTAAATCATAGTGAATCAACACTTAATGTAGATCATTTTTGTGATAAGAGGGAATAAAAAAATTTAATCGTAAATCAGTCTGTATTTTTTTGCGTTAATGATTACACTGTTTTTTTTTAATCGAGCAAGATTTGACTATCATAAGATATAGTGGATGTGTGGGTTTCGAGTATTCGTCCTAATTTGTATCCGGAACCGCATCTAAAGCACAATAAAGACTTTATTGTGGGTGATGTTATTCAAAAAAAATCCTACTACTATTATAAAGGCGAAAGTTTGTATGGATGTATGGATGTTTGTTACGCTTTCACGTAAAAACTACTGAATGGATTTGAATGAAACTTTACCACAATATAGCTTATACATCGGAATAACACATAGGATACTTTTTATCCCAGAAAATGTAGTATTCCCGTGGGAATGGGTATTTATGAATGTACCAAAGTGATTTGAATGAAATTTGGTATAGAGAGAGGTACAGCTCACAGAATTAACATGGGATAGTTTTTATCCCGGAAAATTAAGTATTCCCGTGGGAATGGGTATTTCTGGATCTACCAAACCGATTTGAATGATTTTTGGTAGAGAGATAGGTAGGGCTCACAGAATTAACATGGGATAATTTTATCCTGGAAAATGTATTCCCGTGGGATAAACATGTTATATATGAAAAAATCTTTCTGCACTTAACCCTAGAGTCTACGCGGACGGAGTCGCGGGCAAATACTAGTGATCCATAAAAAAAGCCGTCCCATACGACGTGATTGACAAAAAAAAATTGCCAATTACCCTACTGTACCTCATTACACTGCGATACCTCTTAAAATATGTCAAAGTAGTTAAGAGAGGTAATATCTTTGAAGTGGCTCCCTTTTGTCGTCTTGTTACGTTTTTCCGGTATACTTACTGATGAGGACAAAAGATTTGCCATACATATTGGATCAAACGTCCACAAACATCCATCATGGAGGACAAAATCCCTATTAATAAACGTTATTGGATTCAACATCCCGCTGGAGAGATGAATTTATTCATGATTTTAAATAAAACGTCCTCCATAAGATTTTATTGGTGGTTTTGAAGAGGTTCCTTTGAATAGTTTCAGAGATTATTCTTGTGCATTTAGATTATATTTTAGATTGAATGTGCGGTACAACTGCTGGAATGAGAAAGTACGTCTAAAATGAGAAAGTATTTCTGTAATATATTAAAGTAGTTTTTATTATCCAGTGAAGTCTAGAGAATTTACGGAATACGTATTTTAGCATTAAGTCCGAACTACTTACATACTCTATACCACGTACCTAAGGGGTAGGTAGAGGTTAATTTATGCAACCACCTTTTACCAATTATATTTTACCCGTTTGATTCGCAACGAGCCTATTGCTTTAACCGGTAAAATTTTAGAATCTCCTGCTACTGATAGCTTTCTGAAGGAAGAACCACATTAGACTTCGCCTGACCCTAAAATCGAACCAGAAATCGAAATGATTTTTTTCTGACAATGGGAATCACTTACGTAGGTCACTTGCCTTAATAAGATGTTTAACACATTTTTTACAGTTTTCATTATCATTGTGCTTTATATATATTTATATATCTTAAATATCCTATCTACGTAACTAAATAATCATGTAAACAATTGCAATACATTTGAATAAATGATTAAAACTATGTCTGTTCTGTAGTAAAGATAATATTTTTCTTAAATTTAATTTCGAACCAATCTATCCTTCTATTTCAAAGATCTAATTTACATCGAATTTCATATCTGGCTACTGAAAGGTCTCTTAATTTGACATCAGGTATCTTTCATATTTCATTTGTTAAAGCTTCTTGAATTACAATAAAATTACCAATACCACTCTTCTTAGAATGGAAACCAATAAAATGCAGTTGTTTGGTAAGTAAAGTAATCCAAGAAAAAAACTAAAATCTGCGTCGTGGTTTCGTAGCACAAGCATATGCCGCGCGATCTTTGAGCCTTGGTTTCGATTACCACGTCAGTTTGATTGAGATTTTCCCTTAAAGGAAGGATACTCAGAAGGTGCACAGATTCTAGAATTCTCGCCTCCTGGTATTTTTGATCGGTAAAATTTTGCAAAAGTCCCGTAGGGAACGGCACACAAACTTAGAATTGATTCATTTGTGGTCTACGCAACATTTGTATTAAATCTTTGAAATTTAATGCTAATTACATTATTATTTAATAATATCTGTTACTTTAACGCACCTGGTTATATTGTCCGCTACATCAGCCGCAAAAACTCATAAAAAATGAATCCAACAACTTAGGCACGAACAATTGCATGCATTTACAATTACACCTAGGTTAGTAATAGATCCACAATAAACATTTCGTATAAAGCAAGATCGAAAGACAAACTAAGAGCAAAGGTCCCAACCCAAGGTCGAAACCTCCAGCTCACCTCGAGAACATCCATTACAGGAAAACTTTGGCGAAATGTACAACGCAAAGAACTTAAGAATCAAATTACCTAAGGCAAGACCAGATAAGACAGTATTTTATTAACTCCGCCCTTCTTTGAAACAAAGTTTGAAATAGGAGCAAAGAGGGAAATAAGTCCTCCTTGGTAGGGTTGAAACGTGTTGGATTGAACGAACGGGCGAACCAGCACTTTGTTTAAGGATATTGTATAATCTATGTACATCACGTGACAAGCGATGTTTCATTTCGAACTTGCTCCTGTACGTGAAATCTTATTTCAGTTGAATATTGTTCTCACTTGAAGATTTAAATGTAGAACAGAGGGTATTATAAAGTAGGAAAGACTTTTGGATTTCAAAAAACCCTTAAGTGTAATAGTAATTTGTAAGGAAGATTGTGATGGTAGCTTCTTAATTATTTTATTTATACTCTAACCAATAAGAGGAAAATGATGTGATGTAATAGTTTTGAACGCTTCATTATAATATTCAAAATTTTTCCTAAACACATCTACAAACATGCGTATTTGATCTAGTACTAAGCCAAATCAAAAGAATTTTCACATCGAAGTCATTATTGGAGATTATATATGATGACATCATTCCATAAATAAAAGGCCAAGATAATGCCCCAAAAAGTCTTTTCAAAAGATAATTCGAATAACGAAAAACCACTACCAAAGAGTTTAGATCAAAAGTTCCCGCGCTATTTTTCGATTATTTGGAACTGGGACAAAAAAATCGTTATTCATTGATGATCTAATCTTATCCGTACATAATTTAATACGTCGGAAGGCAATGTTCGACCGTCGAATATTTATTGAAATTTTAAAATTGGAAACATCTGCGTGTTGAAAGCAAAATTGCAGTGTTTAATTTAGATGTTCACAGATTTCGATTCTGTTTAAACTTTTTAATAAATACTTTTTGTGTTCTATTTATTTCTATTTGATTATGGCTGTTTCTTTTTTCAAATGCACTTTTTAGACTTACGATCATTTTTTCTCTTCCTACCATCCTTGGTTGTCTGTAAGATATCGCTTTATATGATAAGACAGTGTTTTGTAAAGTCTACTGTAATCCACAGTTTCTGAGGATCGGATTCTAAAGATCAGTCTATTTATTATCCCGAGCTTAAAACTATGAATGAGAATTTCTAAATCAAACTAACCTTAACAAACATTTTTAGAACAAAAACCATATTGTTGAACCGCAAACGTCAGAACAATTTAAAGATTCCATACTCAACTTTTATAATTTGCCTATACTATCTAAATCATCCCAATGATGAAAACACCATGATGAAACTGATAGCCGGGTACTTCGTACGCCATCATAACCGTTTCACTCGTATAATCCCGGCAAAAGCCCGGATAAAACTGAACCGGGCGACCCCATCCACAGTCAGCTCGGGGTAATCACACCCTTTTCCTAATTAATTAGGGGCACAACCAGACATGTATCATGGTAATAATTAAAATGCTAAGCGGATTAGTTTGAACAATAATTTTAATGGGTGACCCTTTTAGGGCTAGCCCGTTGGATAGCACTGCGGTCTACGTTAGTGTTTTGGGCACGCAGTTTTATTGGTCCAACTATTAGGATTACGGTCGGGATTGTATTAATAATGCTATCGCACTTTCTGTTTGGTGATATATGTTTTTGTCTATATATTATCCGCAAGATTGACAGTTGATGGATGGTGATGGCAGAGCCCAATGGTGTGCCATACGGGCCTAAGTCCAGCAGTAGACGAAATAAAGGCTGTTGATGATGCTGATAATTTAACAGTTACTTTTTAATTATTTATTAATCACCAGTTTCTTACGTCCTACTGCTGAGTACGGGCCTTCTCTATAATCGAGAGGATTCAGGCCTTAGTCCACCACGCTGGCCTAATGCAAGTTGTATGTTGTGGTTGGTAAGCAAATGCCTATGATTCACAAAATGTGTCAGAATCGAATAAAGATGTTTAAACTTGGG
Organism: Cephonodes hylas; assembly: GCA_030295005.1. Classification (NCBI taxonomy): domain Eukaryota; kingdom Metazoa; phylum Arthropoda; class Insecta; order Lepidoptera; family Sphingidae; genus Cephonodes; species Cephonodes hylas. The sequence continues at coordinate 10,803,842 of AP025379.1, read as the reverse complement.
CTATTATTTTTTTTGCGTAAGTCAAAATAGGCCGCTCACTGTGATTGTATGCAAATAATTACACGACGGAATTAGTGTGGACAAATTGCTCTATGTTAATCACTGCGGAAAAAACGCCAATGGTTTTTTGTGTACTCGGTGGCTTGTTAATGACTGCCTGCAGTCATCGCTGACGTTTACGAATCATCGTAATAAAGGGTATAGTGTCATGGCTGCTGTCATTGTTTGAAAAAAACGCTGAATGGTAATTTACATTCGATGTTCTTTTGTATTTTTGACGATACGTAATTGGATTATAGTTGATATTTGAAAGTGTACACAGAGACTTATATTAGCTTATTTTTTCTTCGTATACGTCTTAGTCAATGGGGACATGAAATTAAAAAGGTTAAAATAAATAAATATCCTTATCCTGACCCCACACTAAGATACGAGTCTTGTGTCGTGGGTATCAGAAACTACGAGAGACTTTTTCGGTCTCACAAACACTCAGACCCGGAACAAATATTTGTGGATCACACAAACATTTGTCTCGGTGCGGGGATCGAACCCGCGGCCGCTCGTTTCGCAAGCTGGTGTCTAGCCAACTGCGATAGACATGTTTACAGATTGTATATTGCAGAGAATGATGTTACGTAACGTTAAACTCTAATCTTACAGTAATACTTTGTTCGTCTTGAAAACCAAAGTCGGGAGTGTCAACAATTTTTATCGAGAAGTCCATGAGGAATTCTTTTCTTAAGATATTTTAGAAATATCAACAATTACGTTCATGGTTCATATAAGTGAAGTTTTGTTTAATTATTTTTTGTTCTCGTCATGTTTACAATTATTGAATACAAAATGTCATCTATACAAAAACCAAGGTCCAGATTTAATAGAATCACTTAATATCCACAAAAAGGCTTCATAGAATACCGCAATTAGTCCCTACAGCTTGTCAACTCACCTCAGCACCATGTCAAATGTCAGGCCTCTCATTATATGTCCAAGGAAACATACATTCAAGTTAGGACTCTATTCTTTAACTACCAAGATTGTAAATCATTTGAAGGTGGTCTACCTCCGGAGCTGACAGTCAAAACATGTTTTCAATAGTTCGGTAATAGCACTGTCGTTATTAGTGTCAAACAGTTTGTGGTGTGGGAGTCGCCTGCTTTGTGTTGGATACAATCCCACGTTCGCAGTATCTTCGCTGGACATTAATGAAAAAATAATGGTTAAAATTGTCTTCATTACTTTAAATGCTTGTGAAACTCTGTCTCATGACATGGAAAATTAGGTCGCATAGCCATTGTTTTGACAGCGTTTAAAAATGTATATATGGCAAAATTTTAACATGGAAATGACCAAAAGACCCTACAAAGGAGAAAAACAGAATGTCGCGTTGATTTTGTGACACAAATTAGTATGATGCAATCAAAAGGTAACGGCATCAAACCAGGTATTTGATTTTTCCAAATACTGGAAAGCCGTGATGGCCTCGAGGTTTAGGCCTAGGTAATCTCGACGATCGCAGGTTCGTGATAAAACCTGCACACCTATAAGTACTCAGGATTTTCTTTGGTATGTAGTCCGTCAACCCGCAATAGGCTAGCGTAGTGGACTAAGGCCTTACTCCCTGCACTTTTCTACTTCAGGATTACCAGCATGTATGTGTGTGAGAAGCCGTCATATACAAATCATGTTACATTTACGCTTAAATTCGCCGAATTATATCAAACGGGAAAATTTCCCAACAAACTTGTTTAGGATGGATTCACGTGTGTTTCTCATTACCGTGCGTATATAATGTATACTTTTTTGATTTAAATTAACATAATCCGAACAAAGGGCTGTGGGGCGAGTCAAAAACGCGCCGATATCAAACTTCCCGTAATGTGTTTGAGTTGGGGAATTATTTCGGGATTTGTAGGGGGTTGTTAAGGGGTGAGGGTAGGAGGGGGGTTACGCAACTCGATGTTGGGGTCTATCATCGTTTTGTTTCAATTACACACTTTTGTTGTTTTTGCTCGTGGTGTGTTTGGTGGCGAATGACTTTCTTTTAACACATATAATGCCTTGTCAGCCACATATGGCTGACATTTTCCAAACCAATTGGGCCGTGTCAGCCATATATGGCAGCCACCATTATTTATTTATTTATTTCACTATTACATTATGTAAAATGTAACGAAAATAGTGAATTAAGACATTCCTCACATTCCATGACCGTATTTTACAAAAAAAAAAAATACAGTTAGTTCATTTGTTAGTACGGCATTATATGTGTTAATGGACCTTTGGTTCAATCAGAATTGATAATGAAGGTGTTGTGGACTCAAATACGCGAGGACGAACGAGACATCATCTATTGGTCACAAGTTCCAATTCCAGGGTCACTACTTTTCGAAGCTGTTTGTGTGAATAAAAATATGAGTTTCCTCGTAAAATAACGATGATGCAAAACATTATGAGGAAATCCTTATATTTAAGCGTTCTTGCAAAGCATTTAAAACCGTTCATTTGTCTCGTGGCATAAGTGCTCCGCGAGAATTATCGATAGGTAAATACAGTCATATTCGTGAATGAAACACAGTATCAATGTGAAAAAAAACTAGCATAGTTTCTCTCCATATTACGTTGAACCAAACTACTGACGCAATAAGATGTAATAACACACTAACAAGAAGTTACATGCCCGAATGAATGATCATTGATAACCACAAGTTCTGTACCAACGGATACGTGCAAAAATGTGCCGCAGACAAAAAATCAATTAAAGTCGACGTCTTCAATCTTCGTCATGGATCAGTAGCCACTGAGGGTCAACGACCGTCTTGATATTATGAACAAATCGTACAGTCTAGACGAAACTAAGTAAAGGAAACATTTAACGTGTTTTCCGCCACTACGACCTTAAATGTTTAGTTGCGAAAAGAATTTCGTGGTAGAAAATGATGCAAGCTGTAATATTTTGTCTTGCTTTTACTTTGGTATTAACGTTGTTAAATATTAACATCATCATCTCAGTGGCGGTACTTCCATAGAAGCCCGAAAGCCCGACTTGCCTTACATAGTTCCGAATAACGAACTTAACGATTGTTTATTTATAAAATAACGCTATAAACGTGAATGTGAGTACTAACCGGTAGGTATTTATTAGTCCTACGTACCAAAAAAATATGCTGCTACTAAATAAACATTTGGGCTTGCCTTAGTTTGACACCCTAGGCACGCCACTGCATCATCTGCTCATATATGTCCCACTGATGAGCATAGGACTCCGCTACAACTGAGATAGTTTTGGACTTAGTCCACCACTGGACTACTGCGATTGGCGAACTACACACGTAACGAATTCCTAAGAAATTTTGCGTGCGCAGGTTACCTCACAATGTTTTCCTTCATTACTAAAATATGTCACGCATTAAATAAAAACTTCCATTTGTACCTCTATGTATGGTCTTCTGCAACTCACGCTTTTAGTCTAATATAATATGGCGAGCCTATTGCCTATTATATGGCACATCTCCAGATTCTGCGCTACTCAGGCTTTCCTATCGGTATAATTTTACAACTATGCCCGTGTCAGGACTTAAAGCACGGTCACCTTTCGGTCGCATACCCTAAACCCGCAGACCAACTAAGCTGTCTAGGAAAATTGTGTTATCAAATAAATACATCACATAAATAGACTCACGCCTGCCTCGTCACTGGGCTGTCAAAACGCCACGCAACCGCCAAGGAATTTATCTCGATTTCTTAGAAAAAAATAATCGGTTTCGGCTCCAGTTAATTTTTTTCTCCAACCATCACTTTTTCTGCGTTGAAATATTACGTTTCAGTTGCTTGGCAACGCGAAATTGTCTGAGCTGGGCGTATAGTTGGAATATTTGGGGCTTCCAACCTTTTTGGGTCAACGCCAAAATTCTAATAAAAACCTTTTTGGGAATTCTTACGTGTGTCATGTGGAGGGATGTCGATACTCTTTTAATTTCACGTGTTAAATTTCGAACCTGACACGGGGAGTTCGTTGTTAATCCAGTACGCTAACTAATACCTAGAATGTATTTGGTGGGCTTAAATTTCTAATATTCGTTATTCGATAGGCTTATTGCAAAAGACAGTCTATCAACGTTTACCTCACGGTTTTAATTCGAATCCTAAGAACACAAATTATCATCAGCGGCCATTATAGATGTTGGCTTGTGTGGGTTGGCGGAATACACACCTAAGAACTTCCTAAGAATTTTTAGGGGCGTAAATTTTATCTAATAATAATATAATAAGCAGTGATGGCCTCGAGGTTTGGGCGCGCGGTCGAGAATCTCGACGGTCGCGGGTTCGAACCCCAGGCACACACCTCTGACTTTTCGAAGTTATGTGTATATTCACAATGAATTATCACTTGCTTTAACGGTGAAGGAAAACATTGTGATGAAACCTGCACACATAAGAGTTCTTAGGAATTTCTTAGGTGTGTAGTCCGCCAACCCGCACTAGGCCAGCGTGGTGGACTATGGCCTAAAACCCTCTCAATGGTAGAGGAGACCCGTGCTCAGCAGTGGGCGTATATGGGTTAATGAAATGAAATGAAATTTTATCTCGATGTTTTCTTTTGCCATTAAAATATGAACACTTATGAAGTTTAGAATTCATACTCTAATTCTAAATTAATTTCACCACATATTTCACAACCATTTGTAATCCAACAAACAATGGTACTATAACTTTTTTCAATGGTAAACGTGAACAAAATCATCAAAACCATTATAAGACTTGGATGCTCCAAACAGAAATCTATATAGAGAAAAAAGTAAATAAATAAATTCCTAAACAACCTTAAACACATCGCCCCTCCTATCACGAATGATTTAAACAAGCACTCTCTATTTTTAAATTGTTTTATAACAATCAGCGGCCTATCAATTGACAAGATCTGCTGGCAACAACTCAACAAGAGGCCACTGTTTAAATTGTCTTGACTCGCTCCCAGTTTTAAATAAACATTTCATTCGGCTCTAATTGATTCCCGTTAATTGCTGGCGAACAGGCTTCAATATTTAAGATTGTAATTGAGAAGCTGTAACCGAATGCTTTGTAAATGGATCTTGGTGTTTGTAGACATTGATTTTGTTTGAAAATTTGAGTAGCGAATGTACAGATAACGCTGGCTATATCAATTAGTTCTTATAAAATTGTTAGGGTTAAAAAAATTGTAAAGGTAAAAATCTAAATCAACTGCTAGTAGACGAAAACTGAGTCTAAATAAATACACCCAACAGATATAAATAGAAATACAATTTATGTGCTATGGGTATCAGAAACAACGAGAGACTTGTCGGTCTCACAAACACTCACACGAAACAAAGGTTTGTATGTCACGCATACATTTGCTTGCGGGAACCGAACCCGCGACTCTCGTTTTGCAATTAGTATCTAGCTAACTTCACCACCGAAAAATATCATTATTCTTCTTTCATTAAAAGAATCAAAACCGCGACCTCCCGATTTTCAACGAATTCTTTAAACAATAACCCTGATACCAACACGACGTTCTCAATCAGATACATCAACTGCCTACACACTCTTCTCAACTCTTCATCTACATTCACAATGGCATACAAATGTTCAAACGACCTAAAAACTTATCGACAGCACAAACATTCAAATACGTTTTTTCTTCGTCAACAATGAAGCCTCGTTTGAATTCCGTGACTTGAACGTAACAAGCACATGCTATTTCTAAGACATAAGAAGTAAAATAACAACGACACTAATTGCAACGCTACAGAAACGGCTTTATTAAGATTTTATTGAGTCATAACATTTTACATTCATTGTATGAAGTTGTATTGAACATCGCATGGACTCGCTCATTACGGAAGCTTTCATATATTTTTATTTAGCCTTTTTATAGTACTTTCTTCTTCATCAACCCATATACGCCCACTGCTGAGCACGGGTCTCCTCTACCATTGAGAGGGTTTAGGCCATAGTCCGCCACGCTGGCCTAGTGTGGGTTGGCGGACTACACACCTAAGAAATTCTTAAGAACTCTTAGGTGTGCAGGTTTCATCACAATGTTTTCCTTCACCGTTAAAGCAAGTGATAATTCAATGTGAATACACACATAACTTCGAAAAGTCAGAGGTGTGTGCCTGGGGTTCGAACCCGCGACCGGCGAGTTTCTCGACCGCGTGCCTAAACCTCGAGGCCATCATTATAGTACTTTAGTATTGACGTATTTTTACGAGAGGAACAGCATTAATATTCTGTGTCTTTGCCCTTCATATGCATTTTTATGCTATAATGTTTCTCCGTGTCTGAAAGCAAGAGTATAACAAAGAAAATTTGAAGTAGATCGATTTGTGGCCCCGTTATATGCACTTGTATTATATCTCCAATAGTGTTCCTATCATCATATAATTTTTTGAAACATAAAAGACTTAAAGATACATCGAAAAGTTACATTAATTGAATTTGAGACTCATACTTCGTAAACCAATGGTTTAGACTAACAAATAATAAACAGAAATTTTATTGAATACAATATTTTCAAATAAAACGCCCAGATAAAACTAATTAATTACCAACAAGATATAGCACTTCAACTTTGTACAGCTTCATAAAACAATTAAAACTTAAATTAACTAAACTAAAACAGCCAAGTTAAACCATATTTACGATATAAAATACAAGGGCCAGTAAATCAATGTTGGATTTATTACTTCCCAAACTAGTTTGAAGAGGAGCACACCAAACTTGAGTTACATCTGTAGTAACCGACATAACTTCAACTATCTCCCGTCAAGTTCCATTGTTTCATGTTTAAGTACCAGTTGGATTAAGCGGTGTGATAAGGACATGAGTAGCGCTGTCTCTTTCTGGAATAAACTGTGACGTCATGACATGTCTTGGGAGCTTCTGTCACGTATAAGGGTAGTTTTACTTAGATCACTCGAGTGAGCTTCAGTAACATAGATTCATAACTACACGCCTATTTCGCCAATCAGGTTTTTTCTCCTTGTAATAGGGGGCAAGACTTTTAGTGTTTTTGAAGGCATATTTCGAGGCTCCGTAAAAAGGGAGTAGGAGCCGCCCTGGAAATCGAACCCGGTACGTCTAAGTCGCATGGCACATATATACGTCTCGATAACAGAAGGCAGTTGTAGTTCTACCCATTTATATTTTAAACTTATTAATGGGGTGTGTGACGTGTCTTCTTAAGTTCTTAAAAGAATCTTCGCAGGTCAGAAATGGGATATGCTTTGAGTATACAAAACGTGTATCCACGCCTATAAATTTCATCTTCAATGTTTTATTTCTACAAAGTCGATTGCCTGTTATGGACACGTATACACGTTCTATGCTTTAATCGAGGATTTCCTATAGCACAACCTCGTTAACATCTTGTTTGATTCGAAAATCGAAGGTAAAGTAACTTCATCCCACGCCACTAATAAAAAATAAAAATGTTTTTGAAATACCAATATAACGGACTCACCATCCATTTTCGTCGAAACTAGCGAACGATAACGATCTAGGCTTTATACTATCGAAATCACTCTAATACATTAAGCAAATTTTGCGTTATTTAGTGAAATAAGTTATACCTTTCTAAACTTACAGATAGATATTATTTATACCTTGTATTGGTATCGATTTGCTTATTAAAGCAAATCGATCTAACTAAGGATGTACGTTACACTTAATTTTATTTGTTTCCGTTTTAAAGATTAACTTTGTAAATGTTTTTTTTTTATATTTAGTTCTTCTTTTATTTTGTAACAAGAAAGTGTTAATAAATAAATAAAATAAATATTTCTTAGTGAATATCGGTTTAAAACGACACAGAAAATCTGTTAAGGCAATAATGAACTAAGGCTTAAGGTCTAACCCCTTTTAGTATTAGGGAAAGCCCGCTTCTTGCATTATGTCTGACATCGTTATAATAATGGAAATTTCGGTAACACATTTAGGTCATTAGTATTGAGTTAGAAATCAGGTCATGAATTGAGAAGCCGCTATGGTAAACCGTATGAATCTCTTGATATGATGAGCGCCGCATTCAGTCACCAAACAAACTACAAACAGACAAACTTTTACGGGTGATCCAAAAAATTTTTCTCCTGAGTGGGTATTTTTGAGACCGAAAAAACTATCCTGCGTTTATACATACATAATTTCTGCTTGTATTCCCCGAAGAAAAAGATATATATTATTGTTTATGTAATAGAGGACGAGCCGCTTTTGTGCTGCTACTGAAAATTTTGTGATGAAAAAACGCAATAAAATTTTGTCCGACGCGGGAATCCAACCAGGAACCTACGTACGGCACATATTTTTGCCGTTGACCACTAGGCAGTGAACTAAATTCATTTATATGTTATCTTTTATATATTTCATCTGTGCGTGTGTTTGTTACTGAACTCCTAAACGGCTGGCCCGATTTTAATAGAATTTTTAATTTAATAGAATTTAGGTGGTTTAGATTCGTTTGAACCGATTCGGTAAGTGGCGCTGCGATCGAGTTCTGGCATTTTAATTTTACATATAACATTACTTTACCCCAAAAATACAAAAAGTTCATTTTCTTTGTTAAAAGGCGTCAAATATTTTTTGAGAGTCCTCAGGTGGAGTCAACAATGGCTTAGATTGGAAAGATATTTTCTATTTATGTAAAACTGTGTACGAACAGCGTGTCAGTTCCACTACTATATCTTAAATATTTCCGAACTCCAGTTAGCAGCCCTACAAGCCTCCCCCAGTAGCGTGGGGCGCTCCGTACATAATACGACGTATCTGAAGTGCTTTACGGGACACTTATTGCACATTTTGTTGGAGCCAACAATGGCTAATTGGCCCATTCAATCGAATCAACCCTTTTAAGTGGTATATGAATAATAAACTTATCATTATTTGGGTAGATGTACTATTTCTTTGAGATTCTCAAGTGTTATTGGAATTGGTATTATATTCGAGTCAATCTCGAACTGGTCGGCCTGAAATTTTTGAAGGGTAAATTATAATTTATGCTATTATTCATCATCATCATCAGTCCATTTAAATCTGACTGCTGGGCACGGATGTCGCCTGTAACTAAAAGGGTTTAAGCCTTAGTCCATTACGCTAGCCTAGTGCGGGTTGGTGGACTACACACCTAAGAAATTCCTCAGAACTTTTACGTTTGTATATTTCTTCACAATGTTTGCCATTACGATTAAATTACCTGATAATGCATTGTAAACATTGATATAGATTGTTATAAGCTTATCCCGATCGGAGAATCAAACCCGAAATCATTTGCACCCTGACGAGGCTATCATCCGAGAATTTCAAGTATTCAGCCATATCCACTCCCTTTTGAACGAAATTTTAATTAAATACTTCCCGAATAACAAAGATTGATTCTGCTCTGAAAAAAAACATATTTTTTTAAAAAATGTTTATTAATCGTATAGGCATAAAAAGCGCTTATAGCTGGACGAAATAAACAAAGAATGGCCTATATATTAAAAATATGAATTCTATTAAGAGTTCGTTCAGCCGTACATTTCAACCAATTCGTTTATTTTTACATATGCATACATACATACATTCAATCTAAAACGTTGTTTCCCCAGCTGAGTTTATAAATCTGTGTAGATTATTGCTGTTTTTCGGATATATGTATACACATTTTCGGGATTCGCTTAGACTGTTAAAATTGAAATTAAGACAATGTTATTCTTTTATTTCTTTACTGAGAATAAAAAAAAAATACATTTCGAGTTACTAAGACACTTCACTTTTCGAAGCGGCAATAGTTAAGCTTAAAATCGACACACTTAAAAGTTCTTAGGAATTTCTTAGATTAATCAATGATTCAAAAGAAGTTAAGAACTTGTAAAACTCTATTTAAATTAAGAGTATTTTGACTTTGACCCAAAATAGACCCTATAGAAAAAAAACACTACTACTAATATATATAACTTTTGCTACCCGGGAATAAAACCCAGGACAATCAGCTTCACACACGTGTACTTCAAGTCCGATGAGGCACTTAACGTAGCGTAAGAACGCTTTGAAGTAGTAACTAAGTAAGACGTCTTAAAAGACAAAGCTACTTATAGAACAACAACTAGGTCACTAGAACTTACTGAGAGATATAAATAAATCTTCTTCTTCTTCTTCTTCATCAACCCATATACGCCCACTGCTGAGCACGGGTCTCCTCTACCATTGAGAGGGTTTAGGCCATAGTCCACCACGCTGGCCTAGTGCGGGTTGGTGGACTACAGAAGACTATACCTAAGAAATTCCTAAGAACTTTTAGGTGTGCCGGTTTCATCACGATGTTTTCCTTCACCGTTAAAGCAAGTGGTAATTCATTGTGAATACACACATAACTTCGAAAAGTCAGAGGTGTGTGCCTGGGGTTCGAACCCGCGACCGTCGAGATTCGCGACCGCGCGCCCAAATCTCGAGACCATCACTGTTCTAAATAAATAAAAACTCCTAACAGTCACATACATATTTCTGACTCTACTCTAGGATATTCGTCCTGTCTCGTGAGTATCGGAAACTACGAGGGATTTTTCAGTCTAACAACACCCACCCGAATACGAAAAAAATATTCGTATCTCACATACATTTGTCTCGGTGTGAGAATCGAACCCGCGGCCTCTCGTTTTGCAAGCTGGTAACTAATCAACTGCGTCTCGGGCTTTTTACAATATTGACATTTATGTCCACTTATGTCCTACTGACTGGCCTCCTTTACAACTGAGGAAAATTGGGGCGGTATATGCCTAATATTATTTTGTACCAAATATCTATAAAAAATGTTCGTGTGATTTACAAGCATTTTTTTGTATATTGGTGTTTGTGACACCGAAAAGATTCTCATAGTTTCTGACAGCCACACATAGGGCGTGCATCCTAGAGTAGAGTCAGAAATATGTATGTGACTATTGGGTGTATTCTTATATAAATATTCTCTAACACTTGCTACGAGCCAACATAAACCAAAAGATGTGATTCGCATATGCTTATAGGAAAATAATTTTGAACCTCATACAACCTATACCTAACCCTCTCAATGGTAGAGGAGACCCGTGCTCAGCAGTGGGCGTATATGGGTTGATGAAGACAACCTATACTAAACCTATCGCCGTCCACTGCTGTACGTAGGCCTCCCCAAAAAAGCGCCAACCATCTCAGTTCAAATTTAAAGTCAAATCTCCTTTATTCAAAAAGAATTTTACAAGCTCTTTTGAATCGTAATTTTTTTAATGCTATTTTTTTAAAACTAGCGCCGCTTTGAAACGGCAAGAAACATCCTCAGCAACACGAAATGTATTTGTTTTTTAACAAATAAGAATTATTACATTGTTACAATTTAATATGTCATATGGATTCAAATTGCAGCAACACAACCTCCGATCAATTTACTTACTCCCAGGAGTTGTTATCTTCAATATAATCAGAAATTTTATAATCACTTTTTTTTATAAATGTACCTTTAATCGATTTTTTAAACTTTTCCAAGCGAAGCTCCCTAAACGACAATAGACGACCTAAGTTAAACAACATACAACCTATTCCTAACTAAATCTCGAAGAACCCTTAGCCACGAGGTACAATAAAAACGCAATTAGCCTATGTTCCCTCATTCGGAAGGGGTAATCTGAGAATTTTGGATGGGGGTAATCCACGGGATTTATCACGTAAATTAGCGTTCCCCGGAATAAGGGCGCGGGAAATCCGGAGTATGCTTTTTAATATTTTCCATGGAAAAATGTGAAGGGAAATTTTTTGATGATCGGATAATTAAGAAAATTTGAAATGAACAAAAAGATGTTATGAAATTATAATTGTACAATTATCATGCACTTAAATATGGGCGATGTTTTCGATATTAATTAGTTGGTCAAACTTATTGTTGATTGAAGTTTATTTTTTAGGTCTAATAATACACTAATGATCTAAATCGGTATAGTAGATTATTAGTTTATTCATTACGAACATTATACATTTATTCTTCCTTTAATGATTACACACCGTATGAAGTGTTCATACTAAGGGATCCACGCGATAATCGAACCCGCAATATCTCATTTCATGGACTAGCTTCAAACCAACAAAGCTACGGCAGCGACTCTCAAATATGAATCGCAAACTTTCATCATTACAGCTTAAGTAAACTTAGTTACGAATTCCGAAAAACTAAATAACCTAAGCCGAATTTTCACAGAATTTTCCTATTAAACAGCGCGTAACATAAGACTTATATAGCCTAAAGGCTATATTCGTTAGAAAATTTAATAAGTTGCCAACAATAAAGCAAGTTCACATTGTATATGAATGAGTTATTCACAACCTATCAGTAACTTAATGGTTTGAAACTTTCGTTCTGTTAGAGCTAGTCAGTAACAGCCCTTTATTAAATTTAACAGTGAAGAGAAACATCGTTAAATCTAGTTTAGTAGGAGTTACTAGCAAGGAATTTCTAAGACTGCCTCTTTTCCTCTTTCCACGTATGATTGTTAGGTCTATGGTGAGATTTTCTACTAAGGCAGTTTAATTAATTATCTTGATATGAGTACGGCGTCTCAATTTTTTCCGAAAACAGACTTTTTGTTTTACGAAATCGCACTACATAACATGATCGACTTCCATGTGAGCGCTTAAATCCATAGCAATACCATGATTAGGTATATATTTCTTGAATAAATATACGCAAACGCCTGTATTCCCGAAGAAGCAGCCTAAGGTTGTGTACACCCACGTGTTGTCAGTTGTCTTTAATTCCCAAGTAAAAGGGGGCGAGCCCAGTGCCGTTTTTATCCCGTTCTCAGACTCCTTTCTACGTAGAATTTTTTAATGGAAAAAGCCAGTGACTCTTATTCCTACTCAAGAACCTGAACCAAAATCTATCGATAACACGTTGCTTTTTTATATCAAAACCGATATGAATCTTTAAAAGGCTCATTCAACACATGATCAGCCCAAATCTCCTGGGTAGTCCTGAACACTGGCCTTCTCTGGAACTAATTTAGGCTTTAGTCCACCACGATGGTGTTGTGCTGATTTAAGGACTACCTATTTAAGGAATAAGATATTTTTTTTAATTTACAATTTAATATAATTTACGACTGACTCGCGAGCTAACAAACTGCTTGTTATGAAAAGATACAACTACAACAGTAATTCTAGAATGCTCTCGTATGTAAAAAAACACAAATATTACCATGTAGTTGCAGCGAAAGGAAATGTGGAAATTGGAGAAAATTGCCGGGCATTGAGAAAATATTTTCCGATTTTACACGCACCGTAACAAAGTGGACAAAATTCCGCACTTGAATTTTCACTTTTGTGTAGTATTGTTGTTCTATTCTTGAAGACATTGAATTAGAGTCATATTATATCTATCTTTATTAAATATAGCAATTCAAAATGAGTTATTATCAATTCGTGCACACACCGCTACACTATTTTAGACATCGTTCGATGCAGACTAAGCAATTCCGTATTTCACGTACAAATTTATCGTGAATATAATCGCAAAAAATGTAGTAGGTTAAATATTCTTGACATTTATGTTACATAAAACAACGTTAAATAAAAACCTTATTCTGCCTACACCCGTTTTATTATCCAATCAAAAGTGGTTAGCTTAGTCCACTATCACCTACATTTCCTCACGATGTGTTTCTTCACCGTTAAAATGAGCGATAATCACGAAAAACAAAGAGAAACTTTGCCCCTTAATATTACAATAATTTTTATATTGGAAATCAGTAAACGCATTGACACTTATGCAATAACACTATTGTTACTGTTGTTACGAATCTCTATAGATTCGTCGGGCCAGCCTAAATATACTTTATTTATTTTGCTACACAATTATATCCATCTTAGTATCAGTTTAGTTTGATTTAATACATGTTAAAATAACATGTAACAATTTTTATTTTCATTCACGATCATTGAGAATTTAAGTCATTGTATGTAAAAAATATTTTAATGACAATTAAAAGACATTATATCGTCATTTCAATATAAAGCTTTATAAAAAATGAGAACAATAAAATAGTCTGTTGTAAAAAATACACAAAGACCGATTGTACTATATTTTAAATGAGGCAAAAACGTACGTTTTAAAAAAAAGAAAAAACATACCACTAAAGTATGTAGATATCATTGATTGCTCCTGAAGCCTTTTTAATACCAAACAGAAATATAATTAATTTCCTTATTCATATAAAAAATATAAATAGATCAACTATCACGTAACAACGAAAAAAAAACGGTAGGTGGAAAATATTATGGAACATTAGCCTACCATACAGACGACTTCCTTTCAATTAGGTTTTTAAAATACCGTTCTATTTTAGCGCATTGCTGTTAATATCAATTTCCTGTTTAATTTATTTGATTCTCATCATAATTTATAAAAAATATTTCTTGATGTTTAAACATAATTAAATTCATATTAAATTTACTTTACTCACATAAACGGCTAAATCCTTCCACAAAAATCACAATACACTTAACAACTGTCAAATCACAATCACTTGCAATTAATGCACAGATAACACAATTCAGTCACAACACAACAAAACACTGGCAATTATAAATCCTCACAGAAATAAAATGTTTCGTATTTCGAATTCGTTCGTTCGCGGAATTTTATTTTTTAAAACTCGCGTTACAAATTCGAATACGCGGTGACGTTTCGTTTCACGCAGTCGACGGCACGCGCGGCGAGCTCGACGGCCCAATGGGAACTGAGGAGGCTCCAATACCTGCAGAGTCACGCACACAAATGCACTTTCACAAACACACAGCGGATAGTACTTGCGCTTTAAAGCGTTGTGTCCACGTGCTGTGTTTTCTCGTTTGTTATTTTTCGTCATAAATAATTAATCAACCGCTATTTTACTGTTGTACAAATATTGCGTACTTGCTTTTAATTTTCTTCCTGCACATACAAAGTGCTGCGATTTACTCCGTTTCATTTTACGAAAATATTTTACTTTTGTTTCATTAACCGACGTTACTTGCGCGGGTTTTAGTTTGGTCTCAGGAGTAGAGAATTGTTAAGAATATACCTTCCTTTCTTAATTGTAACTTATATACAATTAGTACTTTCTAATTTTGATAGCCGATTTTAGACCTTAGTTTTTACATAAGTAATTCAAATCCTGCACATTCTATTTCTTAATTATTGAACAACCGGAAATTTTCAGCATTAATTATTTCATTTTGAAACAATGTTTCACAAATTCTTTGCTTCCTTACAAACCATTTTGTAAAACGCAAATTGGCTATTGACAAACTGTGAAGAAATCTTGCCTCACTTTTGGTATGACGCGCTGATACCATAAAAACAACATCACAATACATTGAGTAAGGTAAACATTTTCTTCAACTACGCCACTGAATATTTTTGTATTAAGCAATTACATTTGTACATAGATGTGTACCTAACATACAGGGTGTGCAAAGACCGTGATCGGAAGCTTAAACTAGCAATAGCCAAGGTGATAACAAACATCGTGGCATTAAAAAAATATCGACAAAAAAACTTACGTTTTTAAGAAAACGTATTTTTTGTTTAAATTTTTGGGATATTATTACGTCACGGTATTTGTAATCTTCTTCTTCTTCTTCTTCATCAACCCATATACGCCCACTGCTGAGCACGGGTCTCCTCTACCATTGAGAGGGTTTTAGGCCATAGTCCGCCACGCTGGCCTAGTGCGGGTTGGCGGACTACACACCTAAGAAATTCCTAAGAACTTTTAGGTGTGCAGGTTTCATCACGATGTTTTCCTTCACCGTTAAAGCAAGTGATCATTCAATCTGAATACACACATAACTTCGAAAAGTCAGAGGTGTGTGCCTGGGGTTCGAACCCGCGACCGCCGAGATTCTCGACCGCGCGCCTAAACCTCGAGGCCATCACTGCTTTTTTAATCACAGTGGCTTTTTCCCGCCTTAGTTTTCGATCGCGGTGTTTATATGCCCAATATATACGATAATTTCGGTAGTATACATCTCATTTCAATATGTATATCTGGAATGGCACTTTTGCTGCACAATTTTACTATTTCTTCAAACAGAGATGTTTCTAAAAAAAACAAAAATTAAAATTGAACGATGATTACAGAATGAGTGATGTAGACATTGTGATAAATATAACCTTTTAATATCGTTCGATGTTCTTTAAAAACTCAAAAAACAAAAAAGGTACTGAACTTTTCCGAAACGGCACTGTTTGAGCAACGTTAAAACGGTGCGAGTAAAACAAACATTGCAACAACTCGTGTTAAACAATTTCTCCAAAAATCCTTTGATAAAATATGAAACAATCCGTGTTTAAACATCTTGTTTTAATCCAACTATTCATGTAAATACGAAAGTTTTTTGTCGAATTTAGTTATTCAGTAATGAGCGAATGAATTTGGATAAATTCTGCGAAAGGTATACATTTGTAGGTACTTAATATTACTAATGTGAAATTAATTATGTCTGTCTGTTACGCTTTCATGTCTAAACAGCAGTAGTGGCTTCTATAGCAGAAGCTTAAAAGTCCAGTTTGCTTTACAGAATTTCGAATAAACTTTTAGGTTTAAATCTTTATTTAATGAAAACAATTTAAATACAAATAAGAATATCCTGACCCGAACAACAATACTATATATTTCATAATTAACGTGTAACAGTTTTGGGCTTCTATGGAATGGAATGGACTGGAGAGAGCACGAATATGCTATTTCTAACTTATTATTCACGCTTTTTTATTTAAGACCAAATTCTAGTCTTCATAAACGAAGTCGTAGGCGGATAGCATTTTAACGAAAACTGCGCCTACAAACACATTATACTATAAAAATATTATCATAAACGTTAATGATACAACGAAATATTCCATCTAGTATTTTATGTACCAAATGAACTGAATATTTGTTTTAAAGAATTGAAAGGAGATGAACTAAAGAGTATTCATGGCAGTATTGCTTTGATACCAGCACGTGAAGCGAGACAAGTTTGTTTTTTGAGATCAAAATATCACTAAGAGCTGTAATCACGAATATTAAAGCAACGGTGGACCTATTTTTGGCCACGTCTTTTGTAGCCCCAATATGTACTTCGTATATATTCCGACCGTTCCCGGTGGAAGTCATTGGGGGAGGCCTATGTCCAGCAGTGGACCAACACAGGGCTGACATGATGATGATATATTCGGGCACTTCAAACTCCATTCTGAGATTTTTCTAAGAAGGAATAAAACTATCTTTACCAAAAAATATTCAAATATTTTATGAGTAACAAGTTATCTTCTTCTTCATCAACCCATATACGCCCACTGCTGAGCACGGGTCTCCTCTACCATTGAGAGGGTTTAGGCCATAGTCCGCCACGCTGGCCTAGTGCGTGTTGGCGGACTACACACCTAAGAAATTCCTAAGAACTCTTAGGTGTGCAGGTTTTATCACGATGTTTTCCTTCACCGTTAAAGCAAGTGATAATTCAATGTGAATACACACATAACTTCGAAAAGTCAGAGGTGTGTGCCTGGGGTTCGAACCCGCGACCGCCGAGATTCTCGACCGCGCGCTCAAACCTCGAGGCCATCACTGCTTTTTAACAAGTTATGAGAGCACATAATTTTAACTGTATTTTAAACAGATCTGTCATTTTGCTAAGCGAATATCTAAAAAACCTCAATTTGACCTACCACATCGCCAACAGAACTCAATAAATTGAATCCACAAACTCTATCCCTATATTCAACTCACCAATGTACCTATGTCAGCATCATCACAGAATAGGGCAAACAGAAGCGACAAACATTATTATGCGATACGCGGCCCGGCCCCTCTATAATATTTATTTAGGCTATGGCACTCTGTCAAGAACTTAAGTGTCTGTCAATTTACAACGCACCGTGGCTACCGTTTGACCCCGTTGATTTCTTTGTGTGTTTTCAGTTTTTTACTCTTTTTTAATGCCATATTTGGATATTACTGACTAGATGGCTGGTCAGGGTCGTAAGTCATGTTTGGTTTAGAAAATTCTCACTAACACCAATAAAGTAAAGAGCATTAAAATAGTCCTTATTACGTGGAATAAAAAATAATTGGCTAATAGTGGGTTTAAAAATAGTACTGTTTCCCTGCTCGCCGAGAAATTAAGTGGGATTTTTCATAATTGCCATTTTTCGGCCCTTCAAGGGTTGACCCTTTTTATAATAACCATCGGCTCATATACGTCGCTCTGCAGGGCACGGGGCACCACGCTTGCCTTGTATTGGTTGGTGCACTACGCAATCAAAAAAAACCTAAGATCTTTTTGAGACACAGGATTCCTAACTTTCTTATTACCGTTAAAAGTACGTGATTCATTACGATGTTTTCGTATACGCATAACTTGGAAAAGTCAAACGTGTGTGCCTGGTGTTTGAAACTAATCGTTTTAATTCAATCAATTGCTTTTGCGACCGGACGCGTAAAATTCATGGGGATTAGCGATCATTCAGCACGGAGCATTAATATTTTCCATATTGCCAAGCGCTCCATGTGTTTATTTGATAATTGAATCGTTGATAATTTGAAATTATAATGATTCCATTACTATTTATTGAATGCATTAAAATTTAGAACCGCTGCTAGCGTTTTATGTTCATTCGTGCGATCACTCGAAACTAACACGTGATGTTACAACAGAACGTTTTTGTAGAAGTTAATGCTTTGTTTTGTGGTTAGATTTTAGTTTCATAATAATCTAATTTTATATCCATCTACGCAAAAACCAGTTCAAAGGAAAATTTAAATGTATGTGCCACACTGGAATGGACAGACATTATGGGGTGCCACCTACTACGATATACAGATACCTCCTCCTCTATAATTGAGAGGATTTTGGTTAAGTCCACCACGCAAGCCTAATGCAGGGTTAGATCTTGACTTATAACATTTACAATAAATTTTTAACCAAAGCATTTTTACGCTTGGAAGTAATAAAAACGAAAAGCCCTATACGTCAGAAAAAGAATTCGTAGAAAAGAACATCAATTCTGAAAAAGATCAATCTGCAGATAAAAAAGTCTTGATCGTCAAAAAAATCTGATCCAAAATCGTGAACAAATAATATATCTAGTGGAGGTCCAATCAAACATTAGTGATGGAAAATTCTTCATATATATTTATTTAGTAAATGAAAGTATGGGTGTGTGTGGTTCAGGGTGAAAGCTAAAGCGATTTAAAAATAGATTATAATAGAATAAATAATATTTACTTATACATTCTGATGTCATTTTCCTGTGCTAAAGATTTACCTCTTTTTTACATTTTAAATATACGTCGAAAAAAAAAATACAAAAAAAAATCACCTTAATGTATATATTTTTATGTTGTTTTTTTTACTTAACAAGGGACAGAAGAGGTGCATTTCTGCATATTTATTTCCCCAGGAATGTACTCGTATTAGTACTTAACGGGGGTTGGTCAATTGTCGTTTTTTAGGTATATGTCTAGATACCGTGCTGCTACCAAGAATTTATTAACGGAAAACCCAAAAACGTTTTGCCTCGAATGTGACATATTAAAATTACACGATATTATTTATGTTTTAATTTTTACTTGCATTAATTTTCCAACACCAGTACCAGATTAACTCCTTATTATAAAAATATTAATTCCATTATTCCTTTGCAACATCCTAAAGTCGACGAAGCCATTTGGCTGAAAAGAAGAATTAAACCACAATTTTTTAATATCTTTTGATTATTCAAACAACTATCCTTTTTTATTAACTTTAAAAATGCAATAGCCACTAGTTACTACCCAATCTTCGAGACTTTGAATCATCTCAACCTCCGCATGATTGAAGTAACAGCTTATACCTGGGACTGCAGTGCGATAAGGCGGTGGAAAGCAGAACGGTTATCCCGAAGCGATCTATCAACGTCGCTAAAAACTCCCGCCGATCGATAATCAAGCGACAAACGGAGAAAATTCGACAACGGCGACTCACATCTCACTTAATTGAAATCGCAAATGCTCCTTCCATTTCGATTGTGTCGTGTTTCTATATATTGGAACGGGTATTTTACAACTAGAAGCCTTATATTGGAGAGTAGTTTAAGAACTGGTGGAAGATGGAGCAGACGAGGAGTACCACGCTTAGCAGATTTAGGGTAGGATGTCCTGCAGCACGATGCTTCGACAAATCCTGATACATATCTAGGTTAGTTTCTAAATCTGTGTTATTGCAGTTTTTTTTAGTTCATATTGTAGTCATTTCTTTGTACGACAAGCTACACTAGGCTAGCAGTACGGACTAAGACCTTAACCCCCTCAGTTGTAGCAGCCCGTGTCCATCAGTAGGACGTGTAGTGATGACGCAATGTGTTAATAATGCTACCTAAAATTTAATTTCCAAGATCAGACTAAAATAACATCTACAAGCGTACAAAGAGTAGACGAGACAGTTGTATGCTGAGGTTAAGCAAGATAGTTCGTTACATATGCATGCATGTAACTCTATTTAAATATCCCTATTTATGTTAACGTATTCAGTTTCCTGAATACATTTAGCGCATTTTTGCATGTATACACAGCTCGCTCTGTCTTTGTGCTTCTTGAATGATTTTGACACGAGAAGAGAGGTTTTTAAATAATTTATTTATGTTTGTTTATACACTCATTCTTAAGTAAGCAGTGGCGGTAAGACATAGAAGCCCAAATACTAGCAGGTCTAACAAAATTCCGAATTATTATTTTGTAGGTGGGTGTGTAGATGTAAATGAATCAGGTTGATTTTAAAATATTATAATGTATATATTTTATTGTTCGGCGAACATAGCCTTCATTTTATCAGGAAACAAAATTTATTACAATACATCAAATTTATAAAACAAATTCCGTGACAGCTATTTCTTCTTCTGTACTGTCATTTCAATTTGAGCAGGTTCTAAAGTGCTATCACTAAGGAGTTTTTATTTATGATAGTGGTACACTACAATTTGATATCATCACTGTTAATAGGCACATATACGAGTACATAAGTTTTTCTTAGTCAGAGGCGATACTTCCATAGACGCCCTAACTTAACAGAGGTACATCTAGATTTGAACAATTGTATCTCTCACTTTTTTGAACACATTTTTTTTTTATCGCCTAAGCACGCAGACCAGCAGACGGCCTGCCTGATGGTAAGCGGTATTTTCATACTTTTGGTGCTATTGACAATTTCCAAATGGAAAAAAAATCACTTACCCTGAGTCTTAGAACTGATCGAATCCACGCCATACTCTTCTGCCACGAGACCACGAAGCAGATACAATTTTTCTACTAAAATAAATTCAATTCTCAACAGCAAAATGAGGGACTGAAATACATACGTCCACCCTTTAGGGACTTGGTATGCAGCGCAAACGGAAGCTACTAATGAATTAGATTTGCAATGAACAAACACAGGACACTAAACAAATTAATCAATTTACTGATTACATTTTGAACATTTGCGAATGGCTATCGCAGCGACATTTTGTTTGCATGGTATGAGAGGATAGAATTAGTTTTTGGTAATGCATTAACCAATTAAAGGAAGATTTTACGCGCTTTATTATTTCCATTTTTGGTCAAATAAAATATGTGATAATGGAAAGATACAGTGACTAAAAAAAACGTTAATATTTATAAAAACAGGTAAGGGCTCCTTTAAAAGGCAAGAAGGTATATTTCTGTAATCTTAGCAATGTGAACAAATAAAGTAGGAAGAGCCAAACTATCTTCACCATAGTAAATTTGATTAATATCGCTTGGAAACTTAAAATAACTAACACTAATCTCATTTAGAAGGTAATCTCATAGTTACACAGAAAGTTCAACAGGTCGAAACGATATTGACCGTTAATTCAATAATAGAAAAAATCGAGGGAAGGGAATGATGGGATGAGATCAAGTCAAGCAATTTCCCATCACGGGATAACAACAATAGCGCAAAATAAATGCAAAATACCACAATATGTTTCCATATCAAACTCGCCACCTTTACATAACAAACGGCAAACATCGCAAACACGAAAAATTGTGAGTCACCCTTTTTGAATTACAAAAGTGAGCGCAATGAACGCCCAGTCAGTGTAAAAGTGATAAATGGCATTTTAAAATTGTAACAGACCATCAATATTCATCTTACGTTTAGGAATCGGGCCGCGGCTCCGCAACGAATGAGATTTATTCGCGAACCGAAGAAATGCCGAATCGTTATTTGTCATCGAACACTAACAAACTTATTCGCGGATCGCACGAAAAAGTTTCGCATAAAATCTGCGGTAAGGATGTTTGCACACGCTTGGCGCTTCGGAAAACCAGTGCTGTCGTCTTGCGTTCCACTTATTTAAACTGGCTTTAATTAGCTTATTAACAGGAATGTTATCTTCGAATTTTTAATGATTTTTTGAAGCCTCCTTGTTGGGCCTGTTCTAATAGAATGCTAGAAAGATATGCAAAGTTCAAATATCTTGACAAGCTCGACATTTTTCCGATTCTGAAGTGTAAAAAACCTACCCTGTTTGCGACGTTTTTAACCAACGCATTATAATAGATGTCTAAATTAATACATTTTGGATAATTTAGGTTAGTATCATGTTTCTTATACTTACTCGTATGTGTCTTCTTCCAACCCTTACTAAACTAGCGTGGTGGATCTAGGCCTATATTTTGGCCCATTCCGAGCCCAAGCCAGTAGAAATTATATAGGCTAACACAGATTGCCTAGTATCAACAGGAATAATATAATTTATGTGATTATCCACAGCCGGAGTATCGATGATTGCATCCTAATTGTGATTGAATTTGGGAGCAAACATATAACGTTTGCTTTAATTTGCGCTCGTGAAATGAGCCGCTGGATTAGCCGGTGACTGGAAAATCCACCGGACGGACAAATACGTATTATCAAGTTAATGTGATGCAAGGACTCATTGCTCGGTGGTTGACGCGATTTGGATAGTGGGAGGTTTGGACACATTTTATTATTAGTAGAATTTTATCAGTTGAATATTATAAATACATAAAAACACCCAACAGTCACATACATAGTTCTCAGAGGCTGGTGGGTATCAAAAATTACGAGAGACTTTTTGATGTCACAAATACCTAGACCCGCACCAAAATTTTTTGGATCACATAATCATTTGTCACGACGCGGGGTTAAAGCCCCCGTCTCCTCATTTCAGAAGCTGTTACAATATACTCAATAAATATCAGTTGATCGTTTATACTGATCCCACTATCTTTAAAATTTAATTCTAAAGTCCATGTAGATAGTAGTAATAATAACAAGTTACTCTTTTGTACATGGAAGATGCTCCATATAACTCGTCTAAGCGTGGGTGTTTGTTACGAATAAGCATTAAATCTAG
Source organism: Cephonodes hylas (assembly GCA_030295005.1). Taxonomy (NCBI): domain Eukaryota; kingdom Metazoa; phylum Arthropoda; class Insecta; order Lepidoptera; family Sphingidae; genus Cephonodes; species Cephonodes hylas. Next base: position 10,780,435 of record AP025379.1, on the reverse strand, counting down.
AAACGAGACAAATCTTCCCCCGAGGCAATCACACGAAACAGGAACAATAAAATTACGGAAACATTTTTTTATTCCCTGTCATAACACAATTAAGCAAAGCAGTTCCCTGTAAACAATCGTCTTGAAGTTCAGACACTCAGATAAATATAATTAAAAGGGTAATGTTAAACTTTTACGATTCGCCTCGGGGCCCTAATTGCTTCCAAGATTATCAGCTTTATGGGCGTTTTGGAGCAAAAAAATATTTTTACGTCGCGCCACAATAAGACGCGACCTTGGATTATACCGTGAATTAAGAGGTAAGGGATTTAAAAAAAGGCTTATCAAAGAGGTTTTTAATCTGTGATAGGAACAATAAAAGCAATCCTGCTTAGAAGAAATCTTACGTAACATTCATGTGATGCTATTTGGTTTTGAAGGTATGAAACAGTTGGAATAAGCTAAGTTTGCCCTTAACTGAAGTAATCCTAAATAATTCCTTATTCAAATTTTATATTTAAACCTCATTTTACTGGCAAATAAAATGGACAAAACAATACCATACTTATTTCGTGGAAAAGAACAAAACGAGATGAAAGTCCCAGCAGATATAAACTTATAGTTTCAAAGGAAACCCTAGCAAACGTACTTAAGCGAAACACAGAAATTGTCATGCAAAATTCGCGTATACATAAGAATGGAAAAAAGAAAAAAATGTACCAGAAAGAATGCAAGCCGCATCAAAAATTCAATCAGAGCTCCCGTTGACCCCGGCTCGCGACGAAATTCAAATTTGAAAATCTTCACGCCGCAAGCCGAGGGCAAATGTTGTTAATAAAGTATTTCTTGTGAATCATTTTAATCTCGGCGAGAAGGAAAAAGCCGGAAATTAAAATATAACACCAACTGCGTATACAAATCTGAGTTTTGAGGCGACGTCTTTCAGTTATTTTGAGGTTATTGGTACATTTATCTTCTTCAGAATGTCAGTAGCGCTGTGAACGTCCTATAATGAGTTGAAACGAGGTTGCTTAGCTAGGCTCTTTGTGTTTCATTCCTTGAAAGGATTGTGCGGATTTGGTTTATTTTGCGCTGAGGTTTTGAGCTAAATATACCTTTTAAGCTGTATTTATTTCAAGGGCTACTGTTGAAACAGTTGATTAAGTCTTTATTTAATAAGAACTAATTAATATCTGTATTTTATTTTAACATACGTCTCTTTGGAAGTAAATTTACGCATCTTCATAACTTTTTTCGAAATCATTGATTGGAGTGAATGGCATTGCTTTAAGTCTGGTACTATTTAAAATGTTGTTACTATTTTAAAGTATGGTGCTATGAAAAATCTCAACTTTGCAGTCCATCAAAAAATTTTTTTGTATTTATAAAAACCAACTTCCTATTCTACTTTAGTGATAAAAAATATCATGAGCGAAACTTTAGACCAAAGAATTTTCTACTAGGTATTAAGGTAGGCAAATTTTAGTTAGTAAACAAAGTTGACCCAAATTTCTTTTAGTTTTGGATAAGACCCATTATTTTACTTATCCAGACAAATCACAAGCAATCGTGACACTAAATTTCTCATCAAATTGCTGTTTCCATACTACGCCTAATCTTATTTTTAAATTTATTTAAACAGAATTCGCGCTCTATTATTTTATACTGAATTTAGATCGCAACTCTTTGAAATCACGTAAATAGAATACCTGGATAACACTAATCAATTTATTTTTAAACATCAATTAGCCCGTTCATTTAAAAAATAACCGCTCAGGTTTTGTTAGGATTAACTATAAATAAATATACAACAATTACGAATAATCCAAACTCAGTCATATTTAAGAACTACTTTGAAGTCTCAACAGATACACATTCGCTATATCTCACATCATCATCATTCTCCTGCCTTGCTCCCAATTCTTGTTTGGGGTCGGAGCAGCAGGTTTTGTTCTTCCATACAGGAAGGAAGGATAAAACATGCTGCATAAGAGTTTTGGCAGATGTTTTACGGCCGGCCGCCTGCTTGACGTCAACCCTCCTTGGGACTTGGGATTCGCTATATCTCACAATGGTAAGTAAAAATCATAGAGCGTGATACTATGATTAACCTCTTTTGCTACTTTTATTTTGATATATATGGTCATGTTATGTGTCCGCACTAGGCCAGCCTGGTGGACTAAAGTCTCAATTATAGAGGAGGCCTGTGTCCAGCTGTGGTACGTATTTGAGCAATAAAGACCAATTTATTACGATTAGAATACGAACAACCCATGGTTCTAAAAGCAGTTAACATTAGTTCAAAACGTGTGAACTAAATATGTAAATCACATAGAACAACACACTTCAAAATTTCGTACATCCAAACTTTGTTGACGAGACCGACAATTAATATTGAATTAATTGTTTCTCAAATCCATTAGGGCTTCAAGAGATTCTTAGCGATCAAAGTTGTTCTAGTGCTGTTTCTCTCGTTGTTGTGGTTCTACACTCTGAAACAAATACGTGCTCAATTGTTGTGGTAGTTCTTTTTAATCTTCACAGATTTAGTTTAAGAGTACAAGGTATCAGGTGTCTCTAAGATGTAATTCTGTATAAGTTTTTCTTTTGTTTCTTGAAGTAATTGTTTGATTTTATAGACCAGTATTATTGGTTTTTTTTTTTTTTTTTTTTATGGAAAAAGGAGGCAAACGAGCAAATGAGCCACCTGATATTAAGTGGTCAACACCGCCCATGAACACCCACAATACCAGAGGAATCATCGGTGTGTTGCCGGCCTTTGAGGAAGATATAAGCTCTCTTCTTGAAGGTCCCTAAATCGTACCTGTTTGGGAATACCGCCGAAGGAAGCTGATTCCACAAAGATGTTGTGCGAGGAAGAAAACAGCGTTTGAACCGCACTGTTGAGGTATATTCACAATGAATTATCACTTGCTTTAACGGTGAACGAAAGCATCGTGATGAAATCTGCACACCTAATAGATCTTAGGACTAGTTCAGTGTAAGACTAAGACCTAAACTCTTTTAATAGTAGAGTAGACCTGTGCAAAGCAGTGGAGCGTATAAGGACTGATGATGAACATTGGCACATCGTAGAATGAAACCCACAAAAAAGCTATGTAATCTGCCAAGACTTTCGCCGCGAATGCTTAAACTCAGCCCTGAGACCAATTCACCATCCTCTTCAGTAGCTAATATTTCTTCAACATCAAAGTTACTAGCCATTCTAACTCTATAGAACTTACACAGCCATATAGAGCGGGATGAACAATTATACGGACTCCAGGACGGGGCCTGATCAAACATAGTTTTCTAATATTTACTTAGGGAGTATTCGTTCGGCGATCCCTTACCGCGATACGTCACACTCCGATCGTCTCTGCAAACAAGTTAAGTGGGTGTTTGTATGATGATATTAGATTGTGAGAAAGTTGGTACCAATCGAGTAGTAGCTCACTGGTAGATTTCGGGAATTCTAAATTTGATTTCGATTGAGAGGATGGCTGGAAGTCTTCTTAAGAGAAAAGATGCTAAACTATCGGAATAAAGCTTACAAAAATATTATTCTATAGTACTAGCAATGATGGCCTCGACATTTGGAATACAATACACGTACAATTTCGCTAAGTAAGAGGTGTGTGCCTAGGGTTTGAATCGGCGACCGCCGAAATTTTAGACCGTGCACCTAAACATGTAAATGTATGTACATAATTATGTATGACGAGGGAAAAGTATGCTGTTTTATTGATTGAATTTAAATCGCACATGCCTAATTTACGTTCATTGCTCAACCCTATCGTTGTTTATAGAAAGTTTTGAAGCAAATACCTAAAGTTCAATGCGGGCTTACAAATAAACCTAAGAAAAGTACAGGTGCGGAGAAATCTTTCGCTTGTGTTTGTGTGTGGGCTGTTTTTACTTTCGATGGGAGAGAAAGTGTTGTGATCGAGGAAATCGCCCCTGATCTTGGGGTTTTATTTTGCGACACAGTTAAGTTATATACAACAAAAAACATAATCTTGAAATGAAATGATTAGAGGTTTTAGATGATTGGTGTTTTCATTTTCATCATCACCAGTCGCTGTTACAGGGGTGCTCCGAAGATTCCCGGAACGATTTATTGAAAGTCGATCAATGACAGTGATTTTCTACGTTTTATTTTAACATTCAAAGTAAATTACTGTATATTCTTATAATTTGTATTGAGTTATATACCTTCGTAACGTCCTGGAGTGGTGCTAAGATCGACTGCGTTTTATTTTAAGAGTAAGGTTTTCTATCAAAAATCAAGTAAAAATCTTAGATAAAAAGAATAGTTGTAGCCAAAAACTAGTCTTACAGAGCCTTTCCTCACGTAGTTCTAGACGTACACAAAATAATTAGAAGTAAATACAGACTAAATGTAAATATGGCCTCAAAATCACCCAGCAAAATCAGAAGTACCTATATTTTTTTTGGTCAAGACAAATATGTTTTGAACGAGTGCGAAAGGTATAACATATTATATAACCCGGTTACGTCGTTTTTTCCTTTAAATTAGGCTGATATTTATGAATCTATTAGCCTATTGACTAACATTATTTAGTACACACATGCTGTTGGTATATGTAAAGATAACGAGAAATAAATAAAAAAATAAAAATTAAATGATATGAAAAATATTTATTGAATTTATATAATGTAATGATACATCTTTTAAATTCAGTTATTTTAACTTTTAGTTTGCCACCCTGATCGGAAGGAAATCATCACTAGACAAGAATGGATCAAACTAAGGCCACAATCCTCTGAAATGTACAGGAGCCCTGTGCCCAACAGTGGGAGGTGTGTGCTGATGATAATAAAAAAGACGATAGTTTACCGAAAACCTCGTTTTTCGTCACACCTTTAATTGTATACGCAAGCAAAACCGTAAAAGCTTGTCAAATGATAATGTCAATTAGTTATTCGGCCGTTAAATATTCCCCTAAGAATAAAGGCAGCGTAATTTGTTTTTCCCAGGCGGGTGAATGGCTGATAAGGGACAATTGCAACATTTAGCCCGTTATCTTTTGAAATGTGCCACCGATTTGAATATTTAATTTAATGTACTGGGTTCTTGAGGCGCCATTCGTGAGGTGAATTTGTCCTTTTGTAAGACGTTGCTTCGGTCACTTGTGTCACTTGATTTATGCTAAAGGTGGGACGTTTTGTGAAACTTATTAAGGTATAATTTTATTTTTTCTGCTCAAAAACTATTACATTTTTACAGAGATTTATCACTTGCTTTAAAAGTGAAGAAAACATCGTGATGAAACCTACACTCCTAAAAGTTATTGGAAATTTCTTAAGCGTGTAGCCCGCCGATCCACATTAGGCCAGCGTGGTGGACTAAGGCCTAAACCCTCTCAATGGTAGAGGAGACTGGTGCTCAGCAGTGGGACGTATACTGGCTGAAGAGAGAAGAGTGTAACATTAGGTATAGATTATTTTAGCAAAAGATATGTATATGCAACTTAAACGATGATCATTTTCACTACAACCCCCTCCGTTACCACACATTTTAAATGTCATAAAACCCTTTAATTTCATACAAAAATACCAATATTTGTTATCTGATGAAAGCGAGTGCATTATTCCGTGGGCTATTAGCATATCGCTTGCTTCATTGCGACTACTCATTAGAAGGTAAATAGAGAGGTTAAAATTCGTTTAACTAATGACTGTGGTAGCGTTGGGTAAACACTTTCATGAGGCGAAATGGAAATGGCCTCGACTGTTTGTTCGCGAGACGAGCTGAATTGTGTAAGTATACGGTAAAAATGATTTGCTCTCTTATTTTTGTACATAAAAAGAATATAATATAAACTAGTCTTGAGGGAATTATATTGGTCCCCTATGTTCTATCAATGATTATTACAGTATATCATTATTTTACAACTTAGCAGACGCAGCATAACACAACATTTAAACATTATAAAGCACTCAAGCTAAAGCTTCATCATCAGCCCATATAATACATCCCACTGCTGGGCACGGGCCTCATCTATTACTGAGAAGGTTAAGCTAATGATTACAAACGTTTCCTAGTAATTATAATAATCCAAAAAGAGACACTCTCTAATTGGTAAAACTTAAAGCAATTTGAAGAATAAGGGTAAATCTTTTACTATTCATTAATTATTATAGTAAATGCAGTGATGGCCTCGAGGTTTGGGCGCGCGGTCGAGAATCTCGGCGGTCGCGGGTTCGAACCCCAGGCACACACCTCTGACTTTTCGAAGTTATGTGTGTATTCACATTGAATTATCACTTGATTTAACGGTGAAGGAAACATCGTGATGAAACCTGCACACCTAAGAGTTCTTAGGAATTTCTTAGGTGTGTAGTCCGCCAACCCGCAGTAGGCCAGCGTGGTGGACTATGGCCTAAACTCTCTCAATGGTAGAGGAGCCCCGTGCTCAGCAGTGGGCGTATATGGGTTGATGAAGAAGAAGAACTTAAAAAGGGACAAAAAACATTATTTCGTAAAACTTAAAGGAGCTGCTGAAGTACATATATGAGTAATTTTATCCGCGTCTACCGTAAGAATACCAGTGGATTGTGATATAAAACATAATATAAAATACGATATACAAAAAGAATACGTCGAAAACTTACATTCATCATGAAATTTAAAGTAAATTCCGGCGGATAATCGGAAATAATCAAGCGGGCGAGCGACGCCGTCAGCGCCGTAACAAGTGATAATTAAACTACCATTCTGTATCCAGCATGTTTCACTGACGGCCTGGAGCTCGTCCTCGTGTGTAATCAACATGGGTTGGGAGACCTTTGCGTGTGCCTCGAATTATAAGCTGTTGGAGTTTGCGTTTTACTATTCGGAATAGTAGTAATGGCTGGTTAAGGCGCACGGTCGAGAATCTCAATGGTCGCGGGACGAACCCCAGACAAACACCTATGTAAACTAAACTAATTAGATTAGAACTCCCTTATATAAGCTGATGATCATGAAATTAATGGTTCTCATTTTTAGATAGGTACAGAACGAATAAATCAAAAGAAATTTAAATGAACGGTGGCTATATAAAGAGTCTATATTAATCAAAGGACAATGATCCAAACACATTTATAGTTTGTCTACATACCTTTAAAAAAATATAAAATTGTTTTGGATATTATTTCTTTTTTATTAATATTTATTATAAAATCCTTTTACTTGTTTTAATATTATCATAAATCTATAGATAAAATTCTTTAATACCCACTCTCTACAGCTCATGACTTGGAGTTTCGGAATCAAGACTTAATTGCCTAAGTACAAGAGTTTACTAATTGTTCAACAGAGGTCACCACGCGTCGCTTTCGTGTAGAATATCAATTCAACCCGCCCTTAAGCTGTTTACTAATATATTTTTCGGTTTAAACATCGTGACGAAACCTACATATTTGTATCTAAATCATAGGTGGGTATTTCGCTAATATGAGAGGCGTATTCAGGATTGGAACGTAATATAAAGAGGAAAATTATTTTTATCAGTACTTCAACTTACATATATAGTAGCTTCGAGGCTAAGGCGATCAAACCTCGGTGGTCGCAGGTTCAAACCCCAGGTACCTCGGATTTTTCGAAGTCATGTGAGTTTTCACGATGAATTATCACTTACGTTAACGCTGAAGAAAATATACTTTACATCTTAAAGTTCATTAGATTTTAACAGATGTGTAGTCGATCACCCGTGGTAAGTATAGAGAACTATTTTATTACTACTTTCTTGCAAAATTTAATTATTTGCACATTGCAACCTCTAATAATTTTCATTAAATTTTCCGTACAAATATTATATATTTTTTATTTTATTTTTTCATTACCACGACCCAAGGTTCATGTATTCCGTGCACTAATTGAATCTCCTCAGACAATCTCTAATAGTTTTTATCATTCAGAGAAATCTTGTATACATTGTGGCTTATTATATTCTTGTGCAATGTTAGAAATACAAAATTGGAAGTATATGATCATTGTAACTGGTATGTTATAAAAAATATATAAAATAGAATTCACAAAAACATAGTTTATAAAAATAAACAGTTTACTTTATTCAATAAATTTTAAATATGTACATCGTTTACACATAATAATTTTTCAACGGGAAGTTTGTGCTACGAAATTTTAAGTACATACGTAAATCGATTCTAGTGTTGCTTTGTTTTAGAACTGGACACAGGCCTACCCCAGAGATTTCCAAAGTATTCTGTCGGAAGCGGCCTGCATCCAGCGGCTTCCCGCGATTTTCACCAATTTACCACCTTGTGGGTGGACGTCCCTAGGAAAACGATGGTTGCCGACATAGCCCAAAGGATTAGCAAGCTTTAGTGCCAATGGGCAGGGCACATAACTCGTAGAACTGACTGCCGATGGAGCAGAAAGGTTCTCGAGTGGAAGCCACGTACCGGTAAATGCAGCGTTGGATCTATCAATAGCCCCATTCAAACCTTCAGAAGCACACAATAGTAATAAAATATTCAACATAAAACCCCACGTACAAAATGGCCTAAAATCTGAGGGGACACTTAACGACCTAAGTTGGCTGGAAGATTTTTCACAAGTTAGAAATTAAAGCCATTAAACGCACCGAGGTTAATAATTCAAAGCACCAGTTCCGCGGATATGGGGTTTTAAATAATATATCGGTTCTACATCGGACACCGATGCTTCTTAAGGAATTTTCGAGAAACTTCTCTAAGTAAAGGGATTTGCGTGTTGGGGTTTTTATACAATACTTGGGACTGCAACTTGATTCGCCTGGGAACAATTTGAAAAATAAAAGTGCTAAATCCTTTCCCAAGATTTTACATATCTTGATGCAAATAAACGATGGCAATTTAAATCCCAAGAAAATAGTAAATTACCAAAAACATAATTTTGTAGCACTCGATGTAAATCTAAATTTAAGCGACCGAAACCAGCAGCAAAAAAGCCCAAAAAATGATAAATTTGATCCAATATTCGATCACCAATGTTTGCGAAAGCACAAATATTTGTGTTTACGACTTGAATATCATCGTGAGTATCAGATCGACTGCCAAACGCAAAGTCACTGGGCCCATCATTAATAACCGTCCGAAATACAGCGTCATATGCTCAGGGATAAAGGGGAAAAATGATAGAATATATCAACAATATTTCTTTTCATCTCATTTAATTGATATAAACTATTGCCAGGTCCATGAATAATGATGTATTTTCTGATAACGAATGAGACTTGGCTGTAGATTTAATGCCTGACTAACGGACTGCTATTGTTTATTCCAATAGAATGTTTGATACATCTTATGTCTCGTGACCATTAAGATTAGTATTATAAACGTATACCCAGATTTAATATAAAAATATTGGGAATCATACGCCTGCCTACTGATTCTCCTCATCAGCCCACAAATATCCTACAGCTGGACATGGGCCTCCTCCACAACTGAGAGGGTTTAGACCTTAGTCCACACACTCTCAAACACTCTCCACACCCTGGTCTAGTGCGGGTTAGCGGACTACACACCTAAGAAATTCCCAAGATTAGAAATAGAATAGAAGATTAGAAATCCTTCTATTTAGTATGCAGGTTTTATCACGATGTTTTCCTTCACCGTTAAAGCAATTGATCATTCAATGTGAATACACACAGTGAGCCATGATGGCCTCGAGGTTTAGGCACGCGGATGCGAATCCCGGCGGTCACGGGTTCGAACCCCATGCACACACCTCTGATTTTCGAAGTTATGTGTGTATTTTTTGGATAATTTTTTTCTCTTTTTGAGATCACAGTAGCACGGTACGGCTATCACCAGAATATCCAGATAGTATAAATATAAATAATTCAAATGTTCCAATTTCAATATTCGTTAGAAAATTCTATTTTACTCCATAGAATTTTTACGACATACAAGAATGCTATTAAGTTTTAGTGCTACGGAAGTAATTCCTGATATTCGATTTTGCCTTAGATATTGAGTCGAATCTGAAATCTTTAAAGTATACTGAGATTCTTCAAAATAATATAATAGCTAAGAATATATAGAGACAATATTGTGTAAACATGAAAAGTATATTTAGTAAACCAAACCAAAACGGTATTTAGGCGCCTACCGTAAGATCTACCTTTAGGGCACAAATTTCTTTAAAAAAAATTGTACATAAAGCGTAAAATATAACATAAAAATAAAAAAAGGAACGTCACACGAGTCAAATTCCACGGAACTTAAAACTGTCTACTTCTATAGTAGTTCTGAATTGATATTAACACATTAAGCTACGTACTTATTACCATATTAATCAACAACTAACACAACACGACACTAATTATCCATTAGAGAAACTCAATTTAGAATAACGCGAACGCTCATCGTTTTGTGGGGCGATAATCCAATCAAAGTCAAATCAAGCGTTGATAAGTCATTTTAAATATTATCTATAACACGCGAAGTAATTTTGTTGATTTGTTCCGTTTTGATGCAAGACTCATTTAGAGTTTTATTTTGTCAATCTTTGTAATCAAATAGATTGCAGAATACCCACCTAATAAATTTTTAATTCTCGTTAACGATTACAGTGTATCCTTTCTATTTTACAAAGGGGATTCCAATATGATGTGATCTATATTATTTATTCAATCTAATCTATTCACCGCTAGTAGGCCATGTAAGTCCTTTCATTTCTCGATCAGTCTTTTTGTATCCGATAATAAGACAATGCTGCTCAATGTGTCTGCCTACCCGCACTAGGCCAGCGTGGTGACTAAGGTGTAAACCATCTTATATTAGAGAAGGCTGGTGCTCAGCAGTGGAACTGATGCTGATGAAGAATGCTGTACATCGTCGGTTATATTGGCACAATTGATTCCAGTCATAACAATGATAGCTTTTTACGTATCGCACTTATGTATGTAAAACAAATAACCCATTATAAAAATATTGAGCAACGCCAAATGATGAGAGTATCTTTATTATATCTATTCAAAGTGACTAATGAGGCGCACAGTAACGTTGATTTGTTAAATTACATTCGAAAGCGCTCGTGCAATCATAAAGTTATTAACACGTGTGTGCGTGTGTCGGTAATTAATAATCAACTAACATTAGATTTTTTATACGCATTATGGTTCTGTAATAACGGCTATGTAAATAGTAAAATTATTATGTGTAAGCCGAGGTATTGTATGACATTGCTGGATTATTTATACCGCTTTTTATTGAAGACGTCAAAGTATAAAATAGTCTATTAAACAACAACAATATGTAACATCCAGCGATTTGATGAGGAGGGTCGAAGATCAAGCCCAGTGGCGTGCCATAGTGGAGGGCTATGTCTAGCAGTGGACGTGATTAAGGGTGATAATGATTTTTTCGATGCCATGGTTAAAAACTATAGGGTAAACCTAAATACCCTAGGCGTTGTGTAATAGAATTTTCCATTATAAATCCTTAGTAATATTACGAAGTCCAGAAATACAGTAATCTCCCTATTTAATAAGACATGAGTATAAAAATTAATGAAAAATATTTGGTTCTTGATTTTTATAACATTGGTTACAAGAAACCTATAAAGGCAGGCTCCAAGTTACCAATAATTCCATTTGTGTATTATGAACATTACCTGATTCTCCAGAAACAAAAGAAGCGTTGATGGTACAAAAACCCGCCGCAAAGGAGGCCCATAGGAGCAAAGATGAAATTTTAAACAAGGGTAATAGGCGCGAATGCGTTAAATCTCCCAAACTTGCCGTGAATAATGTATCAGTTGAACAATTCTGTACGTTCATTGCATTAAATTTCACTCGAAAAGCTTTCTTGTGTCATAATTTTCTTTTTCAACATCCCTTTGTTCGTGGATTTAATAAGAATCTCGGCTGGAATTAACGTTAAATTGTTTCAAACATGAATAAATGGATCTTTTTGTGTCGGAATTTGAAGCGATACTTTACTCTCTGTAGCTATGTTTAATGTAAATGGGCTGTACTGACATGATATTGAAAATCTACTTTGAAAGACTGTCCTATTAACTGTTCTACAAATGTGACATTAGGTTTTACGTTACAAATACATGTTACTTTGACAGCCGCAGAGCGCAGTTGGTTAGCCACCGGCTTGTAAAACGAGGTGCCAGGGGTTCATTCGCCGCAGAGACAAGTGTTTGTGTGACCCACAAATATTTGTTTCGGGTCTGGGTGTTTGTGAGACCGAAAAGTCTCTCGTAGTTTCTGATACCCACGACACATGACTTAATCTTAGTGCGGGGTCAGAACTATGTATGTGACTGTTGGGTGTATTTATTTTTTTATTTATACATACTTCACTTCATCAACCCATATACGCCCACTGCTGAGCACGGGTCTCCTCTACCATTGAGAGGGTTTAGGCCATAGTCCACCACGCTGGCCTAGTGCGGGTTGGCGGACTACACACCTAAGAAATTCCTAAGAACTTTTAGGTGTGCAGGTTTCATCACGATGTTTTCCTTCACCGTTAAAGCAAGTGATAATTCAATTTGAATACACACATAACTTAGAAAAGTCAGAGGTGTGTGCCTGGGGTTCGAACCCGCGACCGCCGAAATTCTCGACCGCGCGCCTAAACCTCGAGGCCATCACTGCTTTCATTTATACATATTTTATATATATTTATACGTCAAACATTATAATCCACAAATCAGCTCTAGATATTTATTTCCACTTAATTATAATATGAAGTTTCTCTTCATTGATCGAAATTAAAATATGTAAGGAGTTAGTTTATGACTATTATTGAAAAAAATTAATATAAAGTTGTATGTTGTATTATTATTGTCAAGAACTTAGGATTTCAATACTCTTCGCAGACATTTAATAACAATACTAGCTGTTGCCCGCGACTTCGTCCGCGTAGATTACAGGGTTGAGTTCAGATAGTTATAGTATAAAAAATAAGTTATAGTATATTTTACTTCTCAGAGTCCTATTTATACACATACCAAAAATCATTCAAATCGGTTTGATAGATCCAAATACCCATTCTCACGGGAATACTTCATTTTCCGGGATAAAAACTATTCCATGTTAATTCTGTGAGCTCTACCTCTCTCTACACCAAATTTCATTCAAATTGCTTTGGTAGATCCAGAAATACTCATTTCCACGGAAATACTACATTTTTCGAGATAAAAAGTATCTTATGTTTTATCCTGATGTATAAGCTATATTATTGCAAAGTTTCATTAAAATCCATTCAGTAGTTTTTACGTGAAAGCGTAACAGACAGACAGACAGAGTTACTTTCGCATTTATAATATTGGTATGGATTCAGAAACCTAATTTCATGTTTAAACTTCCTATAAGTATTTTAATTATCAAAAGTTAATCAAATGGAACAAAATTTCTAAATAAAACTTTGTTTATTAATCATGTACAATATTCAAAGTTGATTCCAGTAAAGTTCCAACCTAATGTAATCCTCGCCTTTGTATTATTACTGTTAAGGCATAGTATGTAAGATAGAAAACAAAATTTTATTTATTATTATTTTACAGACAAGGTCATTACAGGTCGTAGACTAGTGCCATAATCTAGATAAAAAATATTAATAAAAAACAATATGAACATTTTTTTTTATATGTAATTTTCCCAATTAAAACTTGTTATAGTACAAAACAAGTAGACGTTTTGTATCTGTTTTAGCTAAATAATTCTACAAACACCATATTTATTGCTAGCAATAAACATTATGTTTCCATGCGATGCTAATCAATTTATTTAAAACCTAAAGGATTTATATCATGGAAATTTTGCTAGGTTAGCTGATGACGTAAGAACTTAAAACGGAAAGTCCTTTACTTTAAAAGAATTGAGTTACTTATTTATTTCACAATTTTTATTATTTTTATTCGATCTAAAAACACTACAATTTTATTTTGTCTTTGAAAATGTTTAGTTAATACTATCGCCTTAAGAATTTAAGTACCGAGTCACCGAAGACAAGACTACTAAATTAAACTGCTGAATAAATGCCCTAATGGCTAGTAATGTCAGATTTACATTCAGTTTTACTAAGTGAGTAATCTGAATTTCCATATTTTAATTCTTGTGACCTCGGATTCAAGAGAAAACTGTTATTAGAATAAACTTGAATTTGTTCATCATCAACTAATATACAAATATACGTCCCACTGCTGGTACGGATCTCCTCTACAACTAATAGGATTGAGACGATGGTCCACCAACCTGGCATAGTGCAGGTTGGCAGACTAATGCACCTTCAGATTTTTTGGTTTCCTTTATCTGAATCCAGAAAAAGCTTCGAAAAGTCTTGGTGTGTGCCTACGTTCGAACCCACAACTACCTAGATTCTCAACTACGCCTAACTTTAAAACCCTCACTTGAACATGATCAAGCAATACATATACCGTCTTAATACGTAAAGCAGCAAAAAAGAAACCTAAAATCGATAAGCATCCGCCAGTGCACGCTTTCGCACCCTGAAACACTACGGCTTAGGAGAGATGTTTTCTCTACTAATAGAATGACAAACATTCTCCGATGCGAGCCAATTGCTTGTCATCTGTCAGAGGGCCCTTTTCACTCCGAGCCTCCCTGAGGAAGACGCCTCGCGCAAACATTGTAAGTACAAATGCTCAAATTTTCCTCTTGAAAAAACGTATTCACAGCTCGTGTTGAAAGAGCGTCAATTAAGAATCGTAAACAGGTTACTGTAAACAACTGGCGTGTCGAGGAAAAATATGACGAATGTTTTTCGAAGAGTGGTAAAATTTTTACCTATAATTTTGAGATGGTAATGCTCTTTGTATAACTTATATTGCCGCTGATCAGCTTGGTTTAATCATGGTGATAATCTTTGGGAAAGAGTACTTTTACTATTCCTTAGATAGAATCATCGAAGGTTCAATATCGAAAATATAATAGGTCTTTTTTATGACTTATCTTTACTGGGTTACTTTATTTTCAAATCATAACTAAAAGGGTGGAATTTAATCATCATCATTCTCTTGTCCAGTTCTTTATTTTATTTGTAGTTGGCGCAATATGTTTTATGCTTCCAAACATCCCTATCAGCCATCTTTCTTCACCACCTATTCTTTCATATGTTCTTTCGCTCCATCCATCTTTTTTTTTGGCCTTATACTGCTTACCCATCTTTAAACAGCGTAGAATTTTATGTGCCAAAAAACAGTTACAGAAACATGAGTGCACAATGCAAATATGCACCACTGTCTGTCACTTCAGAAATACAGATGAAAAGACTGACCACCACACATATGGAAACTATTACAATTTTAGGCTTGACCTCCTCTAAAAACTGAAGAATCAAAGTTATCCGCTTCCACTATTTCGTCTCACACAGAAGTACGGCTCACCACTAATGTTTTCCAAACAATTTCTTACGTCAGACAATACGGTAATGAATTGTTGTGAGGGTGAGTTCGATATGTTGTCTATACGCACCCTTATTTTGGGGGACAATGCCCATTCCTCTCGTATTAATTACAAACATATTTCTGTTTCTACTACTCGTCTTAGACATTGCTCTTTTGTTTCGTAGTTGTTTTTGTACCTATATTTGATAAATCTACTGGCGTAGTTGGTAAGACGCTTCTGAAATAGAAGTCTTGGGTTTAATCCCAGTACTGAGGAAAATATTTCTTTGATTCACTTTTTGGTTTCAGGTAAGGGTTTCATGAGACCGAAAATTCTATTAAATAAGTCTATAATGTATTATCAATCTATAATTTATATTATTTATTATTAAAATTACAATTAAAAAAATACCGTGCATAGGCAACTGCATCCTTTATCCATCATCACCACCATAATTCATGTCCACCATCGTCAATTATCATGTCTCTATTAAACAGTGCAATCCTATTGACATTTGGTAGGCTCCACCTTAGTAATATTCTTAACAAAAATATACTCAAAATATTTCTCAAACCGGAATCGAACCCATCATCTCTCTACCCCAAGCCACACACTTACACCGTCATTAAGCCAGTAATGAAACAACACAATACACGCACACAATATAAATGATAACGCTACGTAAAGATAACGTTATCCAGTAGCTAATAATACCGTTGTTTAAACTCACACAAATCTCGAAATAAACAAAGGGTTATAAATTATCTCGCAAATCTTATGTAACGGAGTCATGTATTTTTCTCTCTACATAACACTTATTTAATGAATAATTTCACACATTTTTCCTAGTAAAATAACCGCTTCTGATTCACTACCCAGTGAAGTCCAGTCAAAAAATACGACTGTCTAAAAAGCAATATGACTGTCTCCAACCAGTCGACATGCCAATTTGTTCATTACCAGTTGACGCTTCCGTGAGTCACTATATTGTGGTTTACCCTATGTAAGGGAGTTACTATCTAAACCGATAGAATACCATTAGCGTAGTACTAAATCACTACATAGTATAAAACAAAGTCGCTTTCTCTGTCCCTATGTCCCTTTGTATGCTTAAATCTTTGAAACTATGCAACGGATTTTGTTGCGGATTTTTTTAATAGACAGAGTAATTCAAGAGGAAGGTTTATATGTATGATAATATCCATTAAATATCAGTATTGCACCCGTGCGAAGCCGGGGCGGGTCGCTAGTGTACACTAAATAAGAGTACGAATTTATTAGTAGTCTTTATGACTTTTGGAATGTGTGGGAATATATGAAATCTTCTGGAGGCGAGCTGCATTCCTGAGAATTCCCTACTAATAATCTCTTGGGTAAGTCAAATGCACTAGCCAATGAAACTAGGACAAATAAACCTAAACTGTTTATTTAGTTGATTCAAAGACTCTAAATGGATGCTAACCCGCAGTAGGCCAACGCGGTGAACTAAGTCCTAAACTCTGCTAATGATGATGCTGACGTTATTAACATTGAAAAATAAAATCTAGTAATAAACTGGAATAACAGATAAAAAGTAATTCATATTTAACCTGCAGTATTTACTCTAGCGCTGATTGGCAAGACTTTTAAATACCTTAATGTTTTTGCGTCACGATAAAGAACACTGATTTTCATACATTGTATGCTGTTTAAATGCGAGAGTATTTTGTAAAGGAAACAACACACTTGCGGCGAAAATTTTATGTCCAGGCATAATTGATCAACTAGTTCAAAAATCTAATGTCCAGGCATAACTGATCAACTAGTTAAAGTCGTAGTTACTTCTCCTATCTCCATAAAGAAGATTGAGAAACTTTGATCCTGCATCAGTATTTCAAAAATTATATCGATTACATTTATATCTATGGGGTTCCCTTATCGGGTCACGAAAACTTCGAATTCCAAAGAAATTTTGGTAAATAACCCAAATATTTTGATCTGTGGAAAACGAATCTGTGGCTTTTTGAGACATATCTTGGCGTCTTTCCTGATTGTCTGGTCTGTCTGGTGTGGTTCAAGAACATTTTTTGTATGCACCCCTTTACAGTTACTTAATCACAAGACGCCTTAGTTATAGTCGTTGAAATAATTCTCCTTGATATCCAATTGTCCGCTCCACTGGGTTTTAACCGTCGACCGTTTTTAAAGACAGTTTTTCCTAGCATAAAATGTTCGCCCCTTACAGTATCATCATTACGGACGCATTGCAGTTCTAGACATAAGCTTCCATAAGGGTGCTCCTAAGCCCGACTTTTATTCGCCTCGTTGCACTAACTATACCGATGTTTTTCTATTGTTCAGTGCCAAGTAGTAAACTTTGAGGAAAGAAATAACATGCTCCTCTTTATGAACCTGCAGCATGCCAGTTTCAGTTAAATGGTATTCATCTCTGTTAATTATTAATTAATATATTTGTAGATTTTATCTAGAAGAGTAATTAGATCAGTGTTTAAGCCATTTACCATTGGTAAGTCTGTGTCTGAATATAACTTATATTGATTTATTCATTCCTATGATAACGATGTACAAATATTGGTCAAAGAAAAATGCAAAATATTTACACTAAGTGTTCTCGTGGCGAAAAATATTTATTATTGAACAATAAATTGGGTTTATTACTACAATTACTTTTATCGCTGTTAAATGCAATTTATACTGACATTATAAGCTCTAAGGTAAAGTCTGTCTATTAGACACCTAAATAACTAGACTATGATTGTTTTAAAAAAAATATTTCCTAACAGAGCTAAGGCCACACCTAAAAAATAAACGGTAATTTAAAATCAAAATCCACAAAAGACTGATATGAAATTTGCCTTAACCAAACATATTCAGAACAACGTAATGTTTTCCTATGTCATAATACATTTAATACTGTAGATTCCGTATCAGTTGGTGTGGATGGCTAGAATGATGTTCACGTCATATGTGCGTTTGAATCGTGGTACGAGTGGTCTTTCAATATTTGTACAGCTCAACATCAGGTGAATTTTACAAATTTCCTTTGGAATATCGCAAATGTTTAGTGAAAAACGTTAAAACGTATGTTTATTACGTAATTCTTAGCATTCGTTTTTTGTGTATAGATTTTTTGGATGTTTGTTGACTTTTTGTGTCGTGTGTTCTTTATGAATAAAACATGGTTTATGGTGACAAAAAAGTGAATTCTACACAGCTAAAAGGTCTTCTGGAATTTCATAGACAAGTGTAGTCAACACGCCATCGTGCTGGACTAAGTCCTATACTTCCTCAATTCTAGAGGAGACTCATGCCTAGCAGTGAGAAAAATAATAAATATAGGGTCATATATTTTGTCTTAAATTTATCGGTCTATATACAATAGAAAGCAGTGATGGCCTCGAGGTTTAGGCGCGCGGTCGAGAATCTCGGCGGTCGCGGGTTCAAACCCCAGGCACACACCTCTGACTTTTCGAAAGTTATGTGTGTATTCAAATTGAATTATCACTTGCTTTAACGGTGAAGGAAAACTTCGAATAAAAACCTGCACACCTAAAAGTTCTTAGGATTTTCTTAGGTGTGTAGTCCGCCAACCCGCACTAGGCCAGCGTGGTGGACTATGGCCTAAAACCCTCTCAATGGTAGAGGAGACCCGTGCTCAGCAGTGGGCGTATATGGGTTGATGAAGAAGAAGAATATACATTTACATAGTTACATTAAAATAAATTTACAGATAACGAAAAATAATGACTGAAGATTTCACTCGTAGACCGGAGGAAACCGCTTCTCAACTATCACTTATAACACCTGGAGTTTATGTACCAAAAAACAGTAAGTTTTTACTTTATTTGCTTATTTTTATTTAATTGCTTGGGCTTAATTAACTTCAAAAGCGTTGTTTTGGACACAGACAGTCTGAAGATCAAGAGGCTTTAGCGAACTATACTTATTTTATTTAAATATTAGACTTCATTTACGAATACCTCTGAAATAACTAAAGTAGTATTAAGAAACGTCACATATACTGTTATACAAAGATGACACAATACTTTTATTTTGCCATTTCAGGAAGGCACCGCCAGAAATCAACTCGAATAAAAAGCAGAAGGATCGTGTCAAAATGTGGAGATTTCAACATTTACAAACCAATGTCCGGGCGCAAAGGATTCTTCTCGAGTTGGTTCATAACAATGGTGGAAGCGAGATGGCGATGGACGCTCCTGCATTTTTTTGTAGCCTTCACTGGTGACTGGCTATTCTTCGGATTCATATACTGGATCACAGCACTAGCCCACGGCGACCTTTCCGAAGAGCACTTGCCTCCAAACCAAAATGCTAGTAACTGGGTGCCATGTGTGAACAATATTTACGGGTTTACTTCAACGTTTTTATTCAGCGTTGAAGTCCACACCACTGTGGCTTACGGCAAAAGAACTATTACTTTAGACTGTCCAGCTACAATCACTGCTATGTGCTTACAGTGCATAGTCTGCTCAATATTCCAAGCATTTATGGTGGGAATCCTGTTTGCTAAACTAACTAGACCTAAAGCAAGGACACAAACTATACTTTTCAGTAAACAAGCTGTTGTATGCTTGAGGAATGAGAGACTTAGTCTAATATTCCGTGTAGGTGATATGAGGAAATCTAGAATTCTAAACATTAAAGCTTCAGTGTATATCCTGAAGTTAGACATGGAGGAAGAATTCTTGGAACATTTTGAACAAATAGAACTGGATGTTGAAATGGATGGCTGTGAATCCACTTTCTTCATGTGGCCAATATCTGTGATACATGTTATAGATGAAAACAGTCCGTTGTATAGAATTTCAGCTGCCGATTTGCTGTGTGGTAAATTGGAGATTTTAGTAGTCTTCGAAGGGATAATAGAATCTACAGGACAGCCTGTACAAGCCCGATCTTCGTTTACCAAGAATGACATATTATGGGGTCATAGGTTCGTTCCCATGGTAGCCCCAGATTGTGCTAATAAGGGTTACTACGTAGATTTCTCCAAGTTATCAGAAACTGAACAAGTTGATACGCCTCTGTGTTCAGCTTTTGAATACGAATCAGTAGTTAAGTTTTTTGATTTTGAGATTTCTAGTTTATATGATAATAAACTGGAAGACAGCTGACAGCGATAAATAACTGATGCTGTGAGTTTTAAGCAAATAAGTAATTAAAGAGGAAATATTCGATAACACATTTTTATCTGTACATGTCTGCGCAAATTTGATTTATATAAGACACGCGTCAAAGCAATGGCTCTCTGACGAGGTCATTTAAATTTTACTTCATCTATTCGAAGACGTACTTATTTTTTTTCTAAAATCATGACTGAAATGTATAATATTTACCTCTCTAAGTGTAAGTTTTATGTAATAAGGCATAAATTTAAAGAAAACCTGTTGTTTTTGACTTAGATATTTTATTTACTCAGTATTGTTGTCGTAGGGATGAAAAGAGAAAAACAGGTAAAATTACAGCTACTTACTCTTATCTCTCTCACAGAAAAAAGTTGTGTATTTTAATTATTACCTATATTTATTTTTTAAGTGACAATAAATAGTGAGACCTTCTTCTTCTTTCTTCTTTCTTCATCAACCCATATACGCCCACTGCTGAGCACGGGTCTCCTCTACCATTGAGAGGGTGAGACCTACTATCAAAGAATTATAATAATTAATTTAGTAACATGGATATACCAAATCCAGCTTTTTGAACTCAATTGTGTGTTCTCGAACACCAGCTTAGATTTATTAAATATTTCTTTCAACTTTCATAAATATTGTTCATAATAATATAATCAAATTCGAAATTATTTAATACGAAACATTCTTTAACAGACAAAGACGTCAAACTTAATTTCACTGATCTTGTTTGTGGATCACAAACTATTCAGTGAATTAAAATGTATTTGCAGGAAAATTCATTAAATCTACTAACTAGTCTAGACAATGAGAGATAAAGGTGAACACATTAAATTTCATACTAAAAATGTAGGTATTTGAAGACTTTAAATGTTATTATTAAATACCTTTAACTTATTTACAACTTTTTAATTGAACTCCTATTAATAGACGAGGTGTGTGCTCAACAGAAATATATAATTAATAAGTGGTGACATAGTAAACTAAAAATGTACCAAAAAATGTGGATTATCATCTTCAGCATCATCATCCTTCATACGTCCCTGTGCGTGTCACAGCCTTACTCTTCAACTGAGAGGGTATGCGCCTGAGCCCACCACATTCACGTAGTTGTATCAAACAAACTATACACTTAAGAAATTCTTAAAAAACTTTTAGGTGTCCAGATATCCTCACGTTGTTTTCCTTCACCCCGAATAGTCACAGGTATGTGCCTATAGTTTGAACCTGCGACCGCCAATTTTCTCTACTGTGCGCTTTAAAATCAAGGCTTTCACTACTTACTTTTACTAAAAAATATGTATACAGAGTATAGACTTGATAGAGTATAGAGTAGAAAAAAGCGCTGGTAATAAAAAATCACATAAGTGTTCATTATTTGAGGTAAAAAAAAAACAAAGTAATTATATTTCTTTTGTTATTATAAAAAAATAAACTTAAGCCAATTTATTAATCTTTTAATACCCCTTTATTGTCACTTAATCTTTTAAAATTGATTTAATATTTCAAGGCTTTGTAGAAATATTACTGTAACTGAACATTTGTCTCATAAATGATTATCGACAATAAATAACAGAGACTTATCATCGTTATGTAAGATTTATTAACCTGTGTTTAATAAGTAAATCTCAGTTTATTAATGGATCAATTAATTATATGGAGTCTGGGATTACTATGCGAAGTTTGTCAAAGAATTTTGCATAAATTGCAATAGTTTGATTAAGACGTATTATCAACATTTTTATCGCGTCGTTTTATCACGTCTTGATGAGAAATGACAAGCATGGGCAATGGCAAGCATTTTGTCTACTGTCATTTGACTGACGAAGATAGTCCCTGACCAGTAGATACATTTACACCTACAGGAAAGTTCAGAATCATGTACGGGCTTAATACGATTTTTACGTCTAGGTTGTTAACATTCTACATACATCTGTTTATTCTAACACAATGCTTAAAAACTATTGATGTACACTTAAACATTCAAAATTTCTACTCGTTTATTATGTCAGTACTTGGAGATTTTGCCCGCGACTGCCGTGGTTTTTGTCTGGACCACATGCCTTACTTTGAAGGCCATTTTACACTTAATCATGTAGGATGTTTATCAACAAATTATATCACCACCACCACACTTCATCGTAATTCATTCACAATTCTTCTTCTTCTTCATCAACCCATATACGCCTACTGCTGAGCACGGGTCTTCTCTACCATTGAGATGGTTTAGGCCATAGTCCACCACGCTGGCCTTGTGCGGGTTGGCGGACTACACACCTAAGAAATTCCTAAGAACTTTTAGGTGTGCAGGTTTCATCACGATGTTTTCCTTCACCGTTAAAGCAAGTGATAATTCAATTTGAATACACACATAACTTCGAAAAGTCAGAGGTGTGTGCCTGGGTTTCGAACCCGCGACCGCTGAGATTCTCGACCGCGCGCCTAAACCTCGAGGCCATCACTCATTCACAATACATCAAAGATATTGTATATTCAAATATTCATTTTGTTTATAAAAAGTTCACATGTCTGAACCTTCAAGTTCCATAGCAGTAGTTCTAGACACTTCTAACTCCGGATAAAGTGTTTCAAATTAATTAGCGAAACTTTCCATGTTGTGTTGAATATTGTGCAGATGTGAAACTCCTTCGACGATTGTTAGTGTGTTAATTATTTTGAAAATAATCTGTTTAGTAAAAATCTTTCAGCTTCTCTGCTTCTGACACGGTAGCTATTCTTATGCTTGTGGCCTTAATAATCCGACGTTAGGCTTGAAGAATTGTTAAGTTTGTGGAAACTAAGACTGAAATTTACTTCGTGACCTAAGTGGGACCTAAATCCTCTCAGTTGTGGAGGAGGCCGGTGCCCAGCAATGGGATGTATATGTGCTGATGATAATAATGATGGTGAGAGTAGTCACCTCCACACACTATTTTGCACTTGCCCACAACACTAACAAGCAATTTTTGTACCTCTATGTAAAAGAGTTTTAAAAATGTTTTATTACAAACGATATAAAATTAAAGGTAGTATAAATTAATTTATTAATGATCATTTATTGCAAAAGCACATTTAATAACATATGAACACTTGGGTTTATAGACTGAATTATCAGTACCAACAGAATAATGAAAATTATATTATTGTACGCAAGCTATTTATCATTTTTTATTCCTCATGTGTTTATTTTATTTTTTACATTTTTAAATATAAAGTTTTATAAAAAAAATACATTTAAAAATATAAAAATTAAACCCGCAGATGGCGGGGTCTACGACCCAAGCCACCGGTGGTTAGGGTCCAAGAGTTAGAAACCGTCTCACGATACGTGCCGTGTCTAATAACAATAACACTATTTATCATTATCATTATGATGTAACATCTACCAATAAAATGACTTCTAAAATGGTTCCTAATTGTTAGTTGCTCATATTCAGAAATTCTAAGAAAGACACACTCTAGTTTTTTCTCCGTTCTTCTCTAGTGATAGCTGTGACTGCCTTTCTAACTTTATTTTGAATTGATTGAATCTAAGCGATGTATTTCAAACTAGTCATTTTAGGATGAAAACATTGTATATGGAAGTTACTTAGACGATTTCATGTGAATAATAAGTAAATAGATTGTGATATTTCTTAACCAGATGAAACAGAACAATAAGCCCATTATATAGTTTAATACCAATGATAACTCAAAGATCTTATTCTAAAAAAATGTCTACATAGAGTGGCCGTAATTGAAAAAGTATAGTAAAATCAAAGTGAACCCTCCAACAAAGGTGTATAAATACCCTGTTATACACAAAGTGTCGGTTCTATTCATTGTTGCACTTTTAATCTTTGCCATCCAACTATGTTCCAACTAATTTATTGTTAAATGATGCCTCGATCCAACTACCGATGGTTCTGAGGGCTCTTGTCTTGTTATCTGTGTAAATAAATCCTCCGAGCTCCAGGTATTTCCATTCCAGCTATATTGCGATTATTATAGTACGGTGATAATCGTGAATATAGTCGATTGTTCAATGGTCGTATGGGGTGGACAGTGGCAAAAATATAAGTGGTTTGTATCATCATCATCATCAACCCATATACTTCCCACAGCTGGGCACGGGTCTCTACCATGGAGAGGGTTTAAGCCATAGTCCACCACGCTGGCCCAGTGCGGGTTGGCGGACTACACACCTAAGAAAACACCTGCGAATAATAATATTTTTATGTGGCTACGGATTTTATTGAGTTTGTCACTTAAAATCTTTAAGGTAAAAAATATTAGGGTTTTGTACCTAAAGGGTAGAAAAAGGACCCTATTATTAAGACTACGCTGTCGATCTGTTAATCTGTATCTCATGAACAGATATAGACAGATAGTTGACATTTTGACAGGTGTTGTATTTTTGTTGCCGCTAAAATAACAAATACCTACTTACTAAAAAAACAAAAAAAAAATGTTTGAATAAATACTCGTAATGGAACGGGATCCTTCGTGCGCAAGTCTGACTCGCACTTGGCTGTTTTATTTATTACTAATTGATTTGTAAATAAAATTCACTTAAGAGGGTTTATACATATTTCGGCAAAAACAGTACTTTTCGAAGCCCTTAAAATTGATGAAGGACCCATCGTACAAATACCTTAATTACCAATTATTATAGGGAATGTTGTTATCTAAAAAGTTAGTTAAGAACATTTTAAGATTTTTGCGTAAATTTTAATAAATAACAAGATAACTGAGCTAAGGTTGTCATAAATTCACTTTTAGAGTCATTTTCGAGGCTCAAAATTCGAATTAATTCATAATATATTTAATCAAAATAAAATTTTGTTATATTGTATATATCCCCAAGCAAATAGTTAGTTAAAAACATTTTAAGATTTAGATTGCATATTCAAGTAAAAAAAAAATTAAGGCATTCAAAATATTGTGAAATTACTGTTACTATAGCATTTTTTTTACCCCTGTACGATATTCAATTTAACAAAATAACAACTTTCCTTAATAAAATAACGTGTACTTGAAAACGTACAATTTTTGTTTTAAATAAATTCTATTTCTTTATTTTTTTATGAATATTTTAAAATGTGCTATAAAACGCCGGGCCCAGGCCAGTGCAAATCACACCGCCGCGAGGCCTTTCAAGGAGAGGACGTATCGCTCTGCGCTACGCCATTGGAATTTGCGTCATAAATGTTTTTGCTATTATCTCTGCTTTCCGAACATGTGATTAATTAAACTTTAAAAGGAATTAATCTAAGTGATCTATTTGACACTATACATATTCAATAATCATGATTTCATTTCATTTTATTTGATATTTTGAGTAATAAGTAAGACGCGGCGCGCGCGCTCGTCGCTGCATCGACACTCGTCGTATTTACCTAAACTCGGCGAGCCGCGCGGTGTTTATACGCTCTTAAGCAAAGGAATAACGTTCGTACGCAAAAACAATGCTGTGAAATTGTTTCTTATAATATAATCTGCGCCTTCACAGTACAAATTACAAAAAGTATAAGAAAAAAGTCTAGACACAAAGTTGTATATAAATCCATAGAGGTTATTAGTAATACAACACTTGAACCTACAAGAAAAGTAGCGCCTACTCAAAAAATAATAGAAATATAAATGAAGTCGTCATTGCTTATAATTTATTTGTAGGCGTTGGATTTGTCTAGTTATTCGGTTAGGTATTCGGCTATTCATGGATTCATTATATTTAATGATGGCCTGGAGGGTTAGGCGATCGAGAATCTCGGCGGTCGCGGGTTTAAAATCCTCTGACTTTTCGAAAACATGTTCGAAGACAGAATATGTTTTAAATTATAACGTTCTTTTTCTTATTTTAACGGAACTTTTTTACGGCTGAGAGGGTTTAGGCCATAGTCCAACACGCTGGCCTAGTGCGGGTTGGCGGACTACACTAGAAATTACTAAGAATTATTAGGTGGGCAGGTTTACTTACGATGTTTTCATTCATCGTTAAAGTACACGATCATTTATTATGAATATTTACACACATACCTTCGAAAATTGAAATTTGTGTCTGATATTTGAACCCGCCACCGCAAGGATTCTCAATCTAGCGTCTCAACCTCTAAACCTTCACTACTCTTCTACTACAAACATCCTTATAAAAAAGCACGAAAACGCTTACTATACAAAAAAAAAGTATAAAAATACTACCAAAAAGGACTTCAACCAAGATAAAAATCATGAAAAAACATCCATAAAAATTGTATTACAGCTATCATATCAAAAAGCTTTAAAAACTAAATTCAAAGGTGAGGCTTCACTCATACCAATATCGTACGTGACGGGGTGAGCGGGGGCGGGAAAGGGGAGAGGGGGGCTCATCGCAACAATCGAACCTTTTGTGAATGAGTGTACGAGAAATGTAATTCCATCTTATTTATATCACGTTATTTGTATTGAAAATGTAATGGATTGTGTAATGGATAAATTGTTCACAGTTTTGTGTAGGGCTAGGGGGTTCTAGACATTTATAGTACGTGGCGGTTTGTTGGCGTGTAGGATTTTGGATTTTTAAGGGCCCTATCCTAACAAAGACCAGTCACTGTAACTTCTGTGCTCCAGGATCAACAGCACGCACAGTATTGACGGCGAGCATTTAAGCTCAGCTAATATAAAGGTGGATACAAACATTGGTATTAAGTGTTTGTGGTTGTTAGGAAAACGTCAAAAAATTTATTTTCTGTCCAGATTTTTCAGCGTCGATGGATTCACCGTAGCCGTTACCTCCGTTAGTTTTCGATGGCAGTCTGAAAATACCTTGTATAAATGAGTATTGAGAGTAGTCCCATTATTGACAATTTGACTTAAATCTGATAATAATAGAACTACCTCCTAGTTATTGAACACACCCAACAGCAGCATTATATTACTTATTTTAATTCATACATATAAAACTACAAATTAACTTAAATCTAATTTTACACTTCGAAACTTCTGAATGTCTCAGCACTTGTATCGTACAAAACCATTAAAAACGCCCACTCGCTCCATAACCCCGGAGTGAATTAATGAAGGAGCCGCACAATATGTCATACTAAGTATTCGCAACTGAGGCCAAACTATGTCGGCGCGGCGCGTCAACTATCTCCACAATTAATTTCGAGTTCAAACAAGCAACTTGTGTGTTTTTGTTTGATTTATATCATTGTTGTATGCCACAGTTTTGGTGCTGTAGATGTTAGGAAAGTATAGTTACAGATTCTATGCTTAATATGAGAATCGTCTGTGAGAAAGAAATCAAATAACACTGCCCATACTTTTACTAAGGGTTTAGTAAAGATTTTTGTAGTAAGTAAATAGGATCCAATATTATTTTCCTCAAATAAAAATTTCTCTCTGGTCGGTTCATCATATCTGTGGATCGTGGTTACCATTAAATTGTATATTTACTCGTAAGTATGAATTTAAGAAATCTCGTATTTTTTATGTCAAATATACATAAAGTCTCATAAACCATAGTCTGAATCATCACGGCACCGGCCTTCTCTACATCTAAGAGAGTTTAGGCCTAATTCTTACTCCACGGTGTTAGTTTACGTAGCCTAGCACGAGTTGGCGGACTGCATACCTAATAGATTCCTAAGAACTATGTAGTATAAGAAATCGTAATGGCCTCGAGGCTTCGTCGAGAATCTCGACGGCCGCGGGCTCATATTCCAAGCAAACACCTTTGTAATTTCGAAGTTACGTGTATATTCACAAAAAAATATCCCCTACTTTAACGATAGAGGAAAAGATCGTGATGAAACCTTAATCAGACTATATAACTAGTACATTGCCCAGAAACGAAGATTGTTTTTCCATGTCACTAGGTAATGTTAGCTCTAAACCCGTGGAGACTCGGCTATGTATATATAAATCGGAACGCGTTGTATGTCCGGTGATTGTGCTCCGCCGTCCGCAACCCGACACGTTTCGGATCGTAAACTGGGGCCTCTAATGCACGCCGTACAGCTGGGAAACAAATATCGGATTTTAGAGGCAGATAGAGAGGATGATATAGTTTTAGAGTCAACCCTGTAGGGTAGCTAAAACTAGGTACAATAGTACCTACCTCTTGAATTATAATGAATGTATACAGACCGTGATGGAAAACTTTGGGAGGTAATTGCTACGTTGACTACAAACTCACAGCGGTAAAAAAAATCTCAACAAACAACCTACAAGTACTCGTATATAGATCTTTTAAAATAATTGCAAAGATTACTATTCTACTTATGAGTTTATGAGAAACAACAAGAGACAAAAAATAAAATAGCATATTCCCCCGTCTATAAGACGGTCATGCCTTTTCCATTGATCTAGCCAGTCATGGAACAGGGCTACGAGTACGCGAGCTCGGCCCCCCGAGCTGTTACAGTCTCCTAATACTTCCTTATCCGGGACTGTAGCATCCTTACCATCAGGCCAAATATCCTTTCCCTCAATATCCTTTACCCAAACTCACGCTATCCCCACACCATTCCCTTTAAAACATAGAAATTCCCAAGGAGGGTTGGCGTCAGGCAGGCGGCCGGCCGTAAAACATCTGCCAAAACTTTTATGCAGCATGTTTTGTCCTTCCACACAGGAAGGAAGGACAAAACATGCTGCGCCGACCCCAAACAAGAATTGGGATCAGGGTAGGAGAATGATGATGATATTCCCCCGTCTATAAGATTTACGGCTGGCTAAAAAATTCGAAAAATCACGTTATGACGATAACTTGAGGTAACCGTTTGAATTCAATTTTGTACTAAACAGCCCTCTATTACCCATTTATACCTAAGGTAAAAATAATCCCACTCTAAATGTATCAAGTTTCGTAGCTCCAAGCCCCATTGGCGTAGAAATACCACGTACTATTGTACGCGATTCTGCACTCACCAATGGCTAAGAAGTGGGCTGTCCAGTCCAACGGTGGATTAAAAACACATATCCTGTAATTTATAAAGCCTTTCTTTCGTGTCTGGGGAAATAATTTAGGATCTTGAGCATCGGATGCTCTCACTTTTTCTGGAGATTTTAACGGTTTTTTCTTTAAGATAAAACGTGACTGCTTTTTTGTACTCTTCCATTAAGTGGTCTCTGCTATGGAGAGGCCTAGAGTAAGATTTCCCGGTAACGCAAAACATATGTTGGATTTTTACAAAAATAATGCTTAACATGAAACATAGGTTATGAAATCTAGTTTTCAATTTTCCCTTCTACCGTTAAAGTACGTTTTAGATAATTGAGAGTAGACCTTTTAACGTTTCTTCAATGGCAGTATAGTCTGCCACATATATATATAAACTCGCCTGTCCATTTCCTACTATATCTTTCGAAAAAGCAATACGTTACAGAAAAGTCAATCAGGTTACGTCAATTCTGTCTCAAAACATGGAGTGAAGCCTATGGACTTTTTATAGTTGGCTTCATCAATCATACGAAACAGCGCAGCGTGTTGTACAAGCCAAAAACTACAGAAAAACGTCCAGAACCTTGTGAAATATGCTTAAAATTCAAAAAAACTTCCTACGATGTTGAAATAAAAGCAAAATCCTCCACTGACTCAGTAGAATAGCTCCATGAAAATGTTTTATCAAATTCCCTTGAAGTAGATTAAAAATACATTCTGTGTGCAGTTAGGTTTTTGCGTTCAGGTTTTCCGTTGTTTGCAGCAGCTTGGTGGAGTTAAGCCTTTTTTGGGAATCCAGACCGTTCTATGCTGCCGTATCGGGAATTAAGAGGCAAAAATACTATTCCCCAATTCATTGACCTTCTAGTGTACCTCAGGTGGATCTTTGTCAAAAAAGGTCGACAATTATTATGCAAAGATATAAAAGATTTATAAGTCTGTGGAGTCCCACATGTTGCTGTAAATAAAATCGTCAAAATTGATTCAGTGTAAGGCGTAAAGCCTTCTACCTCGCTGGTTTAATGCGGATATTCGGACACCTAAGAAATTTCTAAGAACTGTCTTAATTACGAATAACCCCAATATTATTCATCAGCCCATATACGTCCCACTGGTCACTTGCCATTTTGCAACTGTTTCAGCCTTAGTCCACCACGCTGGCCCAGTGCATGTTGGCGAATCCTTATTACCCAGCTTATCAAATTTTCATCCATTTCTGCTACAAGATAAAAATATAAAACCACAGTAAATTCCCTCGTACAACTTCCATCTCAAACACTATTGTCCACTACGCGCCTCACTAGATTTAAACTAGGACGCGGAATATTGATACTTCCGTTGCATTACGACTCAATATGTGACAAGTGGCCGCATAGATCAAGACACTTAAGACGCGATAAGGGCCGACCCACCCTCATACCGGGACGCATAAATAATATCCTATGCGGTGTACCATGAATTGAAATATAGTTGTTGTAAAGAATAATATCTACCTAACTTTTTTAACGGTGTGCGCTTCTCGCTCACGTACCATGGTCGCCCAACCTGGCGCGGAGATGGCCACCGCGGGGGTTTTGGTCGGTATGCCGGTTTAGGGATTTTGTTAGGGACCCAGCCCGGCACTAACACCTGCACGGATATGACGTCGCCACGCGCCGGGCTGGAAGACCGGTGACCCCGACATACGCTTCCCGCCCCCCTCCCCCGGGCTGGCGGGAAGTAGAGCCATAAACAGCTTTCCCCTCGAGAACAAAAAAAAAAGGTGTGTGGTTATTGAAAATGTTTTTTATTTATAAATGTGTTTTTAATTTTTTAAAAACGAAATAAAAAAATATATTGAGCCATTTACGAGACAGGTCAACAAAATCAGTTTTGGTGGTTTAGATATTTAGGAGAATTGCAAATCATTTTGCGTTAGAAACAAATATTAACGTAGTGTCATAGAAAGCACAGAGTGTTGCTACATAAGATGTCTATAAACGTACAAAACATTGGAGAAGGCTTAAAAATTTGCCTCATAATGAGATCATGTTAAACTTTAGTGAATTCACTTACAGATGAGTCTGTATGATTTATTTATTGGATTAAACGGTAGAAAAATATCTATCTATATAGATTGTTAATTAATTTTATCCCCTAAAAACCTAAATCTACACATAGGCACATCACATCTAGGCACGTTCAACAACTCCTCACTTCACACAACAACAGCAGCATAGACGTTCAATAGATGGGATTGTTACGTTGCGAACATGCTAAATTGATTGATAGTAATTTTATTATCCGTGTCGAACAGTAGAATCCGCGACCACCGAGAATCACGACCGCGTGCCTAAACCTCTAGGCCCTCTCAACTTTCTTTCCTAATACCAATAAGGATTAAAATTCCACGTCAACAAGCCATCTCTCATCCATCACACATTAAAAAAACATTATCCCGGGCAAATTTAAGTCCTCGCCTCTAGTATTATCCTTACCTCGTCTGGGAGAGACAGAACTCAAACGTTGCACCACATTACCATAGCTTTGTGGAGTGGCGCCAACTCCCAAACTGCGACACTCGCTACGTTTAATGAACTTTTGTGCTGCGTCGATGTAAAATAATGGATATCATTACTACGGTTTGTGAGGCGACAGCTCAGCTTTTGATGTGCCAGGAACAAATGCATTTATAGGTACTAGATAAATCTCTCAAAAGTGAATAAAGGATATAAATAGTCCGTGAAAACTAAAACAAGTAATAATGAAAACTAATAACTAACTAAATCACTGTAAGTAATAATGACAGTGATTTTAAATACATAGGCGCTTACTGCTTAGTATGTTGCCAAAAATTAAAGCCATTATTTCCACTTTTTGGGTATTTATATTATTTATTTCTGTTACGGAGAAATTTCAAAAACAATAGAATAACACACAATAACCTCGGCAAATGATCTCTTGGCTTAACTCTAAAATCAAATTGCGTGTATGTCCCCGATTGGTTACGTAATATAAGTACATTTATAGATTACATAAAGGCCTACAGTAAACTAAGATATTAGGCAAGCACTTAAAGCAAATTTATTGCGAAATATTGGGTTCAATTCTATATTCTATGTTTCTACTGTAAACATTTAACCCATACTTCCCAACAACATTTAGCTAAGCACACGAGCGGCCGCGGGTTCGATCCCCGCACCGAGACAAATGTTTGTGTGATCCACAAATATTTGTTTCGGGTCTGGGTGTTTGTGAGAGCGAAAAGTCTCTCGTAGTTTCTGATACCCACGACACAAGACTCGTATCTTATACCTCATTCACGATAAGTTGATTCTTTTGGCAGATGTCAATTTTTCTGAGACATGACTTTGAAATAAAAAACGTATTATTTTATTA
Source organism: Cephonodes hylas (assembly GCA_030295005.1). Classification (NCBI taxonomy): domain Eukaryota; kingdom Metazoa; phylum Arthropoda; class Insecta; order Lepidoptera; family Sphingidae; genus Cephonodes; species Cephonodes hylas. The sequence goes on along the minus strand of AP025379.1, from coordinate 10,747,640 downwards.
TTTTAATGATTTGATAAATATAAAAAAATACATACAACACAAAAGTCCCTAAAGATGTAAGCGTTATCCGAAAAGTTTGAGACTTTATTACTTCAAAGTAAAAATAAAATAGGAACATTGAAACTAATTGACGTTTGTATAATGTTACATCGGTCGGACGGAAAGGGACGTAACGTCGTTCATATCGATTTCCACGTCGATAATTTTATTGAAAAAGAAATAATAATTAAAGTTAGAGATGATGACACAAGCTCGGACGACTTCGGTGATGATGATGATCTTGTCTGTGCTCCAGTTTCTTAATAAAAACTGTTTTAAAGATAAAACTATTTAATTTTTCAACCTTTATTTTTACATACTGCGTTATTTTTGGACCTCCTGTCAACTTAAAATAGGTGGTTTAGACCATACAACTAAACAACTTTTCCGAAGAAACATGGGTCGAAACGTGATAAATAATTCGACCCTCCCATAGAAAACTGCTCACGTGGTCGATTTCGTGTAGAAGGTCTGAATTTTTTTTTCACTTTTCGACCCTTGTTTCTTTGGGGAAGTTGTTCACTTTCGTGGTCTAAAACACCTATTTAAATTTGGCGGGAGGTCTAAAAATAACCCTGTTATATTAAATAGGTACTAATTATGACCCACCATCGCTTATCTATATAATGTTTTACATGTCGAAAGTAATAAAGAAATCACACATAATGCAGTATTTTAAAACGCAATATTTTTGAACTACTCGATATTTTCTGTTTCCCATCATTAGTCGATATGCCAAAAGAATCAACTTATCGTGAATGAGATATAGTGTGGGGTCAGGACTATGTGTGTGACTGTTGGGTGTATTTATTATTTATTTATTTATTTATTTAAACACCAAGATAGAACACAAAAGTATTAAAGACCCAAAGTTCAACGTCCAAGAAACTGTATTATAAGCAAAATTATAATAAACAAACCGTAATCTCCTTTCTACATTCATTTTTCACTTCAAGCGCTCTCCACAGTTTACTCAACAAAATACAGTTACGACAAACCAAGGACTGTTTCTAGCATTTTTCTTAAATATAAATTGGCTTGTCGCATTACTGCCGGTGTCACTGTGTGCTCGTGAAAAAGTTAAATTAAAAAACATAACGAGTTATTTTGTATCAACAACGTTTATTCTGACGTAGTTCGCAGTTTTGATATTTTTTTCCAGTTGTGATTGCGAGTTTGTGTAATGGATGCCACGGAAATGACGTTTTTATGATATGTTTAAATAAAGTGTATTTCTTAATAATTACGAGCAGGTAAGTGGCGAATTATCTATATCAGCCCATATGAACATGCCACTAGTGGGTATGCTTTTCTGGAATTCAGACGAATGATGCCTCGTTCCATAACGCTAGTTTGCTTGTAGTCAATTGTTTATTTAAGAAATACATCTCAGAGTTCTATTAATCAGAGTAATAAACAAATGAAAAGATACTAAGATACGTGCCTGTTATCTTGCCAATCAACATGGTCACTTTTTATTTTCTATCACAGTTCCGATAGTTTCCAAGTAATTTTTAAATTTTGTGAATCACGATTATACATGTATCTAAAGCTGTGAGAATAGAAGTTGCAGTTCTCGTTTCACAGACTGCTAAAAGTTTTGTTATAATTTGGTTGAAGAGAATAAAAAATCACCATTGGGAATTAGTGAATTTAAATAATGTTACGTCACACGTAAAACATAAAACGCCAAACTTGTTGATTGAACCGAGCAGTTCAATGTTTATTTGACACGGCAACAATTTAAAAAACGCGTTATAAATTTTGCATTTCAACAATCAATCGTATGTTAGCTTTGATAAATAACGCGATATATGTATGCTATTGAGTACTCCCGGGTTCGTTGCTCGCGCTAGGCAAAATGTGACAGTTGTTCATTCATGGTTATATAACAAAATAACCAGCTATCAGTATAGTACAGCCCGTCACAGGCTAACAATAACATCTCCTCGTCACAATAATAACAACACATAAAACGAACTTAAACTTATTTATCTGCAAGGGGAAAAAATGTTAAAAAGCTATCAGATCTCAATTAGAACTAATCTTGAAACTCAATACATACAAAGTCCTTTGAACCGACCTAGCCGTTTTGATAATACGACACCAATTTTAATTGAATTATAAAAAAAAATAGCAAAGGATTGTGACAAGCTGACCATATTATAGACTTGTAAAAACATTCCATTTTTACACTTCAACAATTTCATAGATAAACTATTCAAATCCAAGCCAGTTATAAATAGTGTTTATTTAATATTCTCTGTCCACCCTTTTGTTCGATGCAGTCGGTAGATACGGGGCCACGGCGGTGTTTGTAAATGCATTTTCACTGCATTTACCTGTACGCGTACACTTGCATACGAAATGTGTTGGCTAGCTTTATTTTTAAACAAGTTTAACACACAAACATCAACTCACTATGATTCCCGAAGGGGTAGGAAAATGTGTATTTCTGCACCCAAAATTTCGCTAGCCACAACAGGAAACTACTAGGAATTTTTCGCTCTCACATACACCCACCTGAAACAAATACTTGTGGGTCAAACAAACATTTGTTTCGTTGCGAAATCGAACCCGTGGGCTCTCGCTGGCCAACTGCGCCAAGGGGCTGTCCTTCTACATTTAGTACCGCAAATTTTAGTACATATGTATGTTTGTTACGAGAGAATAATTGAGCGACGCCTGCGAGAGGAATGTGAGGTTTCGCGAAACCAGTTCGGTTTTATGCCTGGTCGTAGGACGACGGATGCCATTTTTGCAATTCGCCAACTGTGCGAAAAATACAGGAGAGCGCATAAAAACTTGCACATGGTATTCGTTGACCTCGAAAAGGCTTTCGATCGGGTTCCGCGTGAAGTTGTATGGTGGGCCCTTAAGAAGAAATGCGTGCCTGAGAAGTACCTGCAGTTGATTCAGGCCATGTATCGTAAATGTAATACCCAAGTCAGGACGGCAGCTGGCATTACAACCAGATTCGATGTCGCTGTTGGGGTGCACCAAGGGTCGGCTCTTAGTCCCTACCTCTTCCTGTTGGTTATGGATGCTATTACTGCAGATATACAGGAAGAGGCACCCTGGTGCATGCTGTTTGCGGATGACATTGTTCTGGTGTCAGAAAGTGGCCACGAGGTGCAGAACAGATTGGAGGCGTGGCGGCATAGACTTGGAAATGTTGGCCTTAAAGTCAGCAGAACCAAAACTCAGTATATGTTTTGCGACTTTGGCGGTCTTTCAAGTTCTGTGTCCGTCACACTTGATGGAATGCCGATACCAGTCTGTTCCGAATTCCGCTACCTTGGGTCACTTATGCAAAGTGACGGGGGTATACATCACGATATAGGGCAGAGAATCAACTCAGGATGGATGAAATGGCGACAGGTCTCATCCACAATATGCGACCCAAGGATGCCCCTCAAATTGAAGGGCCGAATATACAAGTCTATGATAAGACCTGTCGTTATGTATGGATCGGAGTGTTGGGCAACGAAGAAGACGGACGAAAGACGACTGCATGCAGCAGAAATGCGAATGTTGCGATGGATGTGTGGGGTAACTCTGACTGATAGAGTGAAGAATGAATACGTTAGAGGAAGTTTGAAAGTAGCTCCTGTGATTGATAAGCTGAAAGGACACCGTCTGTCGTGGTATGGGCATATTATGAGGAGGGACGAAACATATGTTGGTAAGAAAGTAATGAGCATGAAAGTTGAAGGATGGACAAGCCAAGGAAGGCCAAAGAAAACATGGATGGAGTGCGTGAAAAGAGATATGAAAGAGAAAGGCGTGACTGAAGACATGACGGCTGATAGGGATGTGTGGAAGGAGAAAACATGCTGCGCCGACCCCAAATAAAAATTGGGAGCAGGGCAAGAGAATGATGATGTATGTTTGTTACGAAAACGTCAATATTTTTTATTGTTTGTCGGGATTTTTTTAACGCCAATGACTTTGTAATCACCGTGGCTATTGCCTGCCTTAATTGTCGATCGACGTCTGAATACATCTTGTAAATGTGGATGTCTCCAATATATTGGAAAACGCTTCCTTCCCACATCTATATTCTAACCATTGTAGTACTCGAACAAACACAGAATATAATGTTACAAGAGGAAACATTTCGCCCCCAACTGTACATATAGATAGATATGCGTTATCGAGATCTGGCAGCGGAGATTTATTGCAGCCCATTCGTTACAGAAGGGAACTTGTGAATTTTATTGCGCTGGAATGTAAAATATAAAGTGGGAATGTTGAGATATGGGCCCTGGCTGATAGTTCCTTAAGGAATCAATTTGAGAATCTGTTGAGAGCAAGGTCTGATGTTACGTTATTTGAATTACTGAGATGAGGTCTTTCTGCACTGGTTTGATGATTTTGTAGTATCAAAGTAATGAAATCAACGCTAAAAAGTTATTATTATTATACATAATTAAATATGTATTCACAATGAATCATCACTTAATTTACAGTCAAGAAAAATATCGTGTACACAACTAAAGTAGGAATTTGTTAGGGGTGTAGTCCGCTTACCCGCTTTAGTCCAGCGTGGTGGACTATGACCTAAACCCTCTCAGTTGTAGAGGAAGCCCGTACCCAAAAATTGGCTGATAAGGACCGATGATGAATTGAATACACGGCAGTATTTATTCTTCTTAAGATTCAACCCCGTGGCGCAATTGGTTAGCCAAAAGCTTGTAAAGCGAGAGGGCGTGAGTTCGGTTGCTAGTTGCTACACAGACTAATGTTTTTGAGTTAAAAATACTGGTTTCAGGTCTGAGTGTTGTTGCTGCAAAATAAAAACATGTATCTTAGTTCGCGGTCAGAAATAAGAACCGCTCAGAATTAATCGAGAATTATTAAAAGGCGAAAGCATTATCGTCTACCACCATACTCCGTGCTGCCACAAAGTTTCTAACAGAAATCACTAATTCAGACGCACTGCTTCTACCTGATCCTTGGATTTGACTGTGTTACCCTGCATAGATGAGTATCCTTACCAAACTACAAATGTCTGTGCAGTAAATCTTAATTTCTCGCTCGACAGGTCAGTTCCTTACGATCCCCGCTGTTTATCGAAGCAGATTGGTTTTTGGTTATTTATTTACTTTGGTCTCACTTTTTCGTCCCAGAGAAATTGAGGACCGTCTTGTGTACACTACGCTTTGAAATGAATATTTTTATTTACCCGTGCGGGTCGATCATTATGAAAATTTCTCCTTGTTAAATATAGATCATTGTGGGTGTGTTTTATATAAAATTAATGAAATTTATTAAAGGTAAATTTACAAATGTTGACTATGCGTAATGTGATATCATTGTTTTTTAGCCTAATAAAAAGTGCAAAAAAATCTAAATTAATAATGAAAATAAAGGTTTTTAGTATGATTATATTTCTCACTCGGTTATACCAGCCTTGCAAGAGTATATGTGCATATTATGTATTGTTTGTGTGCTATTCATATATATGTGTCATTCAATATGAATAGATACTTTAAATTTTGAATATTCTGAACAAATTATTTTACTAAAAGATGTTGTTATCTAGGCACGGAAACCCCACCCGAATTAAAAGTATTTAACAGGTGCTTTTAAATAAATACACCCAACAGTAATATAAATACACCCAACAGTCACATACATAGTCCTGACCCCACACTAAGATACGAGTCTTGTGTCGTGGGTATCAGAAACTACGAGAGACTTTTCGGTCTCACAAACACCCAGACCCGAAACAAATATTTGTGGATCACATAAACATTTGTCTCGGTGCGGGGATCGAACCCGCGGCCGCTCGTTTCGCAAGCTGGTGTCTAGCCAACTGCGCCACGGGGCTGTCAATTCAGCACATATTATCTACCTATTTTTAAGAATCAGTAAATCTTCATTTTATTTACACTGTATTTAAATATGGCTTTTGTCCTTATATATTCATCGCTTCACGATCTGTTTCAAGACCACAATTTTAATACTGAACACTACTTCATTAGCAAATGCCCAATTACAGAAAACACGGGAAATGTAATCAAAAAATGTCCTTTATCATCGTGACAATGAAAAAGCCTTGCCTAATTATGAAAGCAACTTAGCAAGTGATTTGGATAATGGAAGCGATAATTAATTGCGAAAAGTAAAAGATTCCTTACATAAATCGTAAGAAGGAATTGGTACCGGACAGCTCAACGATAACGTTAAGTGAATCCGATATTAGTGTCTTTTTGTTTTTATTCATCGAAGAAATTTATAAAGCTACGGTATAGAGAGATTACAGAAAATAAACTGGGACATGGATCTATTTTACACTTCCTTTGGAAGGTTTGATGAAAATAAACCATTGAAATTCTTTACGTATTTTATGCTTGTAGCGTAGTCCGCCAATCTACACTAGGCCATTGACTAAGGCCTTAAACCCTCTCAATAGTAGAGGAGGCCTATCCCCAGCATTACGACGCATATATAAAATTCAATATATTGAAAGCTTGAAAATACGACATTCTACAGATATTCCATGAAATATATAATATTCTTTTATTGACTCTTTGTTAAGTAATATGTAGGTCTTTATTAAACTGTTTATTTTAACGTAACTTCCCCATTACCTATTCCGTACAAATTACTAAAATAAAAATAAAAAAAACACATCCAGTTGAATCAAAGCATTCATACTATAAATGAATTGATACATACGCATCAAAACTGGACATTCAAACCAAAATATCATCGGCTATTATAAAAACGGTGCAAAACCAGACATGCCGACAAATTCGCAACATACATTTTTGTTTGCGATAAAATACGAACATAGAAGGAAACATTTGTGATACAATATTGCTCGCTATTTCCTGAAACTATTGCGTTGAGGAACGTTGGCCCGCTGTTGCCGGCTTCAGCCGTGAAAATTCTGTAACTAAACATCTGAAATAAATCCTGTGTTTAATGTTCCAAGGGCTTTTGGCATTGATTTATAAATTCTGCGTTTTTATTACATTGTACCATCAGCTTCATATTATCATAGGATTGAGGATAATGCGTGACTAGAGGTCTATGTCTAACAGTGGACGTGATGAAGGTTGGTGATGATGATGATGATGACATAAACAAGCATTTTCAAGAATGACCGTTTCTTTAAATACCTACATGAAAATTCATTTAGACCCTCAATTTATCTATAAAAGTCTTTAAGCATCGAAGGTAATTTCAAAAAAGTTTGGAACCAGGTTCTTTTTCCGAGTTTTTTTTCAGGTATTTATTTAACTGCCTGCAATTTTTTCTTATTAATTTCGAATAGTAGATATTTTATTGTTTAGGAAAGAAATGTCTATTCTTTATATAGTAAAGGTAGGGATTTAGTTACAAAATCGTCATGTAATTTTATTAAACTGAAACCAAATTGAAAAGCACTCGCCGTATTCTTTATTTGGCTAGGTGAGTTTTACTCAGTCAGTTTTACGGTTATACCCCGATACTTTCTCAGACATATAGAAACTACATTGAGCTATAAACTCAATGATGAAAACAATTTAACTTGTATAAACTAAAAGAGTCTTTCAACTTTCTAAAAATTGGTCTTACAATTTTGTGCTTTATAGGAGTCGTCCTAATTTCCCCTATATTTCATCGCATTTTTTCTCTTCCAGTTATTGTATTTACCGCACTAATTCGTCACGTTTACTTTCTTCATTCAAATTCATGAAAAATATAAATCTCTCACTTTGATCCTCAAAGTCTATAACTAGAAGAAAACCATCTGACAAAGAATGTAAAAAATGGGACAACAAGTTTCTTTCCTTAAATCCAGGCAGACGATGCTATAGCAGAAAGCTAACTTGTAATACATTTCCAAGCATATGATTTTCAGTCATCATCATCCAAACAACAAAGTAAAAACTCATAACCCAAAACAGAGAATGGAGTCAGAAACACTACTTAAAGAGCAAAGAGCCATATATTTCACGGAGCAGGATATAAGAAAAATCTCTTCATTTCTGTTCCCTTTTTGCAGCAATTTACACGGAGCGAGTGTTGCCTCCCAGTTGACTTAGGTTGCATTGCTTTTATATTTATTTTGCGCACTTGATATCGTTTTGTCTTTGTAATGGTATATTATGTCCGTTTGTTGCATTGTGCGCAGGGTTGGGTGTGTGGCTTTATAAAAGCCTTTTTGTCTAGCTGTTTCGTGTTGATTTAAGTTTTTCTGTTGTGCCAGTCTATTTCCATTTGTTATTTGGGGTGTTTGTTTACACAAAAGAGAGGATTTCTAATTTTGAATTCTATGTTTTTTCAACCTGGAAGAAATAAAAGATTAAAACCATCTTAGCGTTAGAGACTATGATTTTAGGGTATTAATTCAAGAATTAATTCGTTGTGAGGGTTGATAGAGTTGCTCAGGCCTATAACAATTGCTCTAATGAATCTTTTGGTTGTCATTTTAATTTAATTTTTAGTAAAACATACGAGAATTATTACTTTCAGAGCACATCGATACTAATTTCATGTACTTACATATTTTTTTTCTAAAAATTCGCTCTAGGCCATAGTGGCAAATGTCTTACCTCTTTTATTAGTATTCCTGGCCTTCGAAGCCAAGAGTTACCTTTAAAGTCTATCCTGTGCTGTCTTTCCATGTTTGCATAGACCCTGCTCGATTTGAACCTTTCAACGGTACCTCGGCTGTCGTCCTGCCTGATGTCTATTCGGAAGTATTAGGATATTACCCGTTAGATATATTACCCGTTTGGTAGCGCAATCGTCTCCTGTTCGATATTCAACGACAGAGAGGAGACATCAAATTATGCTACAAATTCTGTCAACACATCACGATCTCGTGAAACAATGACTCTCGAAGAACAAGCGGCAGTGAAATGCCCAATGATGCAGCAGCGCCCCGACGTCGAAATATCGTAGACAAAATATTTATCCTGAAACATAAGACGTGGGTAAATAGTCTAGGTTCCACTGAAACAGACTGACGAATGGGCAGATACAGTGGAGTAACGAATTGATATGGTATACATTAATTTAGTCTTTAAATGTTTTGAGTCTTGACCGTCTATTTATTGTTATTAAAGGTTTTTAACTTCAAGATATACACAATTAAAAAGTTAGAAGTTGACAAAATATATTTTTTTAAGTGCATTTAGAAAATTGATTTTTCTTCAGGTTAAGATTTAGTGCGTGATAATTAATTGTGAATTCACACATAACCTCGTGACGTCAGAGATTTTCCCGCAACAGTCGAGATTTTTGACTGGACCGTGCGGCTAAACTTCGATTCCGTCATTTACATATTTAATTTAATAAAGAACATCCACAAGTCCATGATCTCTGTCCCAGAGCATTGGGTCGTGGTTAGCTGCCGCCTGTCCCGACTTCGAATTGTGGAGCGAACCGAGCCAGACTGCAACGTGGCCGGCTGCAGTTGTTTTGATTATACCTGTGTGCCAGCTCAAACCGGGATTTGTATCTGTAGGGAATACGGCGGGGATTAACAACATTTCAGCATACGTTGCCTGCCAGATATTGGTGTTAGGTGCACAGTTGTTGATATTGTGTACAATGGTTTGTTAAATTGTATTTTGTTCGATGTAATCTACGATTACCGTTTTTCAGTACCACTTTATTAAAATATGTTTTCTCATTAGTGAAAGCATGTAATGGTACTCGCGATTAATTTCCAGATCGGGTGAAGTATAACCAAGATTTTCCGTTAGAAAAATTCTTAGTTACAAACTGAAATCTATATACGTGCCTAAATAACTCCAATATTTTACTCCTAAATTAAAAACACACTAGGGAATCCGAGGATATGAAAATGCACTTCTTCCTACCCTATCGGGTGCAAAAAAGTCTCTTTGTTTGTACTAGAATAATCAGTTAGGTACATACTCAAATTCTACCCTTCCAACTGTCCCTCCCATAGACGTTATCAGTAAAACTATGAAAGTTTACTAAGAACTTAAAGACGCATCAATTATGAAGGAACCCATATCTGCGCTGGTGGAGAAACTCAAGTAATCAGGCGAAACGAGCGTGTTAGACAGTATTTGGCCGGTGTCCAACGCGGATGCTACTTAACGCTGCCCAGTTTTTAAGCTATGCGTACTTTATTTTCTTTTCATGTTAGCTCATCCTCTTACTTACAGTACTCTTTATCTCTTAAATGAGGTTTTGATTCTTTTTAAAATAAAAATACAGTGTGAAGACTGAAGACGCAATAGAACAGATGGGCATATTCATTGAGTGATGATTCTTTATTTATTTATAAACTCTTTATTGCACACAAAGAAATAATATACAAATCAAATAAACAAAGAGAAAGAAGTACAATTGGCGGTCTTATCGCACAAGGCAATTTTTTAGAGACAACCATTAGATGGATAAGAAGAAGTGATAGATGGGAGGGTAGAAGTGTGTACAATAAAAATAAATATATTAGGTACATACTTACATACATACATACAATACATCCATACATACTACATACATACATATATACATACATACAAACATAAATACGTACAATTATTTTTCTTGAAAAGCCTGACAGAAGTAGTGATTTTCTTTACTTCCCTTTTTCTAGTGGCACAATTTTAAAAGATTGCCACCGTCCCTACTACTCATCTAATTGTTACCTGAGGTTCGAACGTAAACGGAATACACATAGTTTACTCTGAAGAAATGAATTAAAACTCTTTTCCACAATCTACAATTTACATCTCAAACCACACAAAATGTAGGTATATCAAATTGAATACAATTATCCAAAATACCCTAATTTACTTAAAAAGGTATCCCTAATAGAATTGGCAAACCAGAAGCACTCAAAGTCTCATAAAAGAGCTATAAATTCTCGAACGATACTAAAATCAATCCGTCTAAAAATACAAACATTCCCGATCAGATGTCTCTGTGCATGGAACAAAACAAAGCGAGCTCCTTTCCCCATTCGCCGAAACTATCCTAACTCCTATAAATAAATTCCTCTCATTTTTGTCGCAGAACAAATAGCGGGCACAAACCTTATTATACGCTCCATTTCTGGCTGAATTTCAATCTGAATTACTGGATCTAGACGAAAAGGGTACATTTAGATTATAAATCAAACTGCTTATCTTAAAGGCTTCGTGCGCTTTCTGTTATATCACGTACAATCTTTCTTTCACCTTCATCTTGGGGAATGGTAGGCTCGCGTTTGAAACTGATTTTGGTAAATATTTTTTTATTATTATATACAAAATTGATATATAAAGATTAGTCTTTTCTACAGTGTAGTTAATAAAGAAATAGGTGCCTTATCTTCAACAAATGAAAATCAGGTTAGCATAGTTTGATAAGATTGACGATAAAGACTTTTCTTTTGAAAGGATTACTAAATTTCTGAGGTCTGATAGTCTAAGGCATTTTGAAGCTTTTGGTAATACGAGAACCCTTCCAGTTCTCTTCGCAGGGTAACTTTAGCTACACATTTAATCAAATAGTATTATAAGCAATACAAAATTCTCCACTGTCATCAGTTCCTTAAATCGCTCCATATTACGTATCTATAGAGATTAAGAGCCTCTAATCCAAGACATAAGGGACGCAGAATATTATTAACTGTAGATTGCAATAAACTAGAGTGTATACTTTTATGCCAGAATTAGGAAGCGTTATATGTGAGATGACAAAATCAATTGATCAATAAGCATTGGAAAATAGACTTTATACTATTGCAATAAGTATTGTGCGAGATGAATAGGAAATTTGCAAAACTGTTGTGTACATAATGCTTTAGTAGGCAAATATCCCGTTTTTATGAGGTTAGAATGGCAACGCTTACGTAGGAAGGCTGTTATGAATGTTTTTGTCATAAAAGAGACTTCTTTAGTGTTATAGTTATATTTGGTAACATATAATCATTATTAAGGATTTTGCAGCGCTTCTCGCGTGGAATTTTTCAATGAAAATGCCAGGCCTATGATCAAAAGTTTATATTGTGTTTCGAATACATGCGTGAACCCATAAAATGTTAATAATATGCGGAAGGAAGGCTTCCTTTATTCACAACAGTCATGTACAAGGAATAAGGATCGTAAAAGTGAGATTATGACTACGTGTCATATTTACATAATAATATCATCGGCTATAAAGAAAACAATATCGCCACCTTAATTAATGGTTTTGATATGTGTAACCCAACAATATAGTGAAACCTTATGATGATTTTGTTAAGATAACATTATAAATCATCGTCATCTGAAGCTTTTCTCACGTACACCCATGGACATAAGCGTCTCCTCATGGAACACGGCTCGATATTCGTCCCTTCTCATTTAACCGCTGCCAGCCACTATCAGGATATCGTCAGCTAGCAAGAAGGCGTCCTATACTACGTTTGCTGAGTCGTGGTCCTGACTTAAAATTGAAATATTAATGAATAGAAATAAAATATTAGATATATCATAGAAAACAGAATATTAAATAAGAGTTAAAACAAGACAACACTTGATTTAAAATAATATTTCTGTTTTAATAATTTGATTACTGCGAAATTATCATCAAGGATGCCAGGGCGACGCGGCGATATGTGAACCACTTCTAGAACAAGTCTGTATGTGAAGAAAAAAAAAACAAAAATCCCAAACCGTGACGATCCGAGTTACCAGCACAAAAAAAATCGGGACGTTCATAGAGCGTCTCTGTCACGATTTCCCTTAATTTTCAAGAACATTCCGCCAAGCGCGGACGTGTAGCGGCAACGGCCAAAGACACGGAGCAAATTCTACTTAATGTCCCGTGAAAATCATACTGAATAGTCCGGGCTAGTTTCTGAACAGTCTTCCTGAATTAGCGGCCTCAAAACGGCGCCGGTTTAGAATAATGCCGGCTAATACGTGAGCCGGCTTTTCGGGGCCGTGTGGGGAAAATGTATTTTTCCGGAAAGCCGGCAGAATGGCGGTTTAATACAAATTTTGTGCGGTAAAACCCTCTGGTTTTGGGGTTCTGTATGTGAGCCAATTTTATAAATATCGTATATTTATGTTTTATCGCTGTTGATATTTGAAATAATAGTTAAGAGTATGTTTTAATTTATAAGTGTGCATTGTGTATTCATGATCATAGTATTATAATCTAGTGGACTTTATATAAATGTTTTGTTTTTCCTTCTAGAATTTTTTAAATTTGTGTTAAAAATAAATGATAAATACGACGATAAAAACAAAAATGTGTACAAATATAATGTTTTTCTTTAAAATTTTTAAATTCTCATACGAATTATTACAACGAAATAAACCAACAAATTTATTCATAAAATCCCCAAAAACTTAAAGTCGACCTAAACGAAAGTATATTCAAAGTTATAAAATACACTTTAATGCCTTGAAAGAACTACAGTAGTACCACGTTTTACAGCTACACTAGCATGTATCTTGTACTGAAAATGTTAGGCCGATTTAAAAACAGCATTTTCAGCAAGCATCCAAAACCACCTGAACAATGTAACAAACCCTAATACGAACACAAAGAAATAACTCAAGTTAAATTCACACCCGGGTAGAAAAGGCCCGGAGCCGCAAACATCCCTACATTGTGTGAAACTACATAAAGTTGAATATAAAACATAACTGCACGCCTCTAAACAAACAGTTACAGCTTGGTTTTATGGCGTATGCACTTAAGGCGCCGTTTATATTGTTGCTTTTAGTTTATGGTCCGATATACCCGCTACGCTGTGGAGGGTTATCTCGTTATGACGGCGATAGTCTGTCTTTATTACCTAGACTAATATTGAGACGTAAGTTGCGTCATCAGGCTACGGTTATGTATCGTGCTTTTACGATCACAACTTCTAGTGTTTGGGAATAGACACTGGATAGAAAAGGAAGTGATATGAGACAAAATGGTGATGTTAAAACGTGTCTTCATCGGATTTTTTTAAAAGGAATAGGTGTACGTTAGTTAGTCATGTAAGCTGAATACCCTTAATTCTACTCAAACTTTAAATGCAAACGTTTAAATATTTGTGACATCATCACGCCATAACAGCTGGGTAAAAGCATGACTTATCTTTCTCCAGGTTCCACTTTCGAGACTTTTGAATCAAAAACGTATAGATAACAGATAAGCAGTGATGGCCTCGAGGTTTAGGCACGCGGTCGAGAATCTCGGCGGTCGCGGGTTCAAACCCCAGGCACACACCTCTGACTTTTCGAAGTTATGTGTGTATTCAAATTGAATTATCACTTGCTTTAACGGTGAAGGAAAACATCGTGATGAAACCTGCACACCTAAAAGTTCTTAGGAATTTCTTAGGTGTGTAGTCCGCCAACCCGCACTAGGCCAGCGTGGTGGACTATGGCCTAAACCCTCTCAATGGTAGAGGAGACCCGTGCTCAGCAGTGGGCGTATATGGGTTGATGAAGATGAAGAAGATGAAGATAGATAACCAAATTGGATGCAAGCAAAACCCACATCTAATAATAATAATCTTTTTTTTTTGAATCCTCAAATGCAACTCCGACTCAAGAAAAGTACCCAAAATCGTCAACAACCGATTACGTGGAACTGGCGCTACGATACAAATAAATCCTGCAAAGATACAGACGTGAATATATCTTGAAAATGTTAGTCTAAAACGGTGTGAACCAACGGATAACACGCGATCCCCCACTCTAAGCAAACGATTACTAAGTTGGAAATTGACAGCATTCGTAACACTGCAGTTATAAATTACGAACTTGTTAGTTTAACTTGCAAAGGGTACTTTGTTAGCAACAGTCTTCGTACCGTCGGGACGCTCTACAAAGTAATCTACGGATACGTCACTGTTTTATTTTTCAAGAACTGTTTTATTGTCAAATGAAGGTTTTATTGCTTTTTATGGAAGCGTCACTTTTTTGAATACACATCACGTGATAAAAAAATAGAATAAATAGAACCAATATTAACATACATAACCCAGACCCCGCAGAAGCTTTGTTTGATTGGTATCGAAACGAGATAATTTTCTGTCTCACAAACACCTATTTGTAGGTGACACAAATATTTGTTTTGGTGCGGGGTTCCAATTCGCGGCA
Organism: Cephonodes hylas; assembly: GCA_030295005.1. Taxonomy (NCBI): domain Eukaryota; kingdom Metazoa; phylum Arthropoda; class Insecta; order Lepidoptera; family Sphingidae; genus Cephonodes; species Cephonodes hylas. The sequence continues at coordinate 10,732,545 of AP025379.1, read as the reverse complement.
GTGTAAGAACTCTTATAAATAAAAAGACTTATGCTTAATTCTTGAATGAATTAGTAGGCTCACTCGAATTAATTTCACTATATTGAAGAGCACAGAGTTCATTATATGAAGCTATTAAAAAATAGTTCCAACCACACAGTACCTCGCGGCTGAATTTTATGCCAAGCATTGCCAACCTTATTAGCGGTGGTAATTTATCAACCACAAACATGCCCACAATGAAACGCAGAGATTATAGTTTTGGCTGCCTTTTTCAATTTACCAAACATAAATGATAACCGTGTGTTCTAGAATGGAGACCATGGATCAACAAACGTATTGTAAGGCGGCTCTTGGCAAGATGGGGTGATGATATTATCTGCAAGGTGGCTGGCAGCGGTTGGATGAGGAGGGCCGAAGACCAAGCCCAGTGGCGTATCATACCTACATCCAGCTGTGGCTGTTAAATTAATTAAAATTGAATTACTCACATCATTGAATCATTATCTAATAGTGATGACAAACATGCGTTGAACTTTGCCTCGACAATACCCATAAAAAATTATTTAAGCATACGTACTTACATAACACCAAAAGTATAATCTCCGAAAGTTAGAGGTGCATTCTGAACCCAAGTTTCGTCAGGAACATAAAGTTTCTCTTTAGTAATCAGTTTAGGGAGAGCTCAAGACCAAGACACAATGAATGAAAATGTTACGACAGAATGAATAAAAATGCAGTGCTCTTGAAATGACATTTTTAATAAAATTCTGGTTAGATAATTCAATTACAGTAAACGTCAGTAACCATCATACACAGGAATCCAATCAAACAGGATGGATCGTCATAGCTCGGGATGACACGAAACTGATTCAAAAGTTACCCCTTTTCCAATATTCTTGATGGGTGCATGCTAAACCAATGCATTCGCGATACTTGTCGCTTATGCGGCATTGTTATTTTAATATTTTAATGACATTTTTTAATATGTAAATAAATATGTTTTAGCTCCGTATTTTTCATGATTGTTGAGAATTTGTTACTTTTTAAAAAATTATGAATGAGCACGCAAGTCACATAGTTGTACCATGAGATCTTAATCATCATCATCTTTGTAAAACGACCTCAATCTCCTTAAGTAGAAATTAGTCTATTGGTCCTTAGTTTAATAATCCTAGGCTTATGATTACGGTCGGGCGCAGTGTTATTTATTATTCCATTAGGAAATTCTTAAGAACAGCACGGAGAAAGGCTGCTTACGTGGAACTGACACATACTTGGCGAAATGTCTTTGCAAAAATACACCTGTGCCTACATCTTTGGAGGAAAAGTGACGTTTTGTATTAAGTTTATTAATCGTGCATATTAAAACCTTACTTCAAATTTGAAAAGGCAAGTCGAATCATGAACATGAACATCATGCCTTAAATACGCCCACAAATGAGACTCAGTTCTGAACTATCGCGAACGGGGCAAAAATAATATTATACCGTTCCTGTTTTGATTACATTTGTAATATATATCCAGGGCTTAGCGAATATGGCTTAATAGCTTAATGGCTTCGGCTATTGCTTATGGTAAATGGTCAGTTGTTAATATTTACTGCAATTTCACTGGAATGTGTCATGCGTGGATAGATAGCTCTTTGTTGTTGTAATTTAATTAATGTGAAAGTAATTTGTGTTACGTATTCTTGGAAAAACTGTTAAATTCATTATGATAAATTGTGGTCTAGTTTTTAGAATTAAACTGGAGTTTTAAGTAGAGTGGGGCAAAACATCGGCATGCAAAACTACAAAAGATTTTTCGGTTTTAACAACAGGAACCGAAACAAGCGTAATTTTCGTGTGAAGATCGTTTTACAAGCAATTATTCAGTTAATTTGCCTAGCCAAATACACCGTAAAAGCTGTCATGCTTGCTCTAACATTCAGGTCAAACCTAGTGCCTCTCGGGTCGATTATCACTAATGTGAAATAAATGAATTCAAATAAAAACTTCATTAATATTAAACCCCAGACAACTGAAAGGCACAATGTCTACCTAACAGCCTTAATCCGTGTTGCGAAATTCAGTAAAACTATAAAATACATATTTTTCAACAAAAGAAAATAAAATCTCGCAACGACAGCTGACACTGAGTTTTTCCATCGTAAAAATTTCAATGGCGCAAAGCTATACGGCCAATTTATTGTTGAAAAAACGATTACCAAACATTCTGCGGATTAAACTGCAACACACAATATATTTCTACTGATATTTATTGTGAAATACGTCGTTTTAATGAGACGTGTGGTTTTCAGTTGTATTTTTCTAGGTATTCTGTGCTCGCAAGCGAAATGGAATGAAGACGTTTTTGTAAAGAGATTTTTGAAATTGATTGCAATGGAATAAATTGCGAAGTAAGGTTGAAAAGTCTAGAGATCGATTCTTGAATCTGACAACGAGTGAAAGATTTTTTGTTCGAAGATGATTCAATAGTCACGTGGTTTTAAAATGTGCTTAGTATACTTTATGCCGACTGCCAAAATAAATTGCTGAATGTCCTTCACAGTGTGATGGACTAAGGCCAAAGTCCAGTCAATAATAGGGGACTCCCGCAACCAACAAAGGGACCATATGAAAGTCTATTAAATATTCATGATAGGAATGATAGGAAAGGCAAGAAATAAAATTCGTAATTTTACTGCACTGTTACCAATATTTATTATAAATCATGAATATATAATAATCCTTAATTTAACTTCACTATAAAACTCACTTGAATGTCGAATTTCACGAGCAATAAAGTCGTGCACAGCTGGCCACGTATTATTTATTCAAAAAATATAATTTTGGAAATTCAGTTTATTGCACTCCAGTTCAAAACTTTTAATATTCTTAGAGGGTAACGGGACATATTCTGTAGTATAAGGCATCGGGCAAGCATAGTTGTTGATTATTTTCATTTCTTGTCACAGTCATAGAGGTTAAGGCGCACGGTCGAGTCAACCCTTGGCGTTTACGAGTTCTATCCCCAGGTACACACCTCTGACTTTTCAAAGTAATATGTGTATTAATAATAATGAATCGTATGTACTTTAACGATGAAGGAACAAAACCTGCACACTTAAAAAAATCTTGGAAATTTATAAAATGTGCAGTCACTGCTTTAGGCCAACGTGGTGTACTAAGGACAAACTCTTCTCTGTTGTAAAGTAGGGTTGTGCCCAGGAGTAGGACTTATATAGACTGATGATGACTTTACACTTACCATCATGTGGTCACTTTGCCATGCCACTAACCAATTTTCCAATAGTCCTTGTCTTACAGTTCGCTCCTAAACATATAATTAACAAAATGTAACTTGATTTCAAATTAATTTACTCAAATGAAAAACGTTTTCTGATAAAATATAAAGTATATTTTTGGTACAATGTTATACTAAAACGTATACATTTGGTTTTTATAAATAACATCAATTTTATTAAGGTTAGACCCAGACTGGGCGTCCATTCAGCTCGATATGGGTCTAGACTTATTCCTAACTATGTCTATTTTGTTTGTATTGGTAAGTCTTTGGTTTAATTGTAATACATATAAGGGGTATGTAGAAAAACATAATACGAATTAAATATACTGAAAAAGCCATATGATAGGTACTTTTTACGGTGTATATTAAAATTTATGCAAATTCTAAAAGTTGAACATTTTTGATAGTAATTAATTTAAAAACAAAGTATTAAGAATTCAATCATGTTTTTATAGAAAAGAGATGCATGATATAGCCATATTATATTGAGTTTTCAATGTTACGCTAATACATTATTGATTTACAACTATTTCAATTACCACAATGGTAATTGAAATAATTTATCAAAATGCAACGCAAATAACTCACTAAAAATATAATATACTCAATATTTCCCTTAAACAATTTGGCAGTAAAATTCCAGTATCTTAATACTAATACATAAAAAGCATTTTCAATGAAGTATGCAAAAGCCTGATGATCTAATTTTACGACTGTGATGGTAAAATTATTTTTTAATTCTTTAGTTTATTTGTGTATGTGCTGTTTCTTTTAAATTGATTTATTTTATTATTAATATATTGTGTTTTAAACAGCCTGTTGTTTTCTTAAATATTCACCGAATTAAAAAGAAAAAATCACATAACTGAAATAAAAATTGTACATACTAAAGATAAAAGCCGTGATAGAAAACATACAACCTGATGATTGTATGACATACATACTGCTGTATAGATAGCTAAATTACAATATCTACACTATCGGTGGAAATTAAATTTATGGAATACATCTACATTATACCCGTATAAAAATGTCGGCATACGCCTGTTATTCACGTCTCAAGAATCTCGAGAACGTGTCCAAACTTGTACAACGCGAACAATGTGAAACAAAGTTGGTCTTAAACGTAAAAGAAGAGTTACATGGATCAGTGATCCTTAAAATATTCTTTGTTCTTTAAATCTTATAGTACATTATCTTGAAATGGGTGTCTTTCGTCAGTTGATGCTGTATTGTGTGCTGTCGTGGTTATTATCAAGTACGGTGTTGTCTTTGCTGTACCGTAAATAAAAAGCGTCTTAGTAAAATAAATATACGCGCAAGTCTTACTTTAGTGTCTGAAGTAAAATTAAGATTGGTAAAATTGTTTAAAGAGTCGTTTTATTTCTCTTTGACATAGTAATTATATTGCTAGGTGCAAATTTTCCGTTTAATTAACAATGATTATTTTCAATTGTTTAAAGCTTGTGAATCGCTAATAGTGAAGCAGTGATGGCCTCGAGGTTTAGGCGCGCGGTCGAGAATCTCGGCGGTCGCGGGTTCGAACCCCAGGTACACACCTCTGACTTTTCGAAGTTATGTGTGTATTCAAAATTGAATTACCACTCGCTTCAACGATGAAGGAAAACATCGTGATGAAACCTGCACACCTAAAAGTTCTTAGGAATTTCTTAGGTGTGTAGTCCGCCAACCCGCACTAGGCCAGCGTGGTGGACTATGGCCTAAACCCTCTCAATGGTAGAGGAGACCCGTGCTCAGCGGTGGACGTATATGGGTTGATGAAGAAGATGAAGAAGGAGAATCGCTAAACAACTATAAAAAAATCATAAATGTACTCATAAAAGAGTATCTTCTTTGCATTTTGTAGACTACATTACCAATACACATTGTATTAAAAATCAAAAGGATGAAAAAATTTTGTTCGAAGCCTTATAACGTTTGGGGTGTAACTCATCACTACTTCAAAACGCACGATAATTGACAAATATTTGTGTGACATCTTCAGTTTTACTTCCACCGTTCTACTATTAACACTTTATCATTCCTAACATATACAATTATAAATATTTACAATAACTTTATATTTTGTTATGCAACATACATCATTAATATCACTAAATATATAATACTGTCCCATCCACTATGCGATCTGTTTTCTAATATAGTTTAATATACATACATGTTTTTACTTTACAGTGGGCAAAAAATCAATTCTTGTCTCTTTTAAAATAACATATTTCATACTCTAATTCTGATTAAGCTAGTTCACACTCTGACAAGAATAGTCCATCAGAATACCCACGAATTAGAAAATGAGGAATAAGTTATAGAATATTACATAGCTTTAAGTGTTTTATGAAATGCTACGTACTGAGAAGATTTGAACAGTTCTTTAACTATACTATAAAGCTTTATAGAATTCTAGTATTCATAATATTTATCTCCGTATCATTTACAGTTTCAATCTTACATTTGAACCGCCATCCTTATCTGTCATAACTAATACAATACAAAAACATAGATATTCATCGATTCAGTACTTGCATGACCGATTCCAATCTAATTTCGGGAATACATTTGATCACCAATCGATGTACTTACACATAAACTAAAACATTTTAGGAATCTGTCTGGGTTTCCATTTCGTCCAAGTGTCTCGTCAGCTGCGTCTCTTGATGATCTTCGTAACTACGACTCGAGTCTGTGTCAGCTAGAAACGTTTTATAAGTTTGTTACAAACTTGCAATATCTAGAAGGTCGTTATTTATAAAAAAGGTCGTTTGCCGAGACAGAAATGTCTTATTGCAGCTTGCGTTCTTGCTTGGATTTCTACGACTTATTGTCTAGTAATCATTTTATGTGAGGGTTTTGTAGTACTCAGTTGCTGAGTATGATGGGAAATTTTATTATGTTTGGAATATTCGAGACGATTAATACAGATTCATTCACTAAAAATGGGGGTACTAAAAGTTTTTAAAAATGCAAAACATTTTTAAACAACAAACAAAATGATATTAACGCCTCTTTACAGTCACCAGATATTGTGAAATATTCCTATACTGTCTGCTTCAAGATTTTTCAAGTGAATTTTAATAATTTCAGAAGGAGGGAACGTTGGAAATTGACACCACATCTTTAGTATTAAGAATAAGCTTATTTTCTACCATTTACTTCTACCTGATTTACGCAATTATAATTTAACAAGAACAGATGGAAAATCTATCGTAAATAAAATGTTAAAGTCTCACCATGTGGCCTAGTATCCAATGCTAAGACTGCTAGTGGAGTATCGTCCAGTACCCCTGACCACCTCGCAGCCAGAACCCTTGAGCCTCTGTGCCCTCTCACCACAACAGTTGGAACTATGCTGGGCGACAACGACGAGCCTCCATACATCGAAACACCCACGTTTCTTCTTGTTATAGTGCTAAAAAGATTATTTTTATACACTTTACTGATTAACAAAAAAAAGACAAATAGGGGAGACCGAGGGGATTTGAAACTAAGGTGATTTGAAACACTACTGATTTCTTGGAACTCAAAACCGTTAGCGAGTTGGTAACGTTGCTTTTCAACTACCCCCCACCCGTCCGCGGACGTGTCAGTTCAGCCAGTCGCGCGAGTCGCGTGGTTGAGGAGCTTTGCGTGCCATGTGACAAAAATTGAGAAAAGTAAGTTTTTTACGTATTTTTACGATGCCTATATTTTAATAGGGGTTTTTTATTTTGGATTAAGTTATATATGTTTTGAAAGCTCATTAACTAAAGATTTATTAAATATTCATGGTACAATTGATTTCTGTGTATTTGCTGCTTAATAGTAGATTGAATATAAATAGAAAGATTTTTTCTTACTGAGGAGATTTGAAACAGGCTGTTTCAACTCTCCTCGTTTTCGATTTTATATGTGTTATGTTTTTTTTTGTTGATTTAATTTGTTTATTTTGTTTAAGTATGCCTACTGATTATAAAAGAAAGATTGACAGAGGTATGGCAAGTCCTGGTCCATCCAGTTCTAATTTGGTCAACATTTCAGAAATTATAGAGCCCGTGCCATGTTCTTCTTTTAGTACAAATGATGAACATGCTCTTACAAACAGTATTTTACATGATTCTCGTACACCAAGTCCATCAATCTTAAGTTTACCGGCTACTCCTCCTCCAATCAGTTACAATACAGAAGACGTACCTAAGTCAGCGGAAACTCACGTCAGAATTCACCTGATCTGGCGACATCGGAAGTAATGCCTAATACTAACACGATACCTTCAACTTCTGAACCCGCTGTTTTCTTCACAGTTAAGAATGCTACAGAAATACCTGTAGCATCTACCTCACGAAATATTTCAGCTACTGTGACAGCAATTCCATTTTTACCTGAAACTCTTAGACTCTTAGACCCTTGCCAAAGGCTCCATCAAGGAAAGAAAATCAAACAAATAGACGCAAAGTAAAATCTGCTGTCTTAACAGACACTCCTGTAAAAGATGAACTAGCTGCAATCGAAGCAGTTAGAACGGCTAAGAAAAAGGTGGAAAAACCTAATTTTGAAGAAACAAAAACAAAAAAAACTAAAACCAAAGTTGGCAAGAAACAACGAAGAAACGAAGAGAGTGAACAGGAAGAAGAAGAAGCCTTTTGTCTTTGTTGTTTTGAGGCATATTCTAATAGCAGAGCCAAAGAAAAATTTTGCAATGTCTAGAATGCAAAAACTGGGCCCATGAAGCTTGCACTGGTGGGGAACTTTCGTATGTTTGCCACAACTGCTAGTCAGATTCATGTTATTTTCCTATTATTTTTATTTTTGTCATTTGTGAGATGACGGTAACTTAAATATTCGAAGAAATATTGATCAATCAATACTGATTATAATAATAGTTAAGAAATGACTGAAAGTTAATAATTATTTTATGTTAAAGATTTAGAATAAGTTTTAGGTATAATATTTAATTACAAGTTATTTGTTATAGACTTAGAAAGAAGAATGTAAAACATTTTGTTTATGTGATTGTTATTTTGATTAGTGTTACAAATGAATCCGTACTATTACTGATTTGAAAAAACTAGACCTGTAGTTACCTACTTAAATGAAAATTATATCAGTACAAAACCATAATAAAAATGTTTGTTTCATACTTGAAAAGTTTTATTTCAATAAATACTTTCAAATTATATCGTCATTTCTATTATATAGCCCTTATTACTTCTTAAAAATCATGTGTTTCAACTCTCCTCGACCCCTGTTTCATCTCACCTCGGTATGAGGGGAGTTGAAACAAGTTGACTTGTTACGGTTAACTCAAATTTTCACCAAAATATTTACAATTTACAGTTACTTTATGTTAGTCATTCGCAAGTGTAAAGAATGACCTATCGATTGGTACTAATATCATACGATTTCTGTCTATAGTATTTGGTGTATGAAACAAAATGTCAAAATTGTTTCAAGTCCCCTCGGTCTCCCCTACTTAATTACAGTAGGTTAATTATCTGTTTATTTAATTTATTTATCACTAATAAAGCGCCGGTCTATCTATTTGTAATTTGTGTTTGGTCTATTTCCTACTGTTCTTTGGAACTAATATTTATCTAGAATGATATGTATGAATCTCTACTATAAACAAAAAAAGAATGAAAAAGAATGAAAAAAGACACCAATGTTATTATAATTATAAATTATAGTTCTAATAATTTATTTTAAAATTAAACTTCATTTACATAATTAATATTTATAATATGCGACCTCAATCAGACTTTCTGATATGATAGCATTGAATCGACAGCTACTAATTAGTATCATCGAGGAATGGTATTCACATTAAAATGGTAAAGAAAATTTAAACGCAAATAGATTTCTGAGGAAAATAATTATGAACAGATCTAACGGAAGAGTAAGGTTTTATTTTTAAAAGAAATCAACTACTGGCTATTTTCGTATCTGTTTTGATTTTAATAACAATAAATTAAATATAAAATATAACAGGAAATAAAACATTAAAAGCAGTTTGAGTTAGATTTTTATACAAACGTGATGAGAGATTTAAGAAAACCTAAACTTCACTGCACATATCATCAGACTCAAAAGTCATTAATCATTGCAGAATTGTTGCTCACAACTCACTAAGTCTTGATACTTTTTGATTTCTTCCTGTATCTTATTATATTTGCTACCAAAAGTTCTGGGGTCTCGCAGTCAAATTTGGTCATTGCCATTCGTTAAAATGAATCATAATTTGAGTTTTGATTACCTTCGTTCTGGATCGCCTCTTGGCCTGGTTTTCTTCTTGCACATGACGACTAGAGCCACGCATAGTGTTGTTAGTATCGTAAGGAGAACTAGTGATAGTGCTGCACCGACCAGTAAGGCTACGCTGTTGTCATTCACTGCTTGTGGAGGAGGCGGAGCTGGCGTCATGGTTTGAAGGGAACCTGATGGAAAAAGAATAAAATATTGACATTGACCATAAGTCAAGTTATGCTGCTTGGTCGTGATCAAAGCAAGACACTGTAATATGAGTAGACGCGTGTAATGAATACATTTGTAATAACCCTTAATTACTTACATTTACTAGTTTGGGAGTCAAGGAGACATAAATTGCACACTGATTGTACAGCCCACATAATGTTGTATGAATTGTTATTTTATTGTAATTTTGTTGTTGTACAAATAAATTTATTTATTTATTCTCAAGTCAAATAAATTATTTATATCTCAATACCGGATGGTTGACGCTATCTTGGGGAGGCCTACGTTCAACAGTGAACGGCGATAGGCTGAGTACATATCTCTAATAATGACATAATAGACTGATACATTTACAATTATGTTTCAAGCTAAATATATGTTAATTAATAGAGTTTACACCCCGCTCATTTCCCTATATTAAATCACTCTCTAATATAACATTTAAATTTGATTTTATTTAACAACTTACTACATCCTTTAAAACACTCACCCGGCTTATCCATGTCATCGGCAGTTCTAATCGAAACGCTTCTCAACGCTGCAGGCCTAGGAGACCTTCCTCTCGGTGTTTCAGCGTAAACAAGCAATGTATACCGTCCTGGGGACAAAGCGTCGAGCGAGAACTGTGGCTTGTCGTTTCGCACGCGGTACACGGCTTCGGTGAGACCTCGTCCGGATATGCCCTGAAGGATTCAAAGTTTTAGTTTGTATGCAACTCCGGTTTATGGCACAGGAGTATCGCAATTGACATGTATGTACATTGGAACACTGGGGGTTAATTTATGGCTTGAATACTGGGTGTTTGAGTTTCGACTGGACTGATATCAAAACGCTCACTTATATATTTCAAATAGATATTCTGGCTCATTAATGCGAATGTGATTTTGTTTGTTGCGCTTTCACTACTCAATAGCTGACGGTCTTTTGTTTTGTTCTTCGTTTTATCTGGCTACGTTTTTGTTACCACCACTTTAGGGATTATTCTGTGTAACCATCATAGATCCGATTGCTAAGGTTAATATTAGTAGGTGATGAGTGGTGTGAGGTAACACTATTTAATGGTCTAGTCTTTACTCCACTGCCTACTGCACATTAGGTCACTTTATAGTGCTTTTGAAAAATAGTCAATGCAATAAATTTGTACTTTGACAAAGTCTGATCTGGACTTGGATGTTTATTTAAGCTTTATAGGCTACTTAGATCTTTTAATAAAACACTTCATTCAATAATTTCCTCGCTAACCATCTTCAGCACAAATTAAATATTTACTGATAACAAAATTGAACGGAAACTTGTTTCTGAATATGTTTGGAGCTAAGCCAGCTTACTTGTTTAGCATATATTCAGTTCAACAAAGTTACATACATGGCCGTTTCAGGGCTTGCAAATATGTACATGTAGTGTGGAGGTTGTGGTCTTTCGTATCTCAAAGCTACAAACCTTTTAATGAGACAACAGTGTCTGCCACAGGTGCTCGGGAATATTATAGCAAACGTCACATACTGGCTCCATTGTTATGTTCTCGTTTTACAGATGGTATTCTGAGTCAAGGATCTGTCCTATTCAGGTACAGCTGTTAGCTTTTTGTGAGAAATATCAAATTTTATTTCGGATTTCATTGTCAATGTTTTCTAAAGATTTGTTGTGAGATTGATTTTTGATAAATTTGAAACCGTAAATGTATCAGTGAGACGGAACAATACCTCGTAAAGACCAATTTCCACGGCTGAAAAGACCATGTTAGTACAGGGTCGGTTCTAATAATGTTGAACGAGTAACTATTTATTTAAGTATTTAATTTATTTAAGGACCAAACGGACATTAACAATAATTACAAACTGTCCTAGCTTCTAAATACGTTATTACTTTTACCCTTTATAAAAACTGATACAAACTTATAATTTTCGTGATTATCAATGGACATGATTTAAAAATATTTTGATGATATAAATCTGGATGACATAAAAAAAATCGCGACAAAATATTAAAAAATTTGATGTTTTTCTAACAACCATTGGAATTAGATTTTACATTGCACACAATTGTATTATTTACAGAGATGCTTAGCACGGCTGGGCACGCCCGCGCTCACCTGATCGTTCATAGTGGAGATCTCATTATCTTCATGGTTGGTTTCCGATCTCGGCCGTACCTCCTCCAGCGCCTCCAACAGGAACTGCTGCGACAACCCTCCGTCGTGCCCTGGCTCGCATTGCAGCAGTTCGTTTTCTATCTCGCAGTTGCTTGGTGCTTCTGGCAAAGCTAGGAAAATATTTTAAATTATTAATAAATATTGTTTTATTATTATGACTCTGGGCGAGGCCAATATCTTTGTTTGAGTGACGGAAAAAATACTTGTATTTTATTTCATTAAGTAGGAGTAGATTTGATTCTCGGGCGTAGCCATGCGATTTGACAGCTGCCCTTAAACCGCTAATAAATAGTGATTTCATGACAACCACGCTTAAAACATCGCAGATCCAATAACCAAAATTTTAAATAAATACACATACATAGTTCAGACCCCACCCTAGGATACAATAACTCACCAGCAGGCATTATCCTAAAGAGACAAGGCTCCCGTTGGTTGCCGATATCGTTATTCGCCCAGCACGCCAGCCAGCCCAGGTCTTCGTCTACGTCCTCATGAAGGCCGTGGATGACCATGCTGCTAGATCCCATCACTGTCACGTTTGAGGCTGGGATCTTGGTAAAAAAATACTTATTTGAATTGCTAGTTGTGTACATTCTTCATCAACCCATATACGCCCACTGCTGAGCACGGGTCTCCTCTACCATTGAGAGGGTTTAGGCCATAGTCCACCACGCTGGCCTAGTGCGGGTTGGCGGACTACACACCTAAGAAATTCCTAGGAACTTCTAGGTGTGCAGGTTCATGTTTTCCTTCACCGTTAAAGCAAGTGATAATTCAATTCGAATACACACATAACTTTCGAAAAGTCAGAGGTGTGTGCCTGGGGTTTGAACCCGCGACCGCCGAGATTCTCGACCGCGCCCCTAAACCTCGAGGCCATCACTGCTTATATGTTGTGTACATTAGTTTCATTATTCGTATAGTATAGGTATAGGTATGTATCTATAGAAATTTGGGTAAATGTAACAATTATTTACAGGCAGACATCGAATAGACTTTTATTTAGGGATCTGGTTAAATGCTTCTTATCACTAATGTTTTATTATTTTTAAGTATTTGACTGTTTTTTTCTGGACTGATCGCATTTTTTATCATATCTACTGTTTTCAATTTATTATAAAATACATTTGAAGTAATTAAATAAACCGACGCCAAACAAATCTTTCGTATGAAAGACATATGTAAGTACATATTTAAACATACTTCTCCAGAAATTTTATCAATACATTTTTGTAAAGAAAACTATAAAACAGTTCAGATTTTTTAACAATTTTCATTGAAATCACACAGTACCCACAGTTTGTCAACATATTTATCGTCATTGCTCGAAGAAATTATCAAAACTAAAAAATCTCCCTTACCGGCAACACATCTCTGGTTCCGTTGTAAGTCCAATAGAATCTCAAGGGTCCTGCGTCCCTGGACGATGGTGCTGAGACAGAACACCGAGCCCTCACCTCACCCCCCGGGGCTCCAGCCAGTTGCTGCACTACAGAACCGGCTGAGCATTCTGGACGAGCTAAAGAAAACGTAGACTATCAGATAGAAAACGCCATGGATTCATGCAGAAACAAATGATTAATGTCTGTGAGGTATAACGGTGCAGAAAATCATCGGGTTGAAGACTCCACTTAAAAATTCTTAAGGATTTTCAGGCCTTATCACTCTCAGTTATTAAAGGAGCCTTTTTCCAAACAGTGGGACGCATATAAGCTGGCGATGATAATGACGATGTTATCAGTCTGTTTTTACTGTTGGACATGAACCTCAGTCATGAAAAAATACTGATAATTCTATTTTGCTGCAATTGAATCTATACTTGTATTACACCTCCTTACTAATATTACAGTGAAATTTACCTACAGTTTCAAAATTGGAAACTTCCTGCTAATTAACGAAGCAGATGCTCAACAACTAACAGATGCAAGTTCTGATAAATTACTAGAAACTGATCGAGTACTTACTGAGAACGTTGAGAGTCAAAGGATCGCTTAATGCGCTTCCCTCTGAGTTCCTAGCTCGGCATCTGTAGATTGTTGAATGATGCCTCCTCAGCCCTGTTAGGATCAGCCTGTTACCCTCCACTGCGATCCCTCCTATGGGGTCATCGCGGATTTCGTGAACCTGTCGAAAAAATACTGATTTGATGCCCGTCACTATTGCTCTTTTAAACTTTACCGTTCTGGGTAGCTTGTAACATTTATGTCAATGGTTACTTTTTGCCAATATATAAAATTATACCAAATTATGAGAAACTGTACAAAACAGAATTTTCTCTACAGGCCACAGCCACTTGCGGCTGATGTAATCCCCTGTTGCGTATTTTAGTAACATTCATTTATCGCAACCCAGATGGCTACAAATTTCAACATTCAACACATTCATTACAAAAATATTTCAGTTCCATGCAAACGAGCAACATATTGTTGAATAGAAAAAATCTCCGAAAACAGCTGACATTTCAAACAATTCTCGCCAGACAAGGGACAATCAAAACAACAGTATGCATTAAGCAGATGTTGCGGATTTTCCCTCCACAAAACTTTCGAGTGTTATGTGTGAGGCGAAACTAATTTAAACATCGTTATTATAAAGTTATTTTGCGCCATAACAAATTGAATTTTCATGAAGAAATAATTAAATACTCATTATGCTCATGTTCTTGGCATCACGCTAGCCAAGAATTAGATGTTTCAGCATGCCAACTTTATATTTACTTGGTATTGGGTCGGGAAAAAATTCTAACGTCACTCAAACAGCTCATTAATTTTAGTGAATGAAGTCGTTTTGCTAATGAACTTTTTCATTTCATAAGCACTAAGTCGAATATTCAGGAGAAAATTAGTACTTTATAACTTTCTTAATACTTTTGCTTGATCAGCTCAATATGCTGCTGAATTCAATCTTCCATGCATCATTCATTTCTGATAGAAAATTAGTTGAGTTTGTCAAAGGTAATGCAGCTGTAGTATATTTGATGAAATGAATATAAAATACTTTTTGGCTAAATTGATAAAATTAATAAAAAAAACTTCGCTTTGCAGTAAAAATTATCATTTCTAAAGATCTTTGATACAAACAGATGACTGGTGATAAAAAAAGGTACAAACAATTACCTTACTATCGCAAGCTGAATCATTCAGAAGCAATAATCAAGGGGCAAACCCAAGGCATCATCATCCCTTCACCCAAGTCAACAATCTCTGATCTTCTCTCTCTTACCTCTGTACCTTTGTAAAAGGTGAAGTTGTAGGCCGGTGGTGATGCGTCAGCACTACACAGGAGCTCGGCGTTCTCGTCCTCTCGCAGAAGACGAGGCTCCTTAGGCTCCACCAGGGAGATTTGTGATACTGGCGTGTCTGCATTAAATATTTTAATCAGAAGTACATAATTAAAAATCTTGGCAGGGCATTGACAGTCATTTTCATCATTATAATCATCAGCCCATAAATGTCTTACCGCTGACCCCGGGCCTCCTCTACCTCTCTCTGACCACGCTGGCCTAGCGCCGGTTGGCGGACTGCGAACTAAGAATTTCCTAAGAACTTTTAGGTGCGCATGTTTTATCACGATGTTTTCCCTCACCGTTAAAGCAAATGATACTTCATTGTAAATACACGCGTAACTATGAAAAGTCACAGGTGTGTGCCTGGGGTTTGAACCTCCGACCAACGAGATTTTCAACCGCGTGCCCAAACCTCGAGGCCATACCTTTTTACAGTCATATCATTATTTTTCGTTTTTCTGGTTGTCACTTCCACTAAAACACTGACATTGGATGTTATTAATTTTAGCTATAAAGCTATCAAGATAAAAACTATCAAGATTTACAAGCCGATACTGATAATGAAATTTCAATATCAGCCTAATCGAACTCGACACAATACAAAAGACTATGCTTTCCTAATCACGATCGAAATTTAAGCAACAGCGAATATTTCTATTAGAACAAGAGTCGAAGGCGTTTGTTTATTCAGCTCACGGCCGCCCTGACAAAGTCGAACCTACGGTGGACAGCCAAAGATAATGCTATTTAGATCCGAAATTAATGTTTCTATATTTTAAAATATTTTTCAAATACTTAAACTGAAATATAAAAAAAATATATACATTTAAACTCAAATTTTCAGATACGTCAGTTTAATATGAGTGCAGAATAGTTTTTGAGATGGTGCTACATTATACCGGCATTATAATTTCAACGTGTGAACTATGAGAGGAACGGCTAGTATTTAAGATGAATATTCCGAAATAGATCTAAAGGACCATTTTACACAACGTTAATACGGTAATAGTTACAAATAGATACATAAAACAATTATCGCTGTACAACATTCAAATTAAACCAGAGCTAGTATTCCGTTAAAAATCACTGTTTTAACCGTCGAAAAAAACTGTAAGTATTAAACAGAGCAGTGTCCCTTCTGCCACATCCCAACTTATACATTCTATGCCACCGGGTGTACAGTACAGGGTGCGCGCAACAGTATAATTATCATGTTGTTTGTTTTGCAACTTGTGTTACTGCAGTCGCGACGCGGTGGTAATAAGTTATGACTACAAATAAAATGGATATTACTTTATACACAGCTGTATTTTTTTTTTTTCATTTCACCAGTACTATTTATCAGTACTTACATAAGTCTTTGGCGCCTACATGAGGCGAATACTCAAGGAGGTTAAATGTAGAAGTAATATGAACCATGAGTCATGACAAAAGCCTGTGGCTCTAGTATTATATTTTCGATTTAACGTGTTCTGTTTTGGTAATTTAAAGGGTCAAATGAATGTTAAAAAGAATATGGAAAAAAGTGGAAGAACTAAGAAAAAAGGAAGGGACTTCAAGACTTATATAATGACACTGTAAAATTTATTCCTTATCCATTTTTTGTAGTAATGTTGAATAAATTATTCGTTAATTGGTTTTAGAAAAATAGTGCATGTATTTTTTTTAATATTATACTTGCAGTTACATCCATTAACATAAGTCGGGAGGTTTAAAGCTTTTACGTGGATTAAAATATATACGATCAAAAACTAAGTTATACGCAGCACCAGGAGAAACTCCGTTGCGTTGCGGATTAAGGTTGTACAAGTTAGTAAAAACTTGCATACTTATTTTTTCATCTTATTTCGTAAAACGGTTGCTTTTTCCGAACCCACGTTGCCCTGTTCATGCTAATACTAAAAAAAACTCTTAAATCTCATCTAACAAAGTAACCATACCATTTTCCCCAGCCCTAGATTCGAACTCCAGACCCCACAGTTACCAGCCACTTACATTCCAACTACAAAACACAGTTCCAAATCAATAAATCAAATATCGAACAAAAAACGATCGCTACCATTCCAAATTCAAAGCAATTGCATATACAGCTTAACTACGTCACTTGACAATCCGACGGAAGCCATTCCAGCTAAGTGTTTCCAAGCGATAAAAGCAACAACACTCGCTTGGAGGACGCTAAACAAAACATGGGGTATATCATAAAGGTCTCCGTCCCACAGGAGTTGGTTTGTATGTTAAATAGAATTATTTAACATGCCAACTCGTGGCGCAATACAAGTTTGCAACTTACTGAAAGTTTGCCAAGTGGCTTACACATAGGCTGGAGACGGTGTTGGTGATGCTTGGCAAATGTTTGGTCAAATTCATAAATTTGAGAATTGAAACTAACAAATACTTAGAGTAGGCTAAATTCAGGCTAATTCCAATACGATGCTTTGAAAATCATTGGGGGAGACTTTTTTTTGACAGCCCCATAGAGCAATTGGCTAGACACCAGCTTACGAAACGAGCGGCTGCGGGTTCAATCCCCGCACCGAGACAAATGTTAATGTGGTCCGCAAATGTTTGTTTTGCATCTGGGTGTTTGTGAGACACAAAAATATCACGTAGTTTCTGATACCTATAACGCAATATCTTATTGTGGATTCAAGAGTATGTGTGTGACTGTTGAGTGTACTTATTTATTATTTATTTTCAGCAAAAGACACCTTTTGTTTGATGTTGATAATTATAAAAAAAAAAAACATAAAAAATATAAAGGTTTCGTGATCGGTAGTCTTTGAAACTACGTAAATTTAAATAAAAATATACTCCCATAAATCTGCAATCCTTCGAAAGCTATTTTATTCAGTGGGCTGCATAACAAAGGCCATATTTTACTCTAGGAAAGCCAGGTTCTGACACCTTCTCCACTACATTTTAAGCCAAGAATAATCTCAGTTTTGTATAATAAAAAAAAACCAAACTGGCTACACTCCATTGAGCATACGTGAATCATTGACAAAGGGTTGGAGTTAAATATCCTCTGTATATGAGCTAACATTAGTCTTACATAGACTATTCTATCACATTCCGAAAGAATGATATCTTTGATTTGATTTCACTAATGTTGATACATTAGCTAAACCCTCTACCATTGACACGGTTTAGGCCTTAGTCTACCACCCTGGCCTAGTGCGGGTTGGCGGACTACCCACCTTAGATATTCCTTGGAGATTAATAACTTCGAGTGGTTAGGTTAACTCTATCAGTTTATGATAAAATATACCAAGAAGAATACGACAATTTACTGAGAAATTAAAACATGGACAAGACCGGGATGCTTGGCATTTTCTTGGGGAGGCCTACCTTCAGCAGTGGACGGCGATAGACTGAGTATATAAAACATGGGTAAAAGCAATCCAAAACTCATCCTCAAACCCAGTCTGCAGTCAACTTAGAACGGCAAAGGGCCTCTACAGTTGACGACACGCGATAATATTTTAACTGTAGCAGATACCGCGCTACACTCCTTGTTTTTGCGACACATCCCAGCCGTTCAACTTTATAATACTGTTGGCTGTTCTTTAGAGTTTGTTGCGCAAAGTTTGTGTGTTGATTGATATTTGTACATTCATATTGTCGGCCCGCTGTGTTTATGGCTTCGTTTGGATGAATTTATATTATTTTTATCAAATTGTGTTTTGACCTTCAATCTAATCAATTATAGAGTTGGCTATGGGACATAAATTCATCATCATCAGCCAAAAAAGCTTCATTATTGGACATAGGCCTCCCCCAAAGACTTCTAAAGTGCGTCCACCTTCTAAAAAGTTGAGCGTATTTTTATTGATTTGTTTTTTTATTTAAGTTTTGTAGTTCGATTACCAAACTCCATAGCGTTTCTAAATAATTCGTCATGCCTCCAATACTAGGCTATATTAGGATATTCTTCATATCTGTCTCGGAAATAAATTAAATCCTGTACTCCAGAGCGTTAGGGGGTGATAAACGCCCCAGTAGAGATCAAGTCGAGTTACTACATAATCAACCACGCCGCCCAACCGCTCGCAGATATTTAAAGTTGGCAAAGTTGGCAGCACGCGTGCGGGTGAGAGCTGCAAATTTTCTTTATCGCGTAAGAATTAAGGCTGCGCAAGTGGGTTTTGGAATTAAAGTAAGTGTTGTTGGAATGTATACGGCTTAGCGTTATATAAATGCTGGCTTAAATGACTATTATTAGCTTTACTTTTTTTCGCTTTATTTATAATATTTGATTGTCATTTGTCCATCTCGACCTTCTAGTTTTTCATTTACTAATAATGATATGCGAAATCATTTTTGTAATCCAAAAAAGAGAACGGTGTATTTATTCACGATACGCTTGCTGAATATAGGGCGTTTACATCACATATCCAGATCCATACTTATCTTTTGAATTTTTCTTTTTTTTATATATTATTATTAGCCACGGAGATACAGGTAAGCTGAGCTTAATATATCTGCATTACTATTCTCGCTGTATTTAGCACTCGAAGCTCTTCTAGACTCTCTTGTCTTCTCTTCTTCTTCTTCTTGCCCTGTTCCCAGTTTATTTGGGGTCGGCGCAGTATGTTTTAAACTTCCATACATCTCTTCTGTGGTGTTAAATAAACTATGTATATTGTTATCGTTGTTATTTTTTTATTCATTCGACGACTAATTTGCACCTACACACCTACTATTACCACATTATCTACCTACCAATCGTTCTTCTAACATACATAGTGAACTTCCCTATATGCATCCCTAAATCGACAACCCAAAGCCTGCTTATCTAGTCGACGGCGCGCGTTTGATATACAACCAGTGGTTTTTGCCAATTGTTTTAGTTTCAAACGCAAGCTATTATTTAGTTCATTGTATTGCCCACTGCATAAATCCGCCTATCGAAATATCAGCGACGTTCCTACCTCCAACATTCTGCCAGTTGAAATGTTTTTTTGACAAACCGCCGATGGTTTAGTTTCGTTGAATATTCATCAATCCGTTGTCATCCTTTTTTGACGATGTTTTTAGTTTGCTGGACTGAATTTGTAATTGGTGTTTCATTGGGCAGCCAATTTGCTGTGGATTTTTTATTTATACACCTCAGATCGATGTCCGATAAAAGGGGTTTTGAGTTTTGTTGTTTTGTGAAAAACCATTAAGACTGTTAATCGATCCGCTAATCGGTTTGATACGTTATTAAATGAAGCGAAGTTTTCGATAAATTCTCTTAATAAATCTATTTCTTTTAAGTTTGTAGGTTTCTAAAAAACAATTCTAAGCTGAAAGAAAATAATATGTTCATACATCTTCGAGTTCATTGCTGAAACGTGACCTCAAACTGTGTATCTCATGAGAAGGGTATAGTTGACTACCAGGGCTGCTTTTATAGGTGGCCTATATCCAACAGTAGTCTTTTGGCTGATGATGACGATACATCTACGAGACATATTTCAGAACATTCTAGAACTCAATCACTTACACATAACATCCAACATGAGTGAGTCCTCCAGCGTGTAAGCTGGAAACCATGGGTTGGAGACTCGGCAGACCAGCTGTCTGCCGCTGTCTTCCCTTCTCACGTGCCAGGTGAGAATACTCTTCGTCACTTCTCCGTCAACTTCCACCTGAAAGACAAGAATTGTTACTCTCTGACAGGTTGGAAAATTAATATCGTTAAACTGAGTATACAGTTTGTTGTTAAGCTTTATCAGAAAATAAGTGTTGAGACGGGTTTTTTAATGTTTTTCAACTCGATAAACATTTGTTTATATGGTTTTTCACTTCTTTTACTTGTTATGAGTTGTTCCTGCATTTTTATTTCTTCCAGTATTCTTGTAGTATAATTTTTGTCTAAGATGTCATATTTTTTCAAATTCAACTATCTCACCTGTGTTAAAGTAGAATCCACTAGTTTTGAATTGATAAACCAGTCTATATTGGGCGCTGGCTTCGAACCTCGGGTCGTACACACGAATGATCTGTCTTGTCCAGCTCTTGTAGCGCCCGTGCCGGTGACTCGTACGAACTGAGGCTTTACTAAAAAGAAGAATTTATTACACATCATCGTTAGGTCATATTTGATCCCTTACTAGGCAAGGGCTTTCCTCTGTTACAAAGATTAGCTCTGTTAGTTCGCTATTCTAGCGTAGTACGGATTGGTGGACTACACACCTAAGAATATTTTTTTAGGTGCGCAGGTTTCTTTACGGGGTAAACCCCTCAGTTATAGAGAAGTTTTGTGCCCAGTATTACTACTGTTTTTACAAACATACTTCTCTCCCTTTTTTTAGTACTAGTTCACTATAAAGTATATCACCAATTAAAAAGGTTAGTCGATTTTTTTATTATTTAGTTATTTTGCAAATGTCTTCTAAACGCTATATAAACTACTTACAGTCACACAATTAAATCTTCATCAACCCATATACGCCCACTGCTGAGCACGGGTCTCCTCTACCATTGAGAGGGTTTAGGCCATAGTCCGCCACGCTGGCCTAGTGCGGGTTGGCGGACTACACACCTAAGAAATTCCTAAGAACTTTTAGGTGTGCAGGTTTCATCACGATGTTTTCCTTCACCGTTAAAGCAAGTGATAATTCAATTTGAATACACACATAACTTCGAAAAGTCAGAGGTGTGTGCCTGGGGTTCGAACCCGCGACCGCCGAGATTTTCGACCGCGCGCCTAAACCTCGAGGCCATCACTGCTTCATTAATAATATAATAATATAATTAAATCTAGGAAGAAATAATACTAAAGTAGTATCTTGTAAACCATTATTAACGTCTAGGATAATCATTTATCATGTCATTATCAACCTAGATCTCGTATGTCACAGAATAACTTTCGAAATACTTTTGGCACGAGTAGTGTTTGAAGCTTCGCCAATCATTGGAGTTAACTTTAGTTCGTAAGATGTGTTAATATCGCTGTTATGAGTTTGAGTTTTTATTTGATCCAATAAGGAATCGTAACTTTCTTAAACGCTTTAGTAGTGAAAGTGTAAAACAAGATAAGTATTATAATTATTATATTTATTTTTCAGTTTTAGATTTTATTTTTAAGAGAACTATTTGCCACAGTTACATAGTTCCTTCATTCATTATATTTTTAAGTACATAACTCACCTAAAATTTCCTCGTTTATAATAATTTGTCCTATTTTATCTTAATGGCATACCTCTTTATTGAGGTAGTACCATCAATATGTTTATATCATAAATCAATAACCACACTGTATTTTTCAGACATCGACCCCAATATCTTTACTTGCACGTCGATCACTTACACTTAAAACCCAACATAGTCATAAACACTTACAAAATAACTTAATAGTGACATCTCTATACTGTGGCTGTAGTAGTGGAGGCTCGACACGACACTGGAACTTGGTGCCAGCCATCTCCCTGGACAGCGAGGGTATGTGGAGCTGGCAGACTGAACCCTCCCTGGTGTACGCGAGGCGGTCCTCTCCACGATACCAGGACACGTCTGGGTGTGGTTTTCCTGTGAGACAAATAAGATAAATACACGCTAGACTAAGATAGTAGTCTTGTGTCGTAGATTTCAGAGGCTAAGAGACACACGGAGCCGAATCGATTCTGCAGTCTTGATTCGCAAGTTATTGACTAATTAACTGCGCCACGGGGCTGTCAAATAGATTTACATTGGCTGGATGAGTAAAAGACGAAATGCTAGCAATTTATAAATCATTGTTTTATTAAATCTACGTTCAAAGAATATTTCCTGAATCTATAAACCGAAAAATTGAAAGGAAAATTATATTGATAAAAATACGACACAGTACATTTTATTTTGTCTGAAGAAACCAAAAAACACTGTGTAACAAATATTCACAAAATTCAATATAAAAAATTCCAGTCAAAACTAATTTTAAAGTGGACTTACCTCTCGCTGTATAAAATATTTACAAAAATCGCTTTTAAAAAAATCCAGTCATACTGCTAATATTAAGGTTGACTTACCACCCGCAGCTTGACAGGACAGAAGCAAACTCTGTCCTTCCCTAAATGGTCCAGCGTGGGACCCCAGGATCTCTCTTCCTTCTGAGTCGTATATTCGAGGTGGCTCAGGTGGAACTGCAGAATAAAAATTGTAATAGACAAAAGTAGGCTTATACACCACATGTCGCTCGTTTTGTCTTAAATAATATGTAAGCAACATTTTGGGTTCATAGCTAGCTCAAAATTTCCGAAGGACAAATCACATTTCCCAACTAAGGTATAGAACCTAGGATTTAAGGATTACAGGACGCACACTTTTACCGTGAGATCACGAGGCTATCAAGAACAGTTAATGCTAGAATATTATATGAGAGTAAATATTTTATCCTCTCCATTATGCATAACTAAGGCAGAGACCCTTACCTATAATAGTCAAGTTGATCCTATAATTCCTGGTGGGAGAATCAACGTAGTCTATCCTGCAGCGGTAGATACCTTCGTCGTACCGAGCGACGTTCTCCACGGCCAGGTGAGCTGATGACGGGTCAGACTCGTTGAGGACGAAGTGGGTTCGAGCGCCGAACTCCCCAGCCACGGCCCAGTGGACTGGCGGACCGTTTCTGAAGTCCACACTAGGAGAGAAAAAGAAAAAATAGATTAAGGCTTGCGATGCATATTCAATTTAATTTTAGAAGATTTTTTGATAAAAATATCTGCGGTAGTTTGTCGAGGTTTCTTTGTAGTTTCAGGTTTTCATAAAAATATATGCGATAATATTTAAATCCTTAAGGGAGTAGTAAAGATCTATTTCTACATCCACGGATCGTTTATGTTTTTATTGCTCTCCCTAGCCATATTTTCAGCTACTGTATTGCTGTCAATAAATTCACATCGGAATACTCACATCATCATTTGTCACATATCATCATTTATCACAAATAAGGCATCCCGACCGTCCCCACGAATTGTTGCCACTTAGTTAAAGCCATTTAATAATTGTAAAATTCATGCATTTTAAAGTCCGTAATTAGCTAGCATTTTTCATATCATTCATGATCAGTCTTTAAATTCGTTGCCTCAGTTCTTCTCTTCTGCAAAAATATTTCAACCTAATAACTTCGAAACATCAAACAGATTTAATTGCGGAATTAAATCAATCTCGAATTTTATTGTCGAATAAAATTGTAGCAGGCCGGAACCTGCCTAAACCGTTGTAGTGAATCACCGATGAGTAATTTGGGAACAAACACGCATCCTGTAGGAAGCAATACAGCAAGAGTCGGCCGAGCTCCCGTTTGGAAACCGTCCAGATGTAACCCAGGGGAATATTTGTTTGGAACCACCCGGCGCCTCGTATTTTGATCGGAGGGAATCAATATAATGTATGGGGTACAAATATTTTCATTAATGCTACATCGAAGATAGTAGGATGATCATTATTAGTGAGATTTTGTGTTGGGGCCTAAATCTAGAATGAGGCCACTATATATGACATTTGAATGACGATATTCGTGAGAAGTGGAGCTACAGTGGCGTAACTTGTAATATGAATAGGCTAGCCGCTCTCTAGCGGCTGGTTACTCTCAACCATATGGTATCAGTCCACGTAAGCCCCACTTTTGGAGCTCCTATACAACTGAGGCGGTTTAGGCCTTAGTCCACCACGCTGACCTAGTGCGGATAAAAATAACGTTTCGAAGATTTTTTTAGTTATGTGTTCCGCATTGAGCATTCGTTTTCGGTAAGGTATATGCGAGTTGTGATCCAGCGTAAATTGGAATGCCTATAATACAAGATTTTTTGTACAAATGTTGATATTTTAGTTCCGTGGGTGTGACTAAACATTTTTATTTTCGTAATTTAAATTTCAGCTTTTTTATCATTTAGTTTTAGAGTATTTAAATCAAGGAACTGTTGCAACAAATGAGACCAAAATACTGCTTGCTACAATAAAATGTTTCCCATTTCCTCGAGATTCTTTTTAACGCAGCCTCCTAAACACTAACCGCATTTGTCCATTTACAGAATGGTCCAAAAATCCAGACTAAATTTTGTCTAGACATTCATAGCGTCTAGACTCCGGAATACCTAATTTAAAATACATTTTATGCATATCTAAATCTGTGGGATACGTTTGTTCGGCAGTACATCCTTTTGGAGTGGTGCCAACTGTGAAATGGTCAAGGTACTCTACACAGCCTTCCTTTGTACCGCCTTGTTACTTAATAGAGACGAAATAATGTGTGGTTTGCGTATTCTTGTAACAGATATTCTGATAGAATCGGAACCGTCTTTGTGTGGATTTAAGAAAGAGATTTGGCGAGAAAATAAACAAGTGAGTATCAGAAAAAAGTTTTACTTTTGATATAAATTAGTCAAGGCTCAGGCTTACTCCACCAAGCTCAGGTTTTAGTATGTTATACACAAAATATACCTTATATAAAGCTACTGTTCAGCATGGGCTTCCTCTAGCTCTTAGAGGACGTGTAAACTCATGTTGTTCCATCAGCATAACCAGATCAAGAACAGATATGATTCATTATATCTATGTTAATTTTAGTAATGAATTATCACGTTTTTTTACGCTGATGAAAAACATTGTTAGAAACCCTGCACTGGGCAAAATTCTTACGAATCTCAACCTACACCAAGCCTAGGAATAAAGCCTAAACGCTTCCCCCTAAAAGATCGCTTGCATTGTTTTTTTTTTCATTTTTTTTTAGGTCTAATATAAATAGTGTATCTTCTTTTTTCCCCCAAAAATCTACCCGGTAATTAAGATGACAGTTGTACAAACGACAACATTAATCTTTCAGTACGTAAGCTGGAGCCGGGGGATTGTCGCACTGATCTTGGCGGTTCGCCAGCGTGGGTAAACGAGTTCGATGCTGGTTAACGCAAGATAACACTAATTACCACCTGCAAAATTGCTGTTGAATTTTTGCTGTTATTCGATTAAAAAGCTAGGTCGTCGAAGCGTTTTGGAATTACTGTCAGATATGATGAGAATTTTTATCAAATCGTATATTTTGTTATTTATACTATCTTTGTATTGTATCGTGGTCTTGCGTAACAAGTATTTGACATATTATCTAGAAGTCTAGGGTTCGATTGCTGCAATGGAAAACAACAAACCACAACAAAGGTATTAACCATCATGATATGAAACCGTATGAAAGCTGATTGTAGCACCCGGTAGAGTCGTCCGATTTGTTGTTGAAACTAAGAGCTTGGGTCAGATATCCATGAACATATTATTCAGCTTCATGTCAGTCTTTCCACATATATATTGTTCTAGCGAACTATTAGCGTGACTCTACCCACTGTAACAGCTTAAAGAAATATTTTATTGCAAGGCCTATATAAACCTATATCTATATAAAAAATATGCTTTAATGGAATCAAATCTATTTTTTTATTTATTTCTGAACACTTTTTCGTAAACACTAGAAAATAACAAAATAAAAATATAGGTAACATCGAAATAAGATTTAATCACAAATGTCGGCCTAATCGCGATTACCATTATTTTAAAAAAGTCTTATTATTTTATCTAAGCCACCAAACACGCTAAGAGCATCTCATAAATAGGTCACGACCGGCGCGTCCAGAGACCGAACTTTGATTATGATTAAAAAGTTATAGCAGCCTGCTTAATATGTTAATTCAATTTATTTATTAATCACTTCAACTTGTCAGAAGAAACTGTTTATGCGTACACCGTTCGCACCTTTACAGCTTTAGTTCTTAGAGGCTAAAGACTATGAATTTATTATGCGTCTATTTAATTTTGTTTAAAGTAGAATAACGTTTTAAGACCTTTATTCACGTATAAACACTCATGTCTGGAGTCCCTATAGAGTAGGCAGAGGTGAATTTCTGGATCCAAATTTCTCACGTGTAGTAGAAGAGCTATTTGCGGGTTTCTTTCCAAACTACTAGCTGATGCTGAAAGTTTCTAATAGAAAAATGCAATAACGCTTTTAGCCAGGTCTAGAAACGGAATCGGAATCTTTATATATCGCACCGCACAGACCGTAAGGCAACGAGGCACTCTTAATTTGCTTATGTGGCTTTGATTAATTTGTTTCTGAGTTATGAACCGGTGTTTGCGAGCGACAGATAGTACAATTCTAGTATCAGTACAAGCTGATATACGTACATATCTTTCGTGACAAGATTTTTTACAGTTACTACAAAAACCTGCACTCACAGGATAAAACCTGCCATCTATAGCTACCCAAGTATGTCACATCCCTAAATTATTTTCATATACAGATCAAATAAGTACATAATCTAATAAGCTAACATGATGATTGGAATGCCGCTTTATGAGACGAATCTCGACTCTGTCGGATTAATTTATCAATTTCATTGTTTCTACAATATTAACGTTATGTGACATTAACAATTCAAGGAGCTTTCATCGTAAAATATTATTAGTCATCTCCCGAACGCATAAAACAAAACTTCTTAAACCTAGACCTTAGTCATATAAATCAGCATTAAGTAGAGCCCGAATAAAGTCTTAAGTATCGCTTAAATTCCGAAGTTGACTTTATGAATAGACATCGGGATGGGACCAATAAATTATATACTACAATGATATGATTAAAAGAAAAATCACTAAATACATCCCGATGGGGCCATTAAAAAGTTCAATTTGCGGACAACAGATGATCGTTGAAAATATCAGTGTGGGACGCTCGTAAAATTCTCTTCGGATCTGAGAGCCGTTTTAATGCGGCGTCTGCACCGCAATAAACCAGGGCTAGCTCGGGCTTACTCTATGCGGAGCTGAGAAAACGTAGAGACTTTACTCTAGGTCTATAGTATATAGATAGTGTACAGGTGTATTCAGTCCGTGATCGGAAACTTAGGCAAAAAATAGCTAGGGTGATCATAATCCTGTTGGTGCTAAAGATAATTCCGACAAAAACTATAATAATATTGACATGTTTTGAAGGTCCCAAAAATATAAACCGATGACGTAATAGTTAACAAAACCAACTTCAAAAATATTTCCGCTTACATTATTTTTCTTGTAATATTTAATGAAATGTTTTAGTGTATGAAGTGTAAATAAAATACTTCACATTTTTATTTTTCGAATCTAATGTGGTGCAGAGATGTATTACTTTGTAATCTTTTAAAAATCACTCTTCTATTATACATCATTCGTAGCTCGACGTAATCTCATCACGTAACCAATTTAGAAGATCCCGCAAAACTTGACAAATTCTCCTCACAGTCTTACGGTAACAATTTGAGTGGGTGCCGGGAGGGATCATTTTACACTGGACTCTCAGACTATGCTCTCAATGTCCCTTTAATAGTAGGTTGCCTTAAATAAAACGAATGTTCTTCGAGATAAAGTCCGAACAGTCTTTCACGTTTACGAAGCAATACCATAACTTTGGAGACCTTTAGAAGACTCTATGACATCATAATCTATTTGTCAAATGATTGTTAGTGAGGGTAGACTATTGAATAGACTGGACTTGAAGTACGTAAATGCAATAAATGGCCTAGTTTTCTATCTGTCTATTTATCTTGCTGTTATGTTCGGTAAGTCGACTCGATGTGATGAATTTTGGATTCAGGAAGAATTTCAGTGCAGGCATAAATCTGTACCTACGAGTATGCTTTAATTTTTAATTTGTTACAATATGAAATTACTGAATCGCACTTGTCTATATTAAGCAAATTTGGTCTTTAAGAACCCCTTTATTCAATGGAGAAAAACAATATTGCTTAACATCGGAACCCGTAAGACAATTACACCCTGTCCGAGCTTGCTCTTTCGCACCATTGAAAGTTGGTCCTTACTTACAAAATAAATAACACTCGAAAATGGTTAAGCCAAAATTTAAATAAAAATCTTGCTTACGAGGCGCAAGCATTAATTCCGACAATTAGAGCTTGTCACTTGGGATCATGTCGGAAACCTGGATCAGTGCAAACTTCCTGAGTCTAACTTTTTGGATAACGTCCAACAGGATACGGCGAGCGCTGGTAAAAGTAAACGGACAAGTTAAGACATAAAGCACTTTATGTAGACAGCGGCGAAGATATCCCCACTAATATAATAAATGTTCAAGTTTGCACGGTTTGAGGTCTTTGTTACATAGTCATGTAAAATTAAATTTGTATAATTTTTCATTCAGTTGTGTAGTCCGCCAACACGTACCTACTAGGCAAGCGGTTTGGGCTAAGGCTTAAACCCTCTCAGTTCTGAAATAGACCCGTGAAACTAGACATCACACAATTATAGTGCGTTGCTTTTTGGATTCTGTTCACCACTGGTCAAGATCACAATGTCATGTCACAATATAACCACCGCACTTGGCAAGTCCTAAACTATTTATTTATGCTTTTTACAACTTGCTTATGAAGGCGGACTTAATGCCTGAAACATCCTCTAACAGTCAACCTTAGGGTGATGCAGATATAAAATAGTAATCTCATTCTTACATCACTAGCTGAGACAGTAAGTAGTTGCTGCTGTTCCTACTTCTAAAACAGCGTAAGGCACTCTTACTCTGTTTAGGCGTACATCAAGAGTTGGGATTAAAGCTGATTGGTGCGAGTTGTTGGCAGTTTGCCAGGGCGCACCTCTGCCAGTAAGCTGTTGAAAGATAGTCTAGTTAAAGCAACTGAAAATGAGTCCCTTGGGGTATGTAACATGGTATGTTTCATACATTTGGCTATAAATTTAGTTATTATTTGCATAGATGTAAGTGAAAGATGATTCTGGGGGTATAAATAACAAAAGTCACACATAGTTCTGACCTCACATTGCGATAAAAGTTTTGTGTAATGGGTTTTAGAGACTATGAAACACTTTTTTGCTCACATACAAATATTTTCAAATTACACAAACAATTGTATTGGTTCGGGGACCGAACATACTGCCCTTCGTTTTCACAAACTAACTGCGCCAAAGGACGGTCTAATATGTGGTATATTAAATTAAAAAAATACGCACTAATAAACTTTACTTTTAGCAAAACACACGCAGACATTGTGCTATGTCAATGCTGATTCCTGATGGTATGGGTCATTTTTATTTCCCTTGCTATTTTAAAGAATTCTCTAATTCATAAACCTACTAAGACCTTATTTTACTAAAGAATCGAACCTGGGGCGTCTAGACCGAAAGGGTCAAACTTGTGACGCGCAAACAAAAGATGATCATTACATTATTAAAACCATTCAACATATATCCATTATTGAATATTACACAAATTTAAAGTAAATTCGTGTTAAAACCAGATAATATATTGGATCAATATGAAAAATTATAGTAATTTCCAACAAACTTAATAAACTACGAACTTATGAAGCCAAAAACAGGTTAATGTTACTTTTAATATATCGAGTTTAAATTTTAACAATATATATGGAATTACATACAAAAATACATAATCTTAAGCCTGTATTCCCCGAAGGGGTAGGCAGAGGTGCACTTCTGCACCCACATTTCGCCCATGTAATAGGGGACGAGCTTATTGCAGTCTTTCGAGCACATTGTCGGTTTTTTTTATGTATGTATATACTAAGGTATCCCTTGAAATCGAACCCAAGGCCCCTAGATCCATAGCACATACTTACGCCACGCGACCACGAGAAAGTTATCACATTAAAAACTCAGCAACAAAAGTAATTAAAATCAATTTAAGTTTGGAAACGATTCACTTTCCAATGAGTTACCACACACGAGACTTGATATAATGTTTTATGCAAATTTGAGACGTAACAAATCGTGAATTATAGTTTGGCAATTAATTTCGCCAGCCTTCAGTGATTAAGGGGCATTATTGGATTGTTTTAATTAATGCACAGATTTATTTATTCCATTTTCAAAAGGGGAGATTTATGAAGGATAATATGAGGAGAAAAGGACGGATTTTATTTGAGTATTATAAATGCAGTGGTGTATAATACAATATAGACGACATTATATGTGTATTCCTGATCGATGGAATAAAACTTGTACGCTACTATAGTAGGGACAAAAATAAATCATCATCACCTCATAATATTCGTCCCACTACTGCCTAGTAGATACTACTGCATACATACCCTATCAAATCGAAAGTTAAATCAACAAAATAACTTTATATCCGCGAGTTTTGTCTCTGTTCTCTAATTGTAAGTACATAGATCTGATAAGGTTATTTTTTCTTGTTGAAGTGAAATTTAAGTTTTGTGGTTTTTTTTTGTATAGTTTTGTTAATTTTAGTTTGTTTTTTTATGGCTTGGGCAACTTAAAAGTTTTGTACATAGGTTCCTTAATTGCTATGCAAGCGTATGCTAAACTTTTTGTAGTACTATCGTGTATCTGACTTGGCATTTTAACAACAAAATTTAGCCCCAAGCCCTCCAGTCGATAGGATAAAAAAATGTAGTTTGCGAAATTGAATTGCCCCGAACTGCCCGTCGTCTTTTTCTATAAGCCACGTTCGTTAATCTGCTAAGTGCTACAGATGATTCCTACTTGTTTTGTCTATCGGACACGTTGGGAACGCTGGAAAGGAACAAAATGTGTTCTAATCCCAAAAACCATGTTAACGCTCTTTGAGTTAGGTAGTGCCCTACATTCCGAGTATTGGGCCGATCGACTAGTGGATCCATGTATGAGAGACATATGAAGTACATTCGTCCTTAGTAAGATGTACTTTTTATTTAAATTGATAAAAAGTGAAACCACACAACATCGTAAGCACTATGCATTGATTTGGTAACTAGAAACATCAATTTCCTGTTATCGTATTTCCGGTCTGCTTATTCTTCTTTGCATAATAATAAAAATAAATAAACTGACATTCCATTATTTTTTTTCACGCTATACTGTTGTTAGTCATCTTAAAAGAACGGCCATGGTATTGAAATAAATTTGCGACCCTTTATTACCAGTGTACATTACAAACGTGATCGTCTCACCAACAAAGATCCGAATATATGTATTTTGAATCATAAATAATCACTGTCTTTTGTGGTACCAGCAACCATAACAAAAATCAAGAAATATAGACCCTAACATCATATAAATAAACAGCAAATTCGATCAAACACACAATTCCCATCATCTAAGCATGATTCCTCTCCTCTTACATCAAAATTTGAATATATCCCCTCCAATTCGAATGCAACATCTGTCGAAATGGAGAGAGCTGTTGCCGTGGCCACCGTCTGATTAATTAAACCGATAACAATCGTGGCAGACGCTAACAAATTGAAGTAACCCGACTTAAGACAGACAGCTATCGATCCCACGTTTGCCCACCTATTTGCCGAGATTCCGGGGGTTGGAATATTTTTACATATTAATATTGATAGATGTAACTGATATTGGAAGAAAAGAGAGTTTTTTTAGAGTGGGGATGAAGAATGAGATGGACGGGATCATTACTAAAAACAATCATCACCAACCCATTAGAAAACCTCTGCAACAGATAGGGTTTAAGCCTTAGTCTACCATGCTGGTGCATGTTTGCGGACTAAGCACCTAACGAAATATTCAAGAATTTTAGATGCACAGTGCAATGGTGCTAACCATTGAAGTATAGCAATAGAAAGTACTTACTGTCGGTTTTTATCATATAGGGTGTAAAAAGACCATGATCGAAGACTCAGGCAGGGAATAGTAACGGTGATTACAAATGGAATATACCTTAAAAAAATTGAATATAATACGTTTACATTTAATACTTATATTGTTATGAACAGCAGTGATGATGGTTAGCAGTGATGGCCTCGAGGTTTCGGCGCGCGGTCGAGAATCTCGGCGGTCGCGGGTTCGAACCCCAGGCACACACCTCTGACTTTTCGAAGTTATGTGTGTATTCAAAATTGAATTATCACTTGCTTTAACGGTGAAGGAAAACATCGTGATGAAACCTGCACACCTAAAAGTTCTTAGGAATTTCTTAGGTGTGTAGTCCGCCAACCCGCACTAGGCCAGCGTGGTGGACTATGGCCTAAACCCTCTCAATGGTAGAGGAGACCCGTGCTCAGCAGTGGGCGTATATGGGTTGATGAAGAAGAAGAAGAAGATTGTTATGGAAACTTCTATTTTTTTTTAATTTTGCTTTTTAAATTTTATCTTCTTCGTTGTTTTAAACACACCCTCACAAAATCCACACATCTTTTTAATCTTTGTCTTTTCTACTACCATCAATTTTATTCTCCATTCCAATCATTGGAATTCACCTATATCAATTCCTCAAGGGATATAGACGCGAAAATTCGTAGAACTTAAATTTATTCCACGGAAAACTCATGCCATCCCCCGGGGTACAATAATATAACTTCCATTTGTACGAGCCCTCTACTCTGAGACGTTGGTAAGTCTTTATTGTAAGCACAGCGCATTCAGGCCGTTTTGTACTCCCTAGAATTAATTTGGAAACCGCTAAAACATCTGTGATTAATTAAATTCTGTATCTGATACTGTTGTTTGTGTTATGATAGTATTTTTGTTTTGACATGTAATTAATTTGCTTTTG
This sequence comes from Cephonodes hylas, assembly GCA_030295005.1. Classification (NCBI taxonomy): domain Eukaryota; kingdom Metazoa; phylum Arthropoda; class Insecta; order Lepidoptera; family Sphingidae; genus Cephonodes; species Cephonodes hylas. The sequence continues at coordinate 10,698,882 of AP025379.1, read as the reverse complement.
GTGTACGTATATTTCGATTACGTGTTTGATATTTGCTTTCTAAAATGGTGTGGTTTGGATTGTGTTATATAGGATCTGGATTTGTATATAATATTGATTTTGGGTTCGGGCCCATTTTAGTTCTAGGAAGAGGTATATTTCATTTGACCTAATATGTAAAATTTGGAATGTCTGCAATACCAATAATTAATACTTTGAATACCTATCGATGAGAGCTACGAAAATATTTGCTTATTTATCGTTACTTCGTGTTCATTCGACGGAATCATTTAATACAAAACTAAAAAACGCCTCTCATAGTTTTATGAGCAATATGTTTTGCAATTGCTTTATGCCGATTTAGGTCTTATTCTACCTTGATTGATTTTAATTGAAGATCTCATCTACATCCCCACCAGCAATCATTCAAATCCGTCAAAGAGTTTTTCCGTTTATTCATTACAAACACACCATACATACCCTATCCCTTCATAACTCTACTACATTATCCTAAATCTCTCATCCAACAACCTACTAACAAAAGGGTAAAAATAGAATATTCAATTTCAACAGGTACCAGATTCGTGTAAGAAAGTTTCACCTGTTCGACAGGACAGGCGCAGGGGAGGTGCGAGTCAATCCGCTGTAATCCCAGATCCCGCGGGATCTATCGGGAACCAATAACGTTCCCAACTTTCGGACAGTTTGTTTTCCCGGCCCCTAGTCTTCGTAATCACTGCGACATTATTTGAACGGTTAATTTGTTTTTATTTTGACCTTTTGTGTCCACGTGTTGGATTGTTCGAGAAAGTTCTGGAATTGGTTTTAATTTTATTACTTTAAAGGTAGGAGTAGAGTTGGAATTTTAGTCCATTTATAAAAATATAGATGTCACTATGGCTTTGAGGTTAAGGCACGCGACTGAGAATCTCGGTCGCGGGTTCCAACCCCAGGCATACACCTCTGACTTTTCGAAGTTATGTGTGTATTCACATTGAATTATCACTTGCTTTAACGGTGAAGGAAAACATCGTGATGAAACCTGCACACCTAAAAAGTTCTTAGGAATTTCTTAGGTATGTAGTCCGCCAACCCGCACTAGGCCAGCGTGGCGGACTATGGCCTAAACCCTCTCAATGGTAGAGGAGACCCGTGCTCAGCAGTGGGCGTATATGGGTTGATGAAGATTTCCTTTTGGGTAATTAATAGTTGAATAGATAAAATTCAACTTAAACAACTATACAATAATCCATTTAAGACATTAAAGAATTTAAAACGAGCACGAATAACAACTGTTAAAATATGACACAAACATACTGTAACCTAAAACCCGTGTTGGAAAATATATTTTCAGCAAAACTCAAGTCAGCTTGCTTCTCCGTTACCTGTCCTTTATATCGTGCGGGTTAACAAAGCGAGATATGTTATAAAAATCGCCAAGTGTTCGTGAACGTGACCGGAATCGTGAAACTGGACAGTACGCCCAAAATTTGTTATCCTTCGTCAGAGGACGCGTGACTAGTTATGTAGTGGAATCAAATGTACATGAATTATCCTTTTTTATCCTGCCACGGGATTACATTATTGGACTAAGGCGTCGATCTTCTAAGTTGTAGAAGGCCCATGCCTAGGAGTATATGGGCTGATAATGATCTCAATAATAACTAATGATCTAAATACCATATTTTTACTACAAAAAAGAGCAATAAGATGCGTATACACACTTAGCTCTAGACATTCTCTAAGAGAAAAGTTTAAGGAAATTGGTAATTTGACAGTAGCATCTCAATATATACACGCAAATCTTATGTATGTCCATAAGAATATTAATAAATTTAAAAAGTATTCTGACATACATGATAGAAATACACGCAATAAAGATAAATTAGTAACTTATAAGACCAGGCTCCACAAGATCAGCAAATCTTTTAAGGGTTACTGTGTACACTTCTACAATAAAGTCCCTAGTCATATTAAGGCTTTGAAGTATCATACATTTAAAGAAACTACTAAGAAACAACTATGTAACAAAGCCTACTATACAATATCAGAATATATGGAGGATAACGAAGCCTGGGCATAATTAAAATGTTACTGTAATCCCAGGTTTGGCTGAGTTTACTTTAATGGACATGGCTGTACGTACGTAATTATTGTTTTAGTAATCCGTAAGCAATTAGGTATGTCATGCTCGCTGAAACGTCTGTGCTTACGGCGGCGTCGTGTGCCGGGTCGGTCACTTCCCTATGAAATGGTTGAGGAGGCCGATGGGTGGCACATGCGTCATACTCGTGAACGGGTGCTGTTTGTGTGGACTGGTCTGCCTAATTTGCTTATTTCCATTCATGAAATTTTAACTCGGTTAGATGACAGTCTCTCCATTTAAGATGAATATGCTGTTCTAATATGCAACACAAAATTCTGATATTGTATCAATGAGCTGCTCGAATTCGGGAAATTAAGTCCTTGTAACAATATTGTAAGCTATCTCTTGATTGGAAAAGAGCAACAGTAGAGTTTCTTGCCCGTTCTTCTCTAGTGATGACTGCCTTCCGAACAGGGTGGTAAAATTTGAAATGACTGAATCTAAGTGATGTATTTGACATTTTATGGATTCAATAAATATTATTTCATTTCATTTCATTTCTCTGGAAGCCCTTACGAAAATCTAAGATTCAACTGGTAGAGAATTTCTGGAATTAAGTTCCCTTTTACATGGTTTATGCGTAAAATGTTAATAACGATGATCATGAATCATACACTGCCTCGAAAAGTCAGAAGTGTGTGCTTGGGGTTCAAGCCCGTGACCGTCGAGATTCTCGACCGCGCGCCTAAACCTTTACAGCATCTCTACTTATCTACATTGGTTACTTATAAATAGAACCAAATATTACCTAATCATCTGCACAACAAACTACCAAAGCGACATGATTTTTCCCCGATTATTTCCTAATTCCTCGTACTTATAATCCCGACAGGAGTCCATCGTTTCCGCATTATCGGCACAGCTTAAGGGCTCCGCCCGCGAGAAACTTTGACCCTAATTTGAGGTGCGGAATGAACTAAAGTTATGGACTTTGGTGAGAATCTGTCGGATCAAACATTCTTTCGCAGTGGATATTAGTGAAAATTCTCGTGGGTTTCAACTTTTTGCTCGGAATACCGAACATACTTTAGATGGGTTGATGCAAGGGAAATTAAATTTTAACTTGATAAGGAATTATTCGTGGTAAGGGGGAGGGTTGCCAATACTCGCCACGCTTGGCAGGTGGGTTGCCTGGCGCAATATAATATACGAGTATATTATGACATAAACTTAATATGATGTTATTGTTTGACGAATGTTTTTTTTTTTTTTTTTAATAAGAAAAGTCGTGGGGAGGCCGTTCCTTTCATAGCGCATTAGAAGTCATTGAGGGAGGCCTATGTCCAGTAGTGGACGTATTTCGGCTGATGGTGAAGGAATTATAATTTCATTTTTATTAACATTACGACATAGCATGACTACTAGAGAGCTTAAAAGAAAAAGAAAGAAATCACAACAGAGGTGGTATACAGGGTGTATTTAGACCGTGATCGAAAACTGAGGCAGGTAATAGCGAGGGTGATCACAAACCCAGTGGCGATATTAAAAACCCCGACAAAAAATAAAAATTTTGACGTTTTCCATACAACCATGGGTGTTAAAAGTATGTGGTTTGTATGGAAAACCTCAAAAATTTTATTTTTTGTCGAGATTTTCTTTAATGCCAGGGGGTTTGTAATCACTATCGCTATTACTTGCCTCAGTTTTCGATAACGGTCTAAATACACCCTGTATATACAAATTTCGTGTTGTTTCACTACAATAAAACAAAAGGTGAATTGGTTTCCAGCGCCCAAAATCTCTGAATGTAGGCCAGCCGTGATGTCCCACACAAAGTAATCCGTCAATGGATTGCAAACCCACATTTCGTTTTTAAAGTTTTTTTTCATGACACGTGGCTGAAAATAAAATAAATACAATGTTTGTAACATAGAAAGTATTGCTTTTTTATCTACTGGGAAGTTAAGAGATGATCTGATATTGGTTTGTTTAAGAACTTAGCTTCTATTTTATCCAACTTAGTTATAATTTGCATTTTAGTATTAAATCCATACCTAGCTGATCAGTATATATTAACAAACCATTTTAATTATATGTTTAAATATAAGTGTAACCAGATATGTATATTACGCAAATATTTTTTATGTACGGCCTGTTTATAAAAACATTTTGCATCATCTCTCCATCACCCTAAGACAGACCGTCAGAGGCTTATATACAGTTTTGTATATAAACATACATACATAAATAAATTGCTTTCCTCACGATGTTTCCCTTCATCATAAATAACATAATACATATTATTCGATTAATACTAAATAGTATACTGCACATAATTCACCGTGGATTTCAATTATCGCTCACGTCATTTCTATAGGGCTTCACAGTGTTCCTAGCGGTGACCTAACCTGGATCTATTATTGCCAGTCTACAGAATGCTTCCTTGTAATAAGCTGCTATATTGATTTATCTCGGTTGTCCTGTATGCGACACGTGAATTCTTAGGTTCAAGTCTTAGGTCTTAGTTCGATTTTAGATAGTAACAGATGATGCACGGGCATAAATTCAGATAAACTCTCGAAAAATCAATGCTGTATTAATGTGATGCTATATAAGCTTACGTTCTTGAAACGGAAAGTAAAGACGCTTCTGGTGCGTTTTAAGTACCATGGAATAGGTACCTAATTGTTTTTCGAGCCTAACAAAAATTACAATTTAAAATGGCGTAATAATCAAACCCTACCCTTAGTTGATAAAGCTTATGCCCAGCAGTGGGTATTTTATTGGATTGATATTCTAAGAAAATATGTAGCTCGCAATATTTTCTATCCTTATTCTCAACTCATAGACTTTCATGTAAGTCAGTCTTTTCGAGCGTTTATACAAAACTAGAACTAGATGTTAGTTCTTCCTCATGTTTGCCTTATTAACATAGGTTTTTGATTGTTTAATTTAAAATGGACTACCTCAGCATCAAACACCTACCATTAAACAGACAAAAGAATCTTAGAATACACTACAGCCTGCCATCTATTTTTGTACCAAATATCATCTGAATCAATCTGATATTCTGGAATTGACAATTTACCTATCATAAATCAAATAAACGCGTCACGAAAGATCAAACGCATCTCCAAATGTCAATTAATTAGACGTATTCAGTTACACATCCCAATTCCCGGGCGCCATTGTTCTCGGGTATTTCAAACTGTAATATTGCTCCTTTGGTTACGTTGATAGTTTGTCAATGATTTCGTACGTAGACACTGTAACTTACATTCCAGAAAGGGCTGAGTGTTGCAATTTGTAAGTAAAAAGGAGGAGATTTTACGGAAGCATTTTTCGTGCTAATAATATAAGAATTTAGTATTGAAAAATCATCAGACTACCTGAGAGTTCTAAATCTAATGGCATATATTTTTGTTGCAAGATCTGGAGGTTTCATTATCATCAGCCGAAAGACGTCCACTGGTGGACATTGGCCTCCCCCAAAGACTACTTAAGCGCTATATTGGAAACAGCCTGCATCTAGCGGCTTCCTGCAATCTTCATTACATCATCAGTACACTTTATGAGTGTCTATACGTAAATATTAAACATACGATTATCATTGCTATTAAAAGCAATTTATTTTACCGCCATGACTTTTCTATGCCTAAATAATATTTAAAAAAAAATATTAGTTATGTGTTATCATAAACAACGATTCGTTTAGTTATTTTAGTTTACTAAAAGTACGTCAGTGGATATTATTTATCGTTTAAAATGACTTTACACTGAATACTTCTATTTACAGCTTCACATTATCACTCCATCAGTCAAACGCTTAAAAGTGAACGGTCTTGAAATGTAGTCTAAACGTGGGTCTTTTTCGGTAGATTTATTACTGAAAGTAATCTTTTTTTATTTGATGGGCATTTTATTTTTATTGTATAGATTTGTCGGTACTTTTAGTGTGTAAGATCAAACCTAGGAGTAGGAAAAATATTGGGTTTTTACATACACACAGTGGCGGTACTTCCATAGAAGCCCGAAAGCCCGACTTGCCTTACATAGTTCCGAATAACGAACTTAACGATTGTTTATTTATAAAATAACGCTATAAACGTGAATGTGAGTACTAACCGGTAGGTATTTATTAGTCCTACGTACCAAAAAAAATATGCTGCTACTAAACAAACATTTGGGCTTGCCTTAGTTTGACACCCTAGGCACGCCACTGCATACACACATAGCTTCATTTTTGTATTTTGCACTCACAAATTTAGACAGGTACCTATGTATCAGTCCCACATAAAATGCGAGCCTATTTTTGTTTTTCGGGCACATTATCAATCACCGTGCGTAAGAAGTTTTCTAATGGAAAATCTTAATAATAACCCCCCATAAATCGAACCCGGGACCTCTTAGTTTTGACATTTCAAATAGGCGATAAAACCCCCTTAATTTGATCGTTCCGTTTGCAGTCTCCCTCACAACTTCTTTCTCAACAACGTGCCACAACAACGAAACATCGCTCTAAAACTCGCCAGTTGCACCACCAACGGCCTCCAAAATTCCACAGTAATATAAATTATCCAGTACATAAATCACAAGCGGCTTGTTTGTTACACAAAACGTGTGATTGATTGCGTTCGACTGCGCTTTGGCTCATCGGATATGCTCATTCCCGCATAGATTGACTCGTTGCTGTGACTGACGTGCTAGGGGGAGGAGAAGGGGTAAGGGGAGGAGGGGGTCAAATAGGACGTTTGTTATCCTGCAAGAACTGGTATGTAGCTTCATTGTGATAGCTTGGCTTGGATACGAACTCGAATTTTTGATGGAGTCAAAGGGTATAAGCGCTTACTTCTCTTGGGAGAGCGATGTTGTAGGTTTAATCCGAAGTTCAAGTTTACAGAGTCCACTGAAGATTAAAGGAAAATTTTGTAGTACATCTGCCCCGAGAAATGAATCGCATGACCATGACGCAGTAAAAAATCTACATAACTACTTTTGTCTATTTACTGTAAAACGTATATTTTTAAAAGTTTTTTTGTAAAGATTAAAAGAAGCTTTCGAACAATCATATATAACGGTCTAAAGTGAATTAATTTTTTAATTAATCTTTATATTCTTTACTTAGCGTCAAAGTAGAGCCAGTATATAAATTTAGTGACAAGAATACAGGTCTACCACTACAAAATGGTAGACAATATACAAATACAATATATAATAAACCTAACAGCTTCCCGACGTAAATATAAACCAATTAATTCCATCAATAAAAGTATGTACATCAAGGTTTGTTTACAAGAATTTCCCTGGAAAATGCAAATTGTGAGAGGCGTCTGCCACTCAGTATAATGACGTTTGAACCCCGAAATGACAAATTATGTTGTGTAAAGTAATAATAAAGTTACTTCATCATGTTTGAGTGATAGGCTTTGGAAATTTTTCAGGCATCTCTATGGAGGGATTTGGGATTTTTGTGGGGGTCATAAACATTTAGTAGAGATAGTGTGAGTAAAAAATAAAGGTAAAATGTGATTCAAATGTTTTGTAAAAAGACCAGTGTATCAAGGACTTAGGGTTTATTTTTATATGAAGTACAGTCTGGTCTAAACTGTGATTGACAGACTGAAAACTATCAATACTAAACCAATGGAAACAATAATACGTATAACATCATTTGCGAGATACAGAATGTTCATGCAAAAAAATACGTAAAACTCATTTTTGCTCGAAAAAATTGTCTACATTAATACAAATATATCTACATATAAAAAACTAACATAATTATCGGCGATATTACATAATAATGAAAATAATTTTGGCGGTAATAATTTATCACATTAAAACTTCTACTACAACGGTCACACCCACAATATAAAAAACTCAGTCCATCCCTGTTTAAATCCCACAGGCAGGTAGGCAGGTGTTCACGATCCCGATTACGAAAATTATTAACTTTGCAAATGTTTTGCCGGTACGTTTTCACCGCTCGCCCCAACGTATGTTACGAAACATACGTAACAAGCCATTGTAATGGGGTACACATACGAAGGAGTAATCTGACAGCAAATGTCTTACGTCACGCCTTTAAGAATTCACAATTTGGTGTTCATTTGTTATTGTTATTTAGATTTTGCATACATCACCGTGGGCTTGCATTTTTGTACACACATTTATTAGAACGCAGTCCCACGTAATCAGGGGAGAGACTATTGCCGTTTAGGCACAATTCCTAACTGAGAGAGATCCCAATTACTGAGAGCGTCATTTAAGAAAATACTATATGATTTTCCCCGTCCTGTAAATCGAACCCGTAACCTGTAATCAATATCAATACTTAGTCTGAAATGATAGCCGTTTTTTTTTAAGTAGTAGACGAGACGTCTTAAAGGCCTACGCAAAAAAGACCACGAAATCATACTAGAGTTCAATATAATTCCGTAATTCGATACACTGAGGGTAGGCAGAAATAATGAACCATTATCAATCAGCCACATCCGTCGTGTCGCCAAGCGGAGAATAAAAGCTCGTCAAGGTCGAATAGTCTACCCCCGCTCTCCCCTCTCCCCAACCTCCCCTCCTGATAATGTCGCAGGTAATAGAAATGGAGGATAATGGGGATAGAACAATAGGCATCGTTCCACTAAACGGAAAATGCTGTGATATTTTCCTTTTATTCTGAAAAGATATCTTATTTACAATTGTGTAGAGTTGTTAAGTGCTGGCTAAGTAAGTGAGTGAATGCCTGGAGGATTGAACGCCCGGTCTATCGTGCCTTCTGTGGTTATGCTATCAAATCCAAACAAACCTTGGGATACCAATCATCCATAAACTGTCCCGTTGTAACTAAAGCGTAAAAAAGTTGCCTCTGGTTGGATAAAGTATTAGTGAGGTTTTGTATTGTCAGCACCTGCAAGGATTTGTGAAATGTACCTAAATTATAATTTTTGACAACCCCGTTGAGCACTAGGTTAGACACCACTTTACTTTTTTATGCATTTCTAAAGATTGCATTGTAAGTTTATGTGAACACCATGATAACGATAAAAAGAGCCCCAACAGACTACCCAAATTAAGGCTTGATATTATAACCGTATTTACAAAGAGAAATTACATATTGTTACTGACCTGTCGGCTACAAAACAACTAATTAAAGACATTGGAGCGCAATGTACCGAGGAAACTTCCGTATCATTAGATGAACAAAAAAGAAATTTCATCTCATTATGAATTTTACTTGTATGAAACGTTTTTGAGGGCATTTTCCTCTTAGCTACTGGAAACTGTTTTTTTACGTTCGTTTATTTTGTTTTGAAAGAGCCTTTATGCTATTTAAATTGTAATTACAAATACTTTTGTTTCTGTTTTAGACTTGCTAAGAGGAAGGAGAATTATCAATATGATCTGATGGAAAGATTAGTGTCCATTGGCAAGAATGTAAAGCTTTGCCCCGAGAAAAAGATAATTAATTACTGTGTAAATAAAAAAATATCGGGCAGCATATTGATGAGGTTTTTCATTCGGAAAATTCTTAGAATCACCATACCTGAAAATTTCCTCGAAAAACAGCAAACGACTCTGCTTTTATAAAGTAAATCCTATAATAATCTTGAAAACTTGAGAGCAAGATTTCTCAGTCTACCCTTCGAGGGTTATAGGCATGAGTGGCTACACATTCAAAATCCTTAACATCCCCACTATAACAGTAATCAGTCCCCCAGGCCACATATGTAGGTCAACTGGTCTGCGATACCGTTCAAAGCACGTATCCACGGCATTGTTGTCGCTTGATTAAGTCATTCGCGCTGGAACAATGACCTTATTAAGTGACGTCATACGTCCAAGTACCGCATCCTACGTGCATGACTAATCAACGCTGATTAGGACCGAGATATACGTATGAGATCAATTTCCTTTGATGTAGTACGAGTGACTTGTACCAGGTGCGACAGGGCGTATTGAGCTAGGTCTGTATTATACGAAATTTATGGAAATTGGTAGCAGCTTAATATATACTATAGGGTTATGTTAAGTGGTGATAATTTCTTGATGGTGACAGTTTATTCAACATCCGACAACAGATGAAAGTAAGAAATAAAGTTGCACATCCATAAATTCTTAGTATTTTTTTTTGTTGTGTAATCCACCAACCCGCACTAGGGTAGCGTGGTGGACTAAGGTCTAACCCTCTCAGTTGTAGAAGAGTCCTATGCCCAACTATTAAACGTACATATATAATTTGATTAAAGACAGACTAAATATCTTACCCTAGCGATGGACATCCATAAGCTGATTTTGATGACGATATACACAAAGGTTGCATAGTATCCAATTTTGTATAGATTTAAGAACACTTACGTATATATAGGCATTCTGTCAGCGTCTTTGAACCACAGCATCATAGCGACGTCTCTGGCGGGCGCGGCGAGATCGCACGGCAGACGCGTCATACCTCCCGGGGCTGACCACACTTGTATCACATCTGGAAACAACAAGAAATCAGGTTAGTGGATGGATATCGGCTTGAGGTGGAATCGACTTCAAAAAGTAGACCATACCATCCTAATAACCTTTAAAAAAATCCATCAACATTTTTAAAAGAGTTTGGAGATTTAAATAACAGATAATTCTAGAGTTAATTTGCTTTTTGGAATGTTATTGTTCAAAGTAGAAAATTAAATGAAAAAGAAAATACATATACACTGAACTTCATATGGTACGGATATAAGATAAGGACACTTCCGTCTAACCTCGACGTTTATAAACGTTGCGACACTAAGCATCAGTAATCATTGAACACCATGATAGTGATGGCCTCGAGGTTTGGGCGCGCGGTCGAGAATTTCGACGGTCGCGGGTTCGAACCCCAGGCACACACCTCTGACTTTTCGAAGTTATGTGTGTATTCACATTGAATTGTCACTTGCTTTAACGGTGAAGGAAAACATCGTGATGAAACCTGCACACCTAGGAGTTCCTAGGAATTTCTTAGGTGTGTAGTCCGCCAACCCGCACTAGGTCAGCGTGGTGGACTATGGCCTAAACCCTCTCAATGGTAGAGGAGACCCGTACTCAGCAGTGGGCGAATATGGATTGATGAAGAAGAAGAAGAATCATTGAACAAAATAAGCAGCTACGTCTAAACACGACGACGTGGTAATACGTTGTGCCAGCAAATAATTAACAAAAATGACGTCAATTATATGTAATAATATATGTATATGTAATAATTTCTTTCGACCTTGATTATATTTTCCACTTGAACACTAATATAAAACTGAATTCACCATAAAGAAAGTTACGGGTCATGTCTGGCCCTATCAAGTAATGAACTTACATAAGCTTATAGAGAGGTTTAACTGCACACCTGCTTACCCATGACGATCACATAACAGTACAAGTCTAGCCACGATAATGATTCTTCCCTTGGGACCACACTATTCTGGATCCTCAAATTTGCATTCCTTCTAAGTGTTTACACCCCTCGGCCCCTAGCCCGCAGCGACCCTTCCCGCCCCTAAGGGTCCCCAAGGACCCGTATTTAGACCTTTGATTATTACCGAATTGTGTTTTACTATAATTGAAATCCCCTTTGTTCCTCCGCTATGCCTTTGTCTGCCTTCCTTTTTGATTGGAAATTGGCTTTACTTTCTTTTTACGATTACTTTCATCAGAATTCTTTTAATAATAGATTTCTTTGTTTTTGTGATTATTGGTTTTGTGTCTTGTTGAGGATTGTTGGGGTGGATCGAATTGGATTCGAGTTGTGACTTGAATGTATTTAGTGGGATTTGGAGTACATTTTAGATGATGACTTTTTCATTTTAATTGTTTATGTTTGAATCTTGCATTTTTTCTGGGTTCATTAAATAACAATCTTTGTTATTCATACGAAATTTATATTCATATGAAAAATTAGTCGGAAAGCCAAAAATGGCCACAAATAGACAGGCAATAAACTTAAGAATTTATAAAATTAAAATCGATATAATTACTTGCATTATATTTTGAATGGCCTAAACCCTCTCAATGGTAGAGGAGACCCGTGCTCAGCAGTGGGCGTATATGGGTTGATGAAGAAGAAGAAGATATTTTGAATATTATACACCGAGAACAAGCAAGCAACGTTCCATAAAATAATGTTTAATTTGTAAAAGCATTAAATTCAAATACGTACCTAAGATTCCAAAATAAATTCCTAGCTAGGTATAAATAAACGCAAGCTATTACGTAAGTAGTCGACATAGTATATATGTATATACGTCATGTTTTTAGCTTGTCTGTCACCATTAATACACCCTAACACAAATTGGAGAGAGGGACCGACTTTGTGTGGTACAAAGTGAAGCTGTGAGCGAAACTTTACTCCATTTGAATTGCTTTAAATGTTATCTATATTTCTCATTTCTGGCAAATAATCATCATCGTCCCAAACACCTCCTTTTACTAAACATGGGAATCCTCTATCATTGAGAGGATTTAGGCTTTCGTCCTAGACGCTTACCTAGTACGGGTTGGCAGACCACACACCTATAAAATTCCTAAGACCTTTTTAAATGTGCAGGTACATCAAGATATTTTCCTTCACCTAACCCAGCAGTGGGACGTATACATATGGGCTAATTATGATGCTGACAAAAAGAGAAGTTGGACGTTCTTTAGACTTGAATAAGAGAACACCACGCAATCCAGCCGCAATTCGCTTACAACAAATACTGGACGTCTTAATTGGTAATAACGCATATAAGCAGCGAATGTCTGGCTCCGTCTTATCTGAAACATGGAGGTGGCTGGCCCGCAATACAATAAATTAAGCCTACACCCGCGGCCACGCGTCTATCACTACTATATATTCTGAGCCGAGCGCCTTAAGCGTTGCCTCTGTCTATAAGAACATGCCTATTATTTCAGAACAAGCGGGTAGGTATAAATTAGAAATTATAGTTCGATTTTCAAATTCAAAGTAGTGATGTTCTTGAGGTTTAGTCCCGTGGTCGAAAAACTCAGTGGTGGCGGGTTCAAACCCCAGCGCATACCTCTAACTTTTTAAAGTTGTGTATTGCACCTATGTTATGTTGTGTAATTAATTATAATTATCGCAGACTTTACGGGGAAACAAAATATCGTCACTATATAAAATACTGTAAATTTCCTTTCCTATCTTATTTCGCTGTTCTGTGAAATTACACTAGCTATTTGTATGAATCATCATCACAATCACCGGATCTGAAACCACGTAATGGCGAATAAGATCGTTATTTATACGTCAATAAATTATGCAGTAAAGTATATAATCCCTAGCACTCTCAAAGGGCGGCAGTGAGTGTAAACAATTTAATTTTTTACACAACAAGCGCCATTCCATCAAAGAGAGTTCAAAGCGTGTTGTTACAATAACTTTGTTGTAAATCCATCGCAGTTTGTAAATAGGTTGTTTATTTTCGGAATATTCGTAGCGAATTACCGACGATTAGGGAAATTGCTCGTTGTACATTGTAGAACCATAAATTAGGTTTTTATAAATTCTAATTGAAACATCACCTCTAAATTTTTGCAGTTGTATGAAAAGGTAAGTAATAAAAAAACATGCCAAAGGATCGCTCCCTATAATTGATTCATTCAAGACGTAAATTACTCATTTTACGTTCATAAGTGTATTTCTAAGCAGTGACTGCCTCGAGGTTTAGGTTCACGGTCGAGGATCTCCGGGGTGACGGTTTCAGACACCAGGCTCACATCTCTGAAGTTTGGAAGTTATGTGTGTATTCAAATTGAATTATCATTTCACGGTGAATATGTGAAGAAAAACATCGTGATGATACCTGCATACTTAAAATGTTACTAGGAATTTCTTAGGTGCGTAGTCCGTCAACCCGCACTAGGTCAGCATGGGGGACTAAAACCGAAACTCTTAATAGAGGGCTCAATGGTAGAGGTCTGTCCGCAGCAGTGAGACGTATATATATACGCTGATGATGATGATGATGATGATGTATATTTCTGAGACGATAAACAGAGAATAAAGTGCTGCAAACCACACATCAGGTATTTTGTATCTTCACTGAATAAGAAGAAAAAAATAAGCATACACTACACTGTTTCTTTGTATTTATAAATATGTGAGCTTTAATGTCCGTTCCAATTAGCATACCGTAATTGGCTGCATTGAATATAATCAAGATTAAAATTCCAAGTGTGTTATGCACGTCTTATGTCGATGTTTTTTCTACAGCTTTGTATAATTAGATAGTTCTCTCTTGTTCTGTATCTGGCTGGAGATTTAAGAAAGAAGTATAGGAATTCTAAAATTGAGCACTAGTTTTGACTTTTGCGTAGTCTTTGCATATATCTGAGCTGAACCCTTGCGTCTAGTGATAGTTACTTACCGCTACTTTAGTTATTTCTGTTCATGTAGGGAGTCGTTACATTGCCGGACTTTTTAACCTCGTCCTATATAAGCAATATAGACAACGCGATACAGTCAAGTTCTTTAAAACAGCAGTACGGCCAGCAATGACCTATGGTGCAGAGAGTTGGCCAAACACAAAAGCGCAGATAACTAGCACGTTAACGAATTGAGAATGCTCACATGATCTATAGGTTGCTCACTTCTAGACAGATTACGAACTGTAAAAACTACACGAAAAAGAAGCTGTTAGGTAATACCGTACTGAGGTGCTATCATACTGTGGGATGTTGTCACATTATCGTCATTTAACCTCGCGTAATGAACAAAAAATTACAACCATTGACCGCTCCAGATCTAAGTCGTATAATCACCAATTAATGCTGTTTACAAACCAACGAGAACATTAATAGAGTAATCCAAAATTTTCGCACCACATACTGTTAAATTGAGACATATTGCCATTACAGTTATGACAATGAAGTGTTAAATTAACGCCTGTCTCGTCACGTGCTGCTTTGCGTGTCAACTTTGAATGTCGTGAATAGTTTTGCAAGAGGTTCCCGTACTACGGTTTAATTAATTGACATCTATATACATGTCAGCGTGAGGAATGCGGACAGTGGAATATGCTTGACCTGTTTTTTAAAACATGCATTTTTCAGTTGTTTTGAATATGAGCAGGGAGAAAAAGTTAAAAATAAAATCTGTCGCGATATCGCGGCTGAATTATGGGACTTATAATAATTAAGAAGTCACAGTTTCGATGCCTAGATCAGGGAAAAGTGTTTTGTTTTTTATTATAAGGAAATTCTCAATAGCAGCACTATCTAAAAATATGTTCCAAAGTCATGTGTCCATTTTGTGTTATCCATTCATACATAAAATGCAGAGCGAATTTTAATGAAAAGGGAGGTCCCTCAAACTTCAAATTCTTCAATAAAAAAAATATATAGAAAAGACATACATAGATTATAATATAATTGAAAATACCTAATGCTATTCGAAACCAATCTCAAATTTTAATCAATATTAAAGTACGTTCAGCAAGTACATAAAACCCTTGGCAGTGTGAAGCTAATTTTATCGAAAGCAATATCCCCAATAGAACAAACTAACTATTCACAATTTGTGTTGTAATACCGTGCTTCTTTGACAATGGCCGTTTTGTCAATTTGCATAGCTAACTACCTCATAGCAACGAAGGTACTGAAAATAGACTAAGGTCCGGCTATTGCCAAGATTACTTACAGCATTTATTTGGTATATCTTTAGGCTTCTATTAAGTAAATCGTTTTTGGATAAGTAGATTCTTTGCTGCGATTATTGTAGGTATATTTAGACCTTTTTTGTGTGGAAGCAGTTACAATTTCTTACATGACAATGTTAGAGGTGTTCTTTAGTAATATTATTGTGTTACGAAGACACATTATCAAGTAGCTCATCTGATAGAAGATGAATAGTGATGTACCAATAAGCGATTGATGGTATAATATTCTTTCTTCCTCTTTTATTTTTTTGGCACTCACCGCTCATATCCAATCTGCTGATATACAAGGACAATAGCCAACAATCATCCCAAATTTAAGGCCGAGATCAAGCTGAATTTTCGAAAGAAGACTGCCAAGAGTTCTCCTCACAAAATTCCTTATGTGATTAGTCCACATAAGCACACCAGGTTTCCTTGAAAACCTTACTACTTTCAGTTGCAGAAGAGCCCATGTAACATATGCACACAAACGAAATTTCCTCAAATTGGCACATCGGTTACAGAACCGATACCCTACTTTCAAACCGTCAGCCGAACAGTAACGTCACAAATTTAATATAGCCAATGATCCCACAACAGTCAGCGGCCATTCGGATGAGAGACGCAAAAAGCCCGGCCAGATTGCAAAATATAATTGCCGGTCCGGTTCAAAACTATGGAGCCGGGTAATTGTGTCCGTGACATGAATATGCATGGCCATCGACCGGCCGCCTCTAACGACTATCGGAGCGCGGGGACGCCTTTAATTTTTCCATATCTACTCATTTCCGACGATGTTTTGGGAAGGTGAACAATTGGCGGTTATGGTTTTTGATTTAATTTTTGAGAATGGCGATGTAGGGACTATAGAAATAGGCACATTTAATATAGATGGTATGTTGCTGTTTTTCATTATATATCTAGATTCCGTGCAGCTACTGATACTAATCCCAATAGACAAACCTAAAATATTTTGTCAGAGAAACTAACCCAGGACCGTTAGATCGCTAGGCAGACCCTTATGCCGGACAAGAAGCAGCACTAAGATATTTGTATTATATTTACTGTATATTTTATATGTAAGATTCGTTTGTTAGTTTTTTCCCTCCATAACAGTACTTATGCACCTACTCTTTTGTCTTTATATCACTTTAAGCTTGTTAAAAAGTCTAAGGTACTAAGTCGTCCTTTATTCAAGTTATATAATAACCATAAATAAATAAAATGTTTTGGTAATAAAAGGTAGATTATAGATAGGTAGATTTCCAGTCAACAGTTCACTATCCAGAATTATCTCGCGTCGAAAAGCAAAATAGGGCATTTAAATAAAACAATATACGAATTATTTCAACATTGAAACAAAACAAATTAACAACAACTTACCTGGAGGTATTTGGACAACGGTAAATCTATTTGTTTGTGCAGATCGTGTAGTGTTTATTTGTTTAGACGAAACATCATGAATAATACAATTATAACGTTTCAAAATATAATACAAGTATACTGTTACATTATTTATTAGCTACTGAAGATATTCAATACTTTCATCATCATCATCACCAGCCTCCTTTACAAATCTGCAAGCCATAGTACATCACGCTGGCCTAGTGCGGAATGGCGGACTAAATACCTCAGACATTCCTAAAACCTTTTAAGTGTGCAAGTTTTCTCAAGATATTTTCTTACACCGTTAAGTAAGTGAGAATTTATTGTGAATACACACATAACTTAGAAAACTCAGAAAAAACCGTCGGCCCACCTAAATATAGACAGACGAAATCGTTCGTGCTTAACCCGAGAAATCCTGCGATATAAGTATCAGCTTTCTTCCTGGTTCACAACAACATTGATATGAGACTAGTATTTTCCTCTCCTTTTAATAAAACAAAGGTACTGTGTATTGTAGGTATAAAACGTTGGAACAGACAAAAGTTTGATTGGCGACAGCGCTTAGGCAACGTAGTATGGGACGTCCTTCAGCACGACGGTCCGACGACTTCAAAAAGGTGGGGGATGCGGATGGATGGGGGTCACTAAAGACCGAGATGGTTGGCGCTTACTTGAGAAGGTCAAAGCTAAGCTTGGTATATTATAATCAAAACCAGTCTCCATAACCAGTTAAAAGGCAAAAATACCGTAAACAAGTATAGTCCAGAGTTTTTCCTACACCAGCGGCAGTTTACAATAAATTATCTGCTCGAACTGCTCTGTTAAACATACGGCTAGTTCGGTCCAATTTCGCTAAAGGGCAACTGCATTCGCAAAGTGAATAAACTAGGCGAGTTACTGTTACAGACAATGGCGCCCCTGCCTCGTCCTACTTCAGCTGTAAAAATGAGTGTTGCAAACGCTACTGAATGCAAATCGAATAGGCAACTTTGAAGTACTCCTAACAATCGTATCGGACGCTGGACGCAGAGCTACGAGGCCGTGATGTTTTAGTTATAGGAATTTTTAATTTAGCAGTCTGGTTTGGCGTGGATTAATAACTAAATATAAGCACTGATGGCCTCGAGGTTTAGGCGCGCGGTCGAGAATCTTGGCGGTCGCGGGTTCGAACCCCAGGCCCAGTTATGTGTGTTTTCAAATTGAATTATCATATCATTGTTTGTGAAGGAAAACATCGTGATGAAACCTGCACACCTAAAAGTTCTGAGGAATTTCTTAGGTGTGTAGTCCGCCAACCCGCACTAGGCCAGCGTGGCGGACTATGGCCTAAACTCTCTCAATGGAAGAGGAGACCCATGCTCAGCAGTGGGCGTATATGGGTTGATGAAGAAGAATAACTATATCACATATGGCTTAAAATTCGTTTAAACCCTTTTGGCAACTTAATTAATTTCATAGTAATCATATTTAATACATATTTTGTAAATGTCTTTTAACAGTCGACACGCATTTATGCATCAAGATCATCATGAAAGTATGTATGTCGTATGTACATACATACTCCTATATGTTTTGTAACCAATATTAGAATACAATTTACATTTCTATAGGCACAGAATTCTATACAAATCCCTAAAGGTATTTCAATCTTCTTCTTCTTCATCAACCCATATACGCCCCCTGCTGAGCACGGGTCGCCTCTATCATTGAGAGGGTTTAGGCCATAGTCTAGACTACACACCTAAGAAATTCCTAAGAACTCTTAGGTGTGCAGGTTTCATCACGATGTTTTCCTTCACCGTTAAAGCAAGTGATAATTCAATGTGAATACACACATAACTTCGAAAATTCAGAGGTATGTGCCTGGGGTTCGAACCCGCGACTGCCGAGATTCTCGACCGCGCGCCCAAACCTCGAGGCCATCACTGCATTTAAAATCATTTCAAATCATAAATAAATTATTACCTAATAATTAATGAATTCACTGTCCTGTCTGTGAAATTACTTAGTCTAGGCCACGTTGGGCGAACAAAGACATCGAACGGCGTCTAAGTTTCAATGTTATCTTGGAAATGAAAATTCTCATTCACAAATACGTACGGCTTGTCTCATTCCATAGGTTTTAATAGAACATGTGGCGACTAACTGGTCAACTTCGTCCAACTTATGCTGTTTCTACCGTTTAATGTTTATGTAAATGGTCGCTATCATAGACGAGAAAATGAGTACATTTCGCTGATTGTGATTAGCCCTTTATAGGAGAGACGTGGTGATTGCCGATTTTGGAGAATAATGCTAGACTATTACTATTGAGAATTTTATAATTAAACACACACGATAAAATTAATCAGCACATATACATATTATATTATACGCTCCACGGCTGGATACAAGCCTCCTCAAGGTTCAAAAGGGTATATTATGCCTTAATTTATTAGGCCAACATTTGTCTCGACTTCAACCAAATCGAAGAGGAAATCAAGGCAATTAAAAAATTACAAACGGATACAAAACAACATTCTTTAATATTGATTTATACAGTGGCGTGCAAAAGTTACGGGCCACCCTCATTTTTCAGTGAAATTAATAAAATATTTATTCCTTCACTTGATCATTGCTCAAGGTGTTTAAAAAAAGTCAGGATAAAGATAATAACGTTAGATGTAATGTTTTTCTTTATCATATTTTAAGTGTATTATTTTAAATGACTATTGTCGGTGTGCAAAAGTATCGGGCCACTTATTCACGTGGCTTTATATCCACGATTTGTTAACTTTTTTTACATTAGTTTCAAAACAATACATCGCCGTGGTCTTCCATGGAAAAATAGTCTTAATTTTGAGATCATGGTGAAACATAGGAATATTCAGGTTCGCGAAATCGATTTTAAGCTTTCATGGAAAGGGAAGAGTTCTCGTGGTATCGCGACGGCTTTATCTATCGGCAAAATCACTGTAAATCGGATAATTTCAAAATATAAAACTACAAACACACTTTGTGATAAAATTCGAAGCGGTAGACGAAGAAAAGCTTCAAATCTCATCGATAAAATTATAAGAAGAAATTGCTTTATCGATCCACGAAAAACCGCAACCGATATTTCTCGGGATTTGAGAAGCAAAAATTTAACTAATGTTTGCCGGAGTACAGTCGGAGAGCTGCAAGGCTTATTGGAGGTGTTGGAGTGAAGAAACCTTTAATTACCAAGAAAATTAAGAAGGCTGGGTTGTATTTTACTGAAAAGTATAAACACTGGACGGTATCAAATTGGCGGAAAGTCTTTTTCTCAGGCGAATTGAAATTTCAAATGTTTTGAAGTGATGATCGGAAGTATGTAAGACGCCCTACCGGTAATAGATACAATGTAAGGTATCAAACTTCCACTGTAAAACATGGTGGCGGTAACATTAAGGTTTGGGAAGCATTTTCCGCTAGTGGCGTTGGTCCGCAAGTAGAAATTAATGGCAATATGGACGCTATAATGTATGAAAACATTTTACAGGAGCATATGCTCCTATTTGCGAAAAAAAAATTACCTCGCGGTTGGATCTTTCAACACGATAATGATCAAAAACATGCTTCGCATCTTGTGAAAAATTTTATTTAGAGCCAAAATCTCAGCCTCCTTGACTGGCCGCCGCAGTCACCGGATTTAAATTCCATTTAACATGTATGGCAAGTCTTAAAGCTTCGTGTTGGCACCAAAAATCATTCTAAAAAGTCGGAATTGTGGAATCATTTGCGGCGTGAGTGGGAACTGTGTCAGAAGACCAAATAACCATATTAATCGAGTCTAAGCCTCGTCGGTGTGCTGCAGTTATTGCTGCTAAAGGTATGCTACAAAGTATTGAGTCCCATGAAAGAAATAAAAAGATTCTTTGTTAATTTATCTCATTGGTTCCCGATTTTTTTCGGCAAAATTGTATGCGGCCCGATATTTTTGCACAGCCGTTAATTGGAATTTTTTGGAAAATTAATTATTCAGACAAAATTTTAATGTAAGCAATCGATTGTTATCAATAATAAACGAATACATATAATAATTAGTCGTTTATATTCCTTCAACACGATAATTTTTTGCGATGTGTATGAAAAAGAGGATGGCCCATAACTTTTGCACGCCACTGTATGTCTCATTAAGTAAATTGGACAGCCCCCGTGGCGCAGTTGGCTAGACACCAGCTTGCGAAACCAGAGGCCGCGGGTTCGATCCCCGCACCGAGACAAATGTTTGTGTGAACCACAAATATTTGTTTCGGGTCTGGGTGTTTGTGAGACCGAAAAAGTCTCTCGTAGTGTCTGATACCCACGACACAGGTCTTGTAACCTAGTGTGGGGTCAGAGCTATGTATGTGACTGTTGGGTGTATTTATTTGTTTATTATTTTATTTAATTAAAAAAAAAACACGTTCGATAAACCAGTAATTCCAAAAGGCATAACTTCATTTTACACAAAATATTCGGGCCTCAAATGCAACGCTTTAAATATCCAATTTTTGCAATATAGGTCAAAGAAACCCCCAAGACGGGGGTGAAGTGGGGAGGGATGGAGCCGGCGCAGCTGCGACCCGGCCCGGGACGGAAATTACGAAACAACTGCATTCAACACCTAGTCCTCACTAACTTGCCATAACTGAAACGAAATGAGAGATTTCCTTTAAAACATTGAGTGATGTTTTAATATTACTTTTTTTCTCTTATTTCTTTTTGTAAATTTAGACCAAAATACTTCGTTTTATGCTAAGTTCGATTGGCAGGAAACACTTTATCATCAGCTCATATACGTTCCAGTGCTGGGCAGTGGCCTCGCCTACCATTGTGAGGGTTTAAGCCACCACATTGGCCCCGTAGTCCAATATCACTACCACGTGATATCTAGATATTGGCCGTTCGACCAAGTTAGCGAGTATGCACACGATAGTAGTACATACTAACACAACACAATGGTCCACATTTTGTCCGTCAGAAAAGAGGTGACTTCTAGGCGAAAACATCTTGATGAAACCTGAAAACCTAAATTTTTCTTAGGAATTCTGCCAAACCGCTCTAGGCCAGCGTGGCGGACTAAGGCCTATAAACCCTCTCAATGGTTGAGAGGAGGCCCGTGGCCAGCGGGACGTATATGAGCTGATAATGATTGACCGTTCTATCTGCATTTATTTAAGTTTTTTAATGAGCCATCATACAACTAACTCGATTATAATTATGTCATCTCACATGTCTATTTCAGTGACGATTTCATCTTAGAAGGAGGTCAGCGAGACGTGACACTTTTTAAACCAGCGCATTTCTAATTTCTATGAATATCCCTTCCTGGTGAGTCTGAATGAGTTTCTTATATATTATTTGTCTTTTGCGTTGTTATAATTAATGTAGTCAACTTATTAAATATCAGAAATAGTTACTGACAGAAATGCCTTACAATAGTACAATCAAGATCTGATATACTGCGTTATACTTGTCTGTTCCTTAGTTGATCAACACAGATTAATCTCCACAATCTCTCACTGAACGAAACGCAATAGCATGTTTCACCATGATATTCCATAAGACAATGATGTACTTCACTGCTCCACGTTTACCAAAATTAATTTATACATTTATTCATGTTTTAGGAAATCCATTTAATTTCCCGACACATAATAACGTAATAACAAAATCTTAAAATCAGACAAGAACTATCGACCTCAGCAGAGAGCACTCATCATCATCATCATCATCAGCCTTTGTTCGTCCTTTGAGCGCACTCCCGCAATCAAATTAGTCTGTTAAATCGACATTTCCCAAGAATAGACGTCATGAACATAAGCTCTTTCAACTACTTTATTAGACGACGGACGCTGAAGCAGTAATCTATTGTATTCTGCGAAGGTATTACTCCCAATCTTCTTGGAAAATCAGGCATTTGTTCTATTGCATTATTCGATTTAATTTTATTTCCGAATTGTTTGTATAGAGCATTAACTGGATGTAAAATAACCTTATGAATCGATGTGCCTCTAAATTGTACTTAGGATACATACCATAAGTTTTTTTTTCTACTTACCATTGCTTAAATCCATTGATTTTTATATTTTATATTTTTAAACCAATGAGCCATCACAATTTCGTATTTATTATATCACCGACCATTTATTACCATTAGACCATATTTAAATCTTTCAGAAGACCCAATATTTTAAATAAATCTACGGGAATCCCAATCAGAGACCCATACCAACTAGAGAAGACTATTTTCAAACAAACCAAAGACAACTAGCTCATAAGTTACGGCGGTGGCACTAGTAATAAGTTTGCGCTGAGTCAAATTGGTCGCCGCTCCGACGGTCTCCTTCGGAGAGTAACTAATCGAATTACCAAATTAATTCTAGTGGCACAATCATTACTACAATGTTAGTTATCGAAGAAATGTAGAGTGCGGTAATTATTTTATAAAATATTTAAATAGGTACTTCAAAAAGAAATTTTTTTTTTAAGATTTTTCATTAATATCTAATAAAGCATGAATAATTTAAGTATCGCTATCATTACCATTAAAATGTATGCATGCGAACTAGATTGCAACATGTCCTCATTACGTACCAAATCTTTAATAGCTATAATTTCAACGTCATTTTACAACCATCCTTATTTCGTCTTTTGTTTTTTATCAGGTACATTGTTATGTGCTAAAATGTTGCTAAGACACCCCCCAATTATTAATTAACACCAAAGCATACGTCTGTGTGTACATAAAATAAGATATTTGTAGCATTCGCCATCTGTGAGGGAGGAAATTGCTCCACTGTGACTGGATGAGCAAGGCGCCATATTGCCTCGCCATTTTCCATTCAGATTTCATGATTCCCACTTGAATAACGTGTTATTGCAACTATAAAAAAAATATGTGGCCCCACACTCGGCAGATTATCACTTTATCGTTTTAATATATGTAATTTAGTGTGATGCGGGGATAGATACATCTGGCGATGGGCATTTTGGGGAGTTATATTATGGGAATTTGTAAGATATGTTTTAACCAATGGTCGGGAATGTCGAAGTGCTTATAAATAATATGTGCAACGACTGACAGCGATCCGGTTCTTCTTATGTGATTGAGACAAAGATTGGATTGTTTGATTTCGTAAAAAATGTAGAATTAAGATTAACAATCGAAATTTAATAAATTTAGAAGGCCATTCGCTAAGCATTTTTCGCAAATAAAAAAATTAAAACAAAGATTTTTCTAACCATAACGTAACATACAATAAGACAAACCATTCTCTCTGGAATTAAAAAAAAGTCACGACCAAAGCCCATTAAAACGGAATGAATACTAACATCCCGTTATAACACAAGACCTGCAAATTAAGCATCATGAGTCAGGACTCGTAAAAAATCTTTAAACCGTTCTTAATCACTTCAATCTAACATCCGAATGCTAAAAATAGCATTAATTGCTTGATAAATCCTGGAAAAGCGTATGTCACGATTTTATGTTAATAAATTAAGCGCTTTAAGCGAACGATGAGCTGTCACATGAGTCATTGGCACCAGGAAGTCAACTGGAATTATTAATTATCTTAAGTAATTCACTGTAACTGATACCGTTGTTATGCTAACTACATAATGGTCATAACAATTGACATCGTGCAATTCAGTCAGTCGTGGAAATGAGGATCTAGATCTGAGGGTAGCGTATTATAAATACTAATTTGAATAAATTGAGTTCAAGTAGTTTTTTTAATTTGGCTACGAGCGCTTATTTTTCATGGGAACGGAGGCATACGAGCTATTGAGCCATCTTATTCCAAAAGCGCCCATGAACAACCACAATACGAGAGGAATCATCAATGCGTTCATCATCATCATCATCATCATCATCATCATCATCATCATCATCATCATCAACAGCCTTTCACGTCCACTGTTGGACATAGACCTCTCTCATCATCATCATCTCATCATCAATGCGTTGCCATTGTTAAAACCCTAGCTTAGGAAATAAGAGTGCAAGGTTTTGACCCCCCCATTGAAAACATGTTGGGATGATCTATCGGGATTTTTAGTCTTTAGTTTTCCATGCCCACGACATAAGACTGGTATCTTTAAATAGGTTCGGAACTTTTCCATAAACAAATATGTATCAGACCACTTGTTCTTTTCTAACTTTTATCCTTGGTTATTCAAGATTGTAGAAACACCCTAACAGACTTGCATTAATATCACGTCTTAAATCTCACTACCATCATGTCTGACCCATAACATTATCGGTATTCTATAAAAGAAACACGTATAATTTCCATCGAAATAGTTTCCAGCAATCTGTTTAATCGCCATTAAACCACAGCTATTGCAAAATGCCATTATATTTATAAATGAGAAAATAACGGGCACCTGTTCAATTTAATGAATTTATTATAAACATCTGGCATTAATGAGACCGAGAGTTCCCATAGTAATGACGTCATGTTTCGGCTCGTTTCATAAATTGTCTCGTGGTAAATTATCGCTCTGACCACATGCGTTCAGAAATAGCTGAATGTCAATATTTTAATGGTGTCGAAGATAAGATGGGTGATCTGATGAGGCAGATGATTAGTAGCGAGTTTTCTTTTAAATACGTTCTGACTTTTATGCAAAGTCGGTCACAACTCACACCCCACTCAGTCGGTCTTGTCAGTGAGATAGTCTGATCGGTAAGTATAAGATAAGATAGGTAGGTACTCTTCATAAAAAAATAAATATACCCAATAATCAATGTTCGATTGTTGACTCGTCATCGTCATATCCCGAAAGATATCAACTGCTGGATATAGGCCTCCTTCAAAGACTTCCAAAGCGTTCTGTCAAAAGTAGCCTTGGTGTAGCTTAAAGAAAAACAAATGCATTGATAAAATTATACGAAAAATTAAAATAAAAATCACATCCAACTCAAAAATCATTATCAAACACATTAACATTTCACAGAATGCCATCTGAGCCATTCAAAGTATATAAAAGGTGTTTGAAAAAGACACTTGGGGTGCACTCACTCCCACTCGATGGCTGTTCAGACGCTTTTATGAAGGGTGCTTAGGCCGTCTAGCCCCGCCGGTTAGTTAAACGAGGGCAGATATTTATTTAATTATGTTAAATATGCCCCTAGATTTGAAAACGAAGAAATTACTAGGGTTTTTGTTTATGGATCTAGTGTATCATCTTCTAATAGCAGAAGATAAAGCACAATAACGCAAGGAAAATAAAGACGATTCACGTGTTGAAGTGAAAGGATGAATAATATGTAGTGAAAAAGAGGAAAGCAAAAGAAAAGATGAATGGAGTACGTTACAGAAGATTTGAAAGACCAAGGGGTGAATGAAGGCAAGACGGTTCAGAGGGATGTTTGAAAGTATAAAACACTCTGACCTGACTATATAAAACTTATATAACGCGCCTACCGTTAATGAGAATTGGGAACAGGGCAAGGGAATGATGATGACTAAAATATGAATTAATATGGTGAGTATCAAGAGCAATGAGATATTTTTAGTTTTTTTCTTTTTTACTATTCTTCAAAACAAGGTAAACCCAATTAAACAGATGAAAATCGGTTGTATTAGTTTTGAACCTTCAACGACAAGCAACCATAAATGTCATGATTTGAATTCCAATTTCGTACTTCTGGAAATGAGATTGCACTGCGTGATGTCACAGCACTAGGTCTCTATTACGCACGCGAAGCACTACCTACAAACTGTAAGCTGTAGTGCACATTAGAGCGTGCACAGCAGTAAATAAAGACTATTACATCAAAAGAGCCCGGAGATGCGAATTGAGTTAGTGTGCACGCGTCTCCATTTGTATACGATTTTGGCGCAACTTTGCTTAACTGCAAAATTGGTTGTTGTTATAAACAGACGTCGTGGATAAAGTTAGATTTTGATTTATTTATTAACAATTTATTGTACAAACGGAGGCAATAAACGAAACAGTAAATACAAATATGTTATTTCCAAAAGTAAATAGATTACATTTCGACTTCGACCCTAAAACGAGGCTATTGTCACTACTTACGATCTACAGGTCCAACTGCCGGGTCAGGAAAAATACTCTCTGATCCTCCGGAAAGTACAGATTTGATGTAAACGTACGTACGTTACCTAAAGAATAATGCTGTTATATTATGTCATACAATGTTGGGTACATTGGAAACGCACAGAGCACTAGGCAAACCGTTATTAGATCATAGAGGACGCGATGCGCGTCACAAGTTATGTTTTATGTATATATTACACTAATATTACACGATTCCCGTACAGCCTAATGGAAAGCATTTCAAAGGTAACACTTACCAACAAACGATCTATGTGTATTGATGGAACGTTGCGAACCTGAAACTGGTTGATACTTATTTGTAATAAAAATCTCATTTAATTCCACGCATTCAATAATTAATTGTTAATAAGAAGACCTGAAGCAAAATATTGGGTTGTTTTTTAGATCCCGTCATAAAGGAATGACCATCACTTGCTATGAGTCATTTATGTAAATGAGTATGTACTCAGTGCTACTACTGAAAAATTCTAATCGGAGATACATAACTTAATCCGGCAATCAACCTAGGGAGTATTTTCTTTTATTATTTTTTTTTATCTTCACTACACACCTGTTTACAAAACGAAAGGCCCCAGGTTCGATCCTGTACTGAAATGAGTGTTGCTCTCACATCTGGGCGTTTGTGAGACCGTATGGCTCTTGAAGTTTCTGGTACTCCTATCTTAGCATGGGGTCAAGATTATGTGATTTTTACTCCACATGAACACAACCATAATATTTCTCCAACATGAACTGTTGAACAAATAATTTCCGCTCGACACACTCCAGATTACATCCAATACAAAGCGCGAAGAAGCCGGTCGCACAGTACGTGCGTGAAATAAAGTATTTTTCTCATTTCGCCGGCTTGCATCATTCCCCAGCCGCTGTATGCACGTAGAAAAACCCTCGTTTGAACGATGATCTCAGCAAAACGACGTCATAAATACACGATATTGGATTTCCGCCAACCCGCACTAGGCCAGCGTGGTGGACTATGGCCTAAACCCTCTCAATTGTAGAGGAGACCCGTGCTCAGCAGTGGGCGTGTATGGGTTGATGAAGAAGAAGAAGAAGAAGAAGATTGGATTTACGCCCAATTCATCGGCCTAGTTGTGCTGAAAAAATGGTGGAATGTTGCTGTATGCACACATTTGGTGTTGTAAATTGATTGCACTTTAGTAAGATATTTTGAAAACAAGACTAAAAAAGAAGCAAATTAAAATTCCCTATAAAAATACTGCTTAAAAAGGAATATTGATATTTCAAACGTCAAACGATTTTTTATTTATTACACTTTATTGTACACCATTTAAAAACAAAAAAAACAATATAAATAGTCACAAACTCTATAACACAGTGTCACAAGTGGCGGCCTTATCGCTATCGGCGATTTCTTCCAGGCAACCGTTATATGGACTGAAGTAGTGTTGCCCAAATGCAAGAACAAGACGAGACTTAGCCAGTCTTGGTCTTGGTCTTGCGCCAATACACCTGGTCTTGGTCTTGGTCTTGGTCTTGCGCTCCCAGTCTTGGTCTTGGTCTTGGTCTTGCAGCAAGAGTCTTGCAAGTCTTGCAATTACCTAATAGTCTATTACTATTTATTAAAGTTTACTTTAAATCTTAGAAAAACGTATTAGAATTGGAACATTGTGAGCTTGTATTAACATAGCCATAGTAAAGATCAAGCAGATTAATAAATAACTGAAGATTTGATAAGAAATTCGAAAAATCAACTGACCTACATGTCGTTTTCCATGGAAGTAACTGTTTCTTAATAAACATTTATGATTTATAAGCTTACATTTGCTAAAATATGTAAAAAAACAAATTAATTACAATAACTTGACTGTATTTTAAAGAACCTAAGAATATTTTAACCTACGCCCTGTGGCGGCAATCAAATAGTGTCAAATGTTGTGATTTCGGCGCGGCGGCAACGATTGTTGTATATGATTTCAAATGAAGCCGCCGGCGCGTGTATCATAACCATGTACTTCCGAAAAGCGGCAAATTAATTTGAGAAGTAAGTACAAAACCTTTGATGCCGCATTATCATAGTGCCGATGGTTAAAACATAACTATGCATGCACTCAGTTTGATTTTAATGGATATTTTTTTATTCGCTATGTAGGTATGTTTATGGTATTAGTCGTAATGCGCATAGGTCCAGTTTTGCATATTCTTTGATACAGTTTTTTAAGCAGTGATGGTTTAGGCGCGCGGTCGAGAATCTCGGCGGTCGCGGGTTCGAACCCCAGGCACACACCTATGACTTTTCGAAGTTATGTGTGTATTCACAATGAATTATCACTTGCTTTTAACGGTGAAGGAAAACTTCGAGATAAAACCTGCACACCTAAAAAGAAAAAAAAAGTTCTTAGGAATTTCTTAGGTGTGTAGTCCGCCAACCCGAACTAGGCCTGCGTGGTGGACTATGGCCTAAAACCCTCTCAATGGTAGAGGAGACCCGTGCTCAGCAGTGGGCGTATATGGGTTGATGAAAGAAAAGAAAAGAAAAGATACAGTTTTTTGCGTCTCATAGAATTCCTAAGGGTACCTATACACCGAACTGTTACACCTAACTACTCCGTGAAATAGCGCTAAGTCCTAGCTGCAAGACGCAAGAGTCTTGCAGGCTAAGTCTTGTTCTTGCTCAAGTCTTGCACGGTCAGTCTTGGTCTTGGTCTTGCTAAAAATACGCGGTCTTGTTCTTGGTCTTGGTCTTGCAAAAACGCAAGAACAAGACCAAGACTGCAAGACCAAGACTGAATTTGGGCAACACTAGACTGAAGAGATCAGAAACATAGAGTGGGTGGTCATAATTAGAGTAAATAACGATATATTATAGAAACGGCAATCACTGTGCCAGTATTTTTTTTTTCCACGAAACCACCATTTCAAAACCACTAATTCTTCAAAGCCAGTGTAGATAAATCCAAATCAACTCATTAGTTATAGGCAATGACGTACTCCTTGACGTTCATAGCTCACGCCCACTGAAACCAACAAACCGTGTCTAATTATAGACACATAAGTTCAAAGTGAAACCCCCGGCCATACCTCACCGAATCATAATAAAAACTATAAATACCCACGCTCCCCCATCAAAACTGTCCTAAATACAGAATTGCACGGCGACATTACATATTTAGAGATCGGCATCTTGGACCAAAGCCAGAGATCACTGTGACGAAATTAACCAACGCCCTAAGCGCCACCTAGAAAAAGACAATACGTCAAAATAGTAATAGTAAATTCTAAAAGTTCAGTCCACTCTTGTAGTACACGGCATTTGCCAGTGGAACTAATCTAATCAGTATTAGAAATAGTTTTTTCTGTTTATAGAATATTTTAAAACAGTAGTTTTAACAGAACATCGAGTAGAGATGTAAATAAGATAACTAGAGGCTTCTACATTAGGAAATTCTCATTAGCACGGAGTCTGGAAAAGTGCCCGAAAAACGCCAACAGTTCCGCCCTCTATTTGGGACTGACACACATTACTGGAGAAATGAGGGTGCAGAAATGCAACTCTGCCTATCCCTTCGGGAATTACATATGTGAAGTTGTTCATGTTATGACCATCGTTAGGAACTGAATAAACTAATGACCTTAAAATTCATAAGCCTTCTGATGGTTTCACGATAAAAAACTGCGAATACTATTAAGGTAGTTAATTATATTCTTTGTTTTTAGGGAAATCCTCTTGGATTCCTTATTGTTTATGATAAGCAGGGTATTCTTACCGACTAAAATCCCTATGGTTCACGGTTGCCACGTGCGAAAGTGAAGATCTCAAGATAAAAGCATACCGGTAAAGCTAATTATATCCTAGCACCGGTATAAATACCATACATGTATTCGGCAATGCCAAACGGCAAGATTCAGTACTGACATGACTTAAATCCAGATTATGGGCAAGAACACATTCGCTTAAACATAAGCCGACAGAAGCCAAGAACATACGTGATCGTGCAATCATTGACTCAAGTTGTAGACTTAATCGATTGAATTCGGTACCCTAACATACATCTGAGAGCCTTGAAGGGTTTAGTGTTTCAAACACGGGGTAGAATATTTATGTTGTTAAGGACTTGATATGGATATTCATTGTTGTTCTAGTTTAGATTAGATCAAGAGGTCGTTTTATAAGGACACTTTATTAGGCACATGATTCATTATCTTTTCATATATCTTCTTCTTTATTAATTATTATCTTTGTTAAGATGACTACACATAGTCTTTTTTCCTTGAGTTGTTTGTTTGCCAACTTATCTTTTTAACTCTTTCTTGCTACTTATATAATTTCGCATAATAAACATTTTAATACTTAATAAAAAATTCCGTGTTGCAATGGTGAATATGGCTTTTTTATGCAAATGACTAGTCATGAGATCGTCGTGTTCTTATTAGGCGTACATGATTGAGTCAACTGATTCGGGGACATTATAGTTGTTTCTCGTTCCTTTAAAATTTATTTATATCGACCGCTCTGTACTTACCATCAAGCTGTCTTTACTTAGCCATATATACAAAATTATCATCATTTACAGCCCCATTTTTTGACAGCCCTGTGGCGCAGTTGGCTAGATACCAGCTTGCGAAACGAGCGGCCGCGGGTTCGATCCCCGCACCGAGACAAATGTTTGTGTGATCCATAAATATTTGTTTCGGGTCTGAGTGTTTGTGAGACCGAAAAGTCTCTCGTAGTTTCTGATACCCACGACACAACTCGTATCTTAGTGTGGGGTCAGGACTATGTGTGTGGCTGTTGGGTGTATTTATTTATTTATTTTATTGTCATACATATTCTATGCTTAAATCATTTCCATAACACCAGATAGCAAGAGATAGCCACTTCATACAAAGGTGTCGTTAAAACTACATCACGAAAATTAACAAAAAGTAAATGAATTATATTTAAAAATGTCTCCATAGCGTAAGGAGGAAACGCTCTCTGGCTCATCGCCAGATGTTACGAATTTAGACAGGAGACACGTGGCGCGGAGTTCCGAGGCTTATTCCACGGGGATTGATGTACTTTAATGATTTTTTGAACAAATCCGGCAAACTATCAGGATTAAATCGGAAATGACCATTATCTAAACTGCTTAAGTCTATGAAGTTTGGTGAAGGTCCGGAATAGATTCTTGGATGGGGAATTAATTGTAGCAGAATTAGTGTAGTAAAATGTAAATAGAGTCATAGGTCAGGGATTATTTTCGATTTATAAATAGTAGTCAAATAGTTTAGACGTAATATAGTATTAAAAAATTTAAATAAAATATGATGAAGTAACCAATTTTTGACAATAAATAACATTTTGGAACTAAATAATGTTGGAAATACCTGATTTCTCTGGGGTAGCCCATACATATTTTACTACTAGGAACCTTGTCGGCAGGAAGTGAAAAAACAACACTCCTAACAAGTGCAAAGGAACGTAGATTCCTCGCAATGATATCATGCATTTGAAATCGTATTGAATACAAATTAATTTTAAGTCAGACATTTTACATTGGTGAATTGTTTGCTCAACCCTATTTCCATTATCCATCAAGTTATTACAATAAAGAAAATGAATCGGTATAGAAATAATATTCGAATAAGAAACTTTAGAGTTATCTCATCTATTAAATATTCATTGTACTAGTACATTAGAATTCCATTTTTATTCGTCGTTTTATAAGTTTCCTCAAAAACACAGTTTTCACGAAGATAGTCACACGAATTTAAATTTTACCAAGTTTGAATTATCGCCATATTTTCTATTCACTTGACACACTATAAAACATTGTAAGAGTATTTACCCTATATTTGATTCAACATTGGATGCAACAATCCACTGTTGTCCCACTCGATCATTGTTCCAATCAAAGGCCTATAAAGAACACCGACGACAAACATCTACCCGTCCACTGTCCAGAAAATTGCCAAATACATTTGTCAAATTAGCAATTGGCGTGTTGTCAAGCGTCTATAACTATCCGGGGTTTACGACCCGAGTTGTGGACTAAAGTATATTTAGACGTTGTAACACCTGCCTGCACTATTCTCGGCTGCATCATAACAGTGCATATTTTAAGAGCCTCGTTTGCTATCTTGAAGATCCCTTCGGATTCACTTTCTAGTTCGTTTTCGTCAGTCTTATAGTTTGCTGTTTGGGATCTGGTAGTAGCTATATTGAATGCATGGTAAACAACGAGTTGGTAAAGAGAACAGTACTTGGGTAAATGGTTCATTCATATCGGCATTACAGTGGAAGTATCATCATCATTAGCACATATATTTTGTAATTGTTTTTTTTTTAAGTGTTCTAGTCAACACAAAATAATTTATGAATCCAGTACCAATTTTCTTCCCATACTAACTCGTCACCGTGATCATAACACCGTTTTATATACTCTTCAAATTGTTTGAGATATAAAGTGCTTCGTACTACAAACATGTTTATATAAGCGTACTGTTCGTGCAATTGTACAGAATTTTACGATGCGTGTAAAAATCTATTTTATCTCCTTCCTGTTTCGTCTTATATGTAGAAACATAAAACGTAGTACAATAAATCATATATGCATAATAGAAGTGTTGGTTATTTTGGTGGAAAAATGTTGAACTAAGGTAGAATAAGTATGAAATCTCGGCGATCGCAGGTTCAAACCCCAAGCACACGCCCTTGACTTTTCGAAGTCATATGTGTATGGTATTCAGTATTTACAATGAATTATCACATTCTTTAACGGTGAAGGAAATAATCGTGGGGAAACCAGCACACCTAAACGTTCTTAGGAATTTCTTAGGTGTGTAGTCCGCCAACCCGCACTAGGCCAGCGTGGTGGACTAAAGCCTCTTAATTAAGGATGAGGCTCGTGTTTAACAGAGGGAATTATGTATATGGGCTGATGATGGACTTATATTCGATCCTGTAGACTATATTACATTCTTCTTCTTCTTCATCAACCCATATACGCCCACTGCTGGGCACGGGTCTCCTCTACCATTGAGAGGGTTTAGGCTATAGTCCACCACGCTGGCCTAGTGCGGGTTGGCGGACTACACACCTAAGAAATTCCTAAGAATTCTTAGGTGTGAAGGTTTCATCACGATGTTTTCCTTCACCGTTAAAGCAAGTGATAATTCAATGTGAATACACACATAACTTCGAAAAGTCAGAGGTGTGTGCCTGGGGTTCGAACCCGCGACCACCGAGATTCTCGACCGCGCGCCCAAACCTCGAGGCCATCACTTGCTTCATTGCATATTACATTGATACGAATAAACTAATGAAGATCTCCCTACTTCCAAGGAAGTCCTAGTACAGCTGTAACTGCACGTAAAATATTCACAGTAAATATTATTGTGGAGTAAGTTAGCTCGCATATAGCATCATAATGCGAGAGATAAACGTCGTACCCCAGGACGTGGGAGCCGGGACGCCGCGCGCTCACACCGCCCTCTCTTGTGTCGATGTGTTTGTTTAACATTTTGTTTTGTATTGCCAGTGTTTTGTCTAGTTCATGAGTGGGGTTGAAGGTTTGTTTATGGCAATTCAA
Organism: Cephonodes hylas; assembly: GCA_030295005.1. Lineage (NCBI taxonomy): Eukaryota > Metazoa > Arthropoda > Insecta > Lepidoptera > Sphingidae > Cephonodes > Cephonodes hylas. Next base: position 10,664,167 of record AP025379.1, on the reverse strand, counting down.
TTTTGGTATCCAGTGATGTACATGAGAGTGGTGTAGAGAAGCCGGTATTGATTTACAGGTAGGCCAAAGTATTGTAAGGATTTAACGTTACACAATAAACATAATAATTTAAGAATAATCCGCCAACCCGCGCTAGGCGAGCGTGGTGGACTTTGGCCAAAGCGCTCTTAATAGAGGAGACCCGTGCCCAGCAGTGGGGTGTCTATGGGTTGATGATGGTAAGAATTTGTAGTAGCTCTGACGATTTTAAGAATTACCTACTTATTTACATCCTTACAAAACGTCACGCCCGTATTCCCCGAAAGGGTAGTTATACAAAGGTTCATTCCTGCACCCACCTTTCCCTCTGCTCAAGCCACCTGATACTTCCAAACATTTCCGGACCTGGGAATAAAACCCGGGACCTCTGGATGACATATTTATGCTGCAATGCATTTAAATATTTATTTATCGTGTTATTTACGACTTTTTACGCTTAGATTAACTTGAGGAATGTTAAACGCCTTCCCACATACTGTATATTAAACATCTACCACCACACCATAAATCGGGCAGACATTTGTTATTCAAACTAGTTCCAACGTGCCGATTAGATTATTTAGTATGTACAGATCAGATACCGGGAGATTTACAACCGCAGGCGGAGTCGCGGCGCTTTGCTATGCCACAAATGTTGGCGACAAATTGTGTACTGTTATTTCATGCTGTTAAATTGAGTAATTATACCGCAGTAAGTAGTGTGGACTATGAAATAAAGAATAGTGTACAGATGATTGTCAATAGTTGATATAACTAAACTAACAAGCTTGTGCACATCAGTATCGTCATCAGCCCTCATATGTCCCACTGTTAGGCAATAGTTAAGACCAGCACATATGGCCTATAGAAAATCGCAGAAAGCCGCTGGATGCAGGTCGCTTCCAAAGGATCACTTTGGAAGCGACCTGCATCCAGCGTCCAGGAGGCCTGTGTCCAGCAGTAATCATCTTTAGTCTGATATTTATGATAATGATGCCTAAAACACAGGTCCGTCACTATCATGTAAGCTAAATTATTTGAAGAGTTCTGCAGTTTTTTTTTTTGCAAAAATACATGGATTTATTATCCTTTATCTGGATAAAGCAGTGAGCTAATTCGTATTAAGATAACCCACCAGCTCAATAATCTAGTGCAGTTATCTCCCGTAGTGGATTAAACCCATCGGGTATCTGCTAGGCGTGTGACAAAATTGCCCGAACTGTACATTATGTTCGCGCCATTTGGATGGGAGCCAGCAGAGAAATAAGGTCGACTTCGACACTACATATTGGACTAGATAACGTATCAGCGTCACGCGAAAAAACACATCGTAAATTATTGGGCGTGAAAAGAGTGACAGAGGCAGGTTTAGATTACATTGGGCTCAACACGACACAACCTAATAATTTAAAAATAACGGGAATGTAAGGGAGCAAGACTGACAACTTAGTTCGTCAAGCCAATCTCTTCGCACGTGGTAATCCTAACTTCCTCTCCTGCAATCCTAAGTGGCGTGTTATAGGAGAGGCCTATGTCAAATAGTAGACGACTTAAAAGCCGTTGATGATGACGAGTTTTAAATTAGGAACTGTGCATACAGGCTTCTTTAGTAAATGAACAAAACTAACTCATTGAATTTTTAGCATTACTTATTTCAAGTATATTTGTATATACCCCATGGTTGTGAATGATTGACGAAAAATGGCAAGAACTTTATACAGGTGTATAAATACATCTGGTTTTAAAATCTGAACACCTTAAAGTACTAAAAAAGATATTTTTTGTGTCGTAGAGCACCAACCTAATTTTACCTTTCGAAAGACGTTCATTGCTGGACATAGGCTTCCTCCAAAACACTTCCGACTTTTCGTCCGGACGACTTTTCGTCGCAACATAAGTAATTATAAGTATAACATATGTAATTATAATTAACTTAGATAATTATAAGTAAAGAAATACTAAAAACTTAAACCTAATAAAGCCAGATCGAACTGCTATTAAAAATCAATACTCACGTGCATCTATGATCTCCACACTAACGTCTATCACCGTTTGGAACACAAGTAGTGTCAATATAGCGCAAATGTTGCGATCCTTCGCCATACTCAGAACTTTCGGTTCGATCACTCACAAACACTTCACTGTCACAATGCATTGAGTTTGTATCGATATCTTCACACTCAGTACACAAAACAGCAAGTACACCTCGAAAATCATCCATTTAATTCTCTTAATTCTGCTGCTGTTTTTTTAAGACTTCCATTAAAAAGTCATAACACGCCGTTATGATTATTAATAATGGTTATTATTAATTTATTTTCGCGTCATTCACTAGTAGAAGTATTTGCGGAGTCTCCAAAATCTCATATAGTTTTTGGATGCGTTCCAAAGTTATTTCTTCTTGGTTATATCGGAACCGCGGGCGCACCATCTGAAATGAAAATAATATTATTTTAATAACACCGTTGGTATGTTTGTGCCCTTTGCTATGTAATTATGGATCGAGGGCAATTTGTACTGGACTTTCGAGTTATGTTATAGTATGTATGACGTATGTTTTGGAGCAGAAAATTTAACAACTACCTATAAGTTACGTTATAATTTGTGTCAATAAATTGTTTCGATTCATGAGCTGATATAATATTTGTGGGCCTAGTATTGACTCTACGTTGAATCGGTAAATAATGGATAGGTCTAATCTTACGACTACATAGATTTAATATAGTCCTATAGAATGTAAACTATGTATTTTGAATGTTCACAGTAAATCTCTTTGAAAAAATCATGTTTTTTTGAAATTACTGATTTACTGTAATTAATATAAAAATATACTGTTTCAAATCCTCAGAAAATAGAAAGGGAAATTCACAAAAAAACGACTAAACTTATGTCACAGAAATTAGCCACTCATGTTACAAGGCCAACGATGTCCCACTATAAAAAATATTTGTCAGTATATAAATACGCATGCGTTATTAATACTAAGATCTTATTTTAAGATCTTCTTATTTTTATTTATTTCTTTTCTTCTCTACTGTGCCTACAAAACCATATGGTGCTTTATCAGCCTCCCGTTAGTCAGGCAGAGATAAGTTGGTAATGTCACACAATCATTTTGACCTATTCAGTATTGCTCTTTGCATTAACAGGAAACCTTTTAAGCTATATATTCCTACGAAAATTCCCGCTTCTGGGATTATTCTTTTTTTAATAACTTTAAAGCGGTATAGACTCATTTTAACTTTTAATACATGAAAAATATAAGTTTGTCAGCTACAAAGAGACAGTCGTTTCTTCATCTCAAACACTGTTTAGCCGAACCTTTAGCAACCTCCTTTTCGAATCGTCCCAGAACCGAAACGGCGTAAAATCTTTGCAAATTATCCCTTTCAACTCCATTACATCATTATGTTATTTACGTGATTATATTACTACAAGATATGAGCTCATGAAACATGTGTACGGCCGGTAATGAGTTAACATTTGGCTCGGCGTTTCAGTAATGGAATGTGTTTATTATGCCTTTACGTTATACTGTGGCGGTTTGAATTGAGCCATTTTTTCCCATAAGAATATATGCCATGTGCCGAAAGTGGAACAAAAGAAATCAAATAAGTACAGTCGAAACTATAGTTCTAATCCCACACTAGGGCACAAGTCCCGTGCCGCGGGTATTTGAAACTACAAGATACTGCTCGGTTTCACAAACATCCAGACCTGAAACAAATATTTGTGTATCGGTATCAAACCCGCCCTCTTTCATTTCAAAGTCTGGTACATGTAGCCAACTGTGCTACGAGGCTGTATTGGCAGATTATAGTTTATAATATTGGTAAAGTAGCGAGTAGTTAACATTAAGAAAGCTAAGTTTTAGGTCTCATTGCATACATTTAAATCATCATCTTCACGCTACATACGTACCGCTGCGGGGCACGGGCTTCTTCTACCATTGAGAGGATTTCTTTCTAGTCTATTCATTCTGATTACACACATAGCTTCGAAAGTCGAAGATTTGTGCCTGGGGTTTGATTGATTTTCTTTTTGTTTGAGCCTTTGATTAATTTTGAAGTTAGTATGTTGTGAATTATATTTAAAAGCATTTCCTGTATAAATGTTTTATAAAGGTATTGCGTAGTAACCAAACTACGTCTGGTAAAAGCAATGTCGTAAAAATCAAGTGTTGAGATTTCATAAGTGGCACATCCACGTCATTGCCATGAGAGATTTCAAAGGGCCGTTTTGATTGGAGTGGTACCTTTGTAAGTATAAGATTATAAAATCGGTAATGTTCAAATAGTATTGCTAAAATAATTTAAACTTGCTGATGATGAATCATTTTGGAAACGTTTTTGTCGATATAAAAATGGAACAGATGCATTTTCTAAGGCCTTGCGGGAATATACAAAAACAACTGATCAAATAGATGATGTCATTCCTAAACAATTTTATATTGGAATCTAATTTCTATAAACTCAAGACCAAATAATCTTACAAATCTTATCTTACAAAATTCTGACTACAAAATTAATTTTTTAACAAAAGAAATTTGACTAATAAATTAGGATATACAGACTACAGAGCCTACTTCTTCTTCTTCTTCATCAACCCATATACGCCCACTGCTGAGCACGGGTCTCCTCTACCATTGAGAGGGTTTAGGCCATAGTCCACCACGCTGGCCTAGTGCGGGTTGGCCGAGCCTACAATAAACAATTATTAACTGCAAATTACACCATTAACATATCACGCTTTTGGGCTTCTAGGAAGTAGCACCACTGCAACCAATATCTACTAATTATCTCAACAATGTCTTTCATTACCTCTTAAAGTTTCTTATTTAAAATTCTACAGTGATACCTACATTGAAAACATTCCGATCGGACCTAAAAGTTAGATATTTTTTTTCATACCGCCGTAAAAATTTGACGACTTGGCCATAAATTCAGCGCTAACAATGTCGTGAGTGATCGGTGATAATATGGCTGAAATATATATCTTCATTCTATCGTTATATGTTTATTTATTTCTGGAGATGTACTTTGTTTTACCTTAGTGAAAGTAGTTATTTATGCTTATCGAATCAGTAAAGTTATTAAAGATCAGTGATAGACAGTGAAGTGATGGCACCGGTTTAGGCACGAGGTCTAGATTTTAGTTTTGTATTCCTGCTTTCCTATAGTCTTGGGGCTTTTACGTAACTTAAAGACTTATCTCAGACCGGCTTAAGAGTATCAAATGACGAGATATTCTCTTTAAACGCATTCATGTTTGCCACTAGGTTTGTGTATCATATCGGTATCAAAGAAGCTATGTGAACCGCCATATTGGTATCGACTGATTGAAGCAAATAACTTGAACACTTTAAAACTCAACTTTCCCCGTAATCCAACCAACAAGGTAATTACAGATATCATAAAATCATCATCAACCCAAATACGTCCCTTTGCTTCGCACGAACCTTCTTTAAAACTGAGATGGTTCTAGGCCTTAGTCCAGCACGCTGACCGAGTACAGCGGGCTAAACACCTAAGAAATGTCTAAGACTTTTTAGATGTGCCGGTTTTATCACGATGTCGTCCTTCACCATTAAAGTACGCAATAATTCATTGTGAATACACGTAAAAGTTAGGAAATCAGAGGTTTTTGCCTCTGGTTTGAATATGAAATCGTCGGGACTTGAAGCCATCACGACTTCCATTACAACAACATACCATTAATTATGTGAATAAAACTCCCAAATTTAAGTTCACTCCATCGCATCCGGTTGACATCCGCTCATCTAATTACTCTCCTCTTGCGGATGTGGCGCTTCCCTTACCTTGAAACTGTTAATTAACTCATTCAATTAACGCCTGCCATGTTATGTAAACGAGTATTTTTACTTTCAATAGCACAACCACTCTAGAGAGGTTATGATCAATTTAAAAATTGATTTAGAGAAAGTTAATTTCAAAAAAAGAGTAAAGGCCCCGAGGTTTAACCTTGTGGTTATGAATCTCCGAATGTAAAAAAGGCAACTAACCTTGATTCACAAGCTGGTTTTTCTCCAATTATACTACTTAGATACCCTATAATATAATATAATATACCCTATATATAATACCCTCACGATTAGAAATAGGCATTTGCTGAATCGTTTTATCGCTGAGGTCCAAAATGTTGACTTAAGCAATGTTTGTTTTGTCTATATTGATAATTTTTCGAAGTGCAATGATGTATACTGCAAGCTTGTGTTGTATTTTTGATAAATTAACATATTATGTAAACTAATTAAAATCAATCTTTTTATTTATTACTATACCAACTATCTTTTGAATCCCCAACTATCGCTCCTCTTGTAAAGATCTTCTTAGTATCTAAGCGCATCAAATATAATCTAAGGAACACATCTCTTTCCAAGTAACGTGTTAATTCGTAATGAATCAGCCACTTTGACGGCAAAGGAAATCATGGGGAGCACTTCATTAAGAATTACTTAGAAGTCTACGAGTTCGCATTGCGCGTGCACCGTGGAAGACTGACGAGTTAATGACATTGAGTCTTAATGGGAGATTATTGTGAGCTAATATATTCGGATAATGTAATTGACTTTTTATTTAGTAGGTTGCAATAGCTAAACTTATATCTTCATTCATATAATGACTGCCTCGTGGTCTCGCGGTACAAGTATGTGCCGTGCGATCTAGAAGTCCTGGGTTTGATTCCCGGGTCGGGCAAAGTGTTATTGGGTTTTTCCATTAGGAAATTCTCAGTAGCAGCACGGAGTCTGGAAATGTGCCCGAAAAACGGCAATAGGCTCGCCCCCTATTACGTGGGACTGATACATACCTGGCGAAATGTGGGTGCAGAAATGCATCTCTGCCTACGCCTTCGGGGAATATAGGCGTGAGGTTTGTGTGTCATATAATGACATACAGTCTGTTTGACAAGAGCGTGTACGGCAAAACTTTTTTTTAGGTACCGCTAGAAGCTTGTTTGTAAATTTGGCAGGTAGCTAGCCCCTTCCCCTCAGATGCTTTGTGTATAGAGTTTCAGTTGTCGTTCGATCTTTGTCAGAGGAGGACGCATTTCGTCATGAGTGCTACGTACGCATCACGTTATGAAGCAGTGTTCTTGTGTTTGCATCCAAAAGGACCCAAAATGTCATACGCAGCCGCTGCAAAATACATGAAAAAGTCAAAGACATTTGTTAGTAAGTGGGTGAAACGCTATTCTGAAGTAAAAAATGTCGACGATCTGCCTAATCGTGGCTCTACGCTAAAAACAACGAAAAAGGAGGACAAAATGATTTTACGGGTATTCGAGAAGAATTCTCGCCTATCGTTACGTGGTGGTCAAGCGGTTTTGCTTAAAAAAGGCCTTAATGTGTCATGTGATACTATAAGAAGACGTTTACTGGCTCATGATGTAAAATTTCGTAGCATAATAAAGAAACCGCTACTGTCGGAAAATCATGTTAAAAAGAGACTCACTTGGGCGCAGGAACATTTGGACCGGGATTGGGACAATGTAATTTTTTCGGACGAAGCTTCTTTTTGGGCACGTTCTTCTATCACTCATACCTGGTGTACCCACGCCAATAAATTCATCCAGCGGACCGTTAAACATCCGGTGAAGGTGCACGTTTGGGGTTGTTTTTCAAAACAGGGGTTTGGTACCTTGCACATATTTACAGGTAATTTAAATGCAGCTAAAATGGTCAAAATATATCAAATGGCTTTATTACCATCTGCTCAAAAGTGGTTTAAAAGGAAAAACATATATTGGCTATTGCAAGAAGACAATGACCCGAAACATCGGAGTCGTCTTTGTACAGCGTGGAAACAAGAGAATGACGTTGAAGTACTAGATTGGCCATCACAGTCGCCGGATGCAAATCCAATAGAAAATGTTTGGGCACTCATGAAGTTGAAGCTTCGAGGAAAGAAAATCTGGACTTTAAAACGATTAGTTCGTGAAATTAGACTTATTTGGAGGTCTTTGTCCCTGGATTATGCAATAAAATTAGTAGAAAGTATGCCTCGAAGACTCCAGTCAATTATTGATAATGGAGGCGACTGGACAAGTTATTAATAATAAAGCATCATTGTCTATATCATGTATAATGAGTGTATTTTTTTTTCTATTTTTTATCCCAATTCATTCCCGAGTTTTGCCGTACACGCTCTTGTCAAACAGACTGTATGTATGTAATTTGACAGAGGTGTGAATTAGCACCAGCGGCACAAAGTCTATAATGTGTACTTAAGAATCGCTATTTTAACTGAGATAAAACTATATTATGAAATCTAACCGATTGTATTGAGTTACGGTGCATTCCTGCAACCATATTCTAGTGGTATGTATCAGTCTCACGTAACAGGGTGGGAGCCTATTGCCATTTTTCGGTTTTGATAATTTTCTAATTGGAAAAACCCAATCACAATTTCCATGATCCTGGACTCAAAGCTGTTTAGAGGGTTGATTTATTATTTATATTTTTAAATAATTATTGTTATAACAGACTACTTTTACTGATGAATGCACGCACGGTCTAGTCTCTGATTGGTCCCTGATGGAATTCTATCTATAAAACTAAAACAGTATCTGCAAATGACTGTACGGATACAACGTTTATAATTTCAAGTGTCACGCTAATGGAATGCGAGGGAGCAACTATACAAGTTTTAATTAACTCACGTGTTTCAGAGATAAAACTAAATAACTTCATTCTAAATATATTAAATACTGGTGCGCTCTGTCACTTCCGTTCGAAAGTTGCGATGATATTTCTGATTGAAATATCTATTTTTATATGAGTTTATGTAGAGGCTAAGGTGACTAAGATGTTACTACAGTTATTCATTTAACTTTTAGCAAGTATTTAACTTTGACTTGGGTCAATAACCCTAAGATGTTATCAATATACTTGCATAATAAAGTTATATCACCGCATCTGGTTAGGTAACAACAAAGGTAACAATAGGTAAATTTATCAATAATAACATATCCGTAGAAACTCTAGGCTTAAATTAATATGCACAAGTACTACGCCTTCAGAAACGAATATAAAAATATCGCGAATGCTATGATTAATTTCTTCCCTTATCTTTGCTTATCCGACTAAACCATAATGTGTCTTGTCGATCACAATGTGGGTGCTGTTGATCACACAGCGTCATATTCGGTTGGTTCGATCAAAATTGGGATGTGTAAAATTAGGTTTTTATCTATAGAAACAAACTGCTACTTGCCAAATACTGGACAGACGATCTATTAATAATCGTCATTCTAAATTTTATGAGCTACATGAGTTCCTATTCAATATAGGTTAACAACCTTTTATTTTTATTTACAACATTACAGTTTCAATTGTAGATTATTTTAAAAGCTCTGACAAGTACAGCTGACGGAGCTCTATCACTTGTCTTTCTAAATAAAAGATACATTAATCTCAACCAGATTTGCCCAAGCTCGAAGCATTCAAACGAAAGTGCGTGCGGAGTCATCAATGACTCACAACATTCATAATCTTGCAGTTAATTAAAATATCTCTGCGCCTGCACGCGTTAAAAACTGGCTGGTTAAGTGACCACATTAGATAACAGATGTATATTTCTTTAAAAAAAATGGAATCTTAGCAAGGAGTTTAATTGGCTCTATAGATCTTTCTTCATAGTCATTCCACTACTAGTTATACGCCTCCCTGCAAATGTCGAATATGACACTCTTTCTCTTAGAGTATGTCTTTTGCATATATTGCAACCTCATAATATACACTTCTATTAAAAGAAGGGTTTAATAAGATTTTTTCATATTTCTAGTCAACATTAAGTAACTAAGGCTACGTCTTAAGGAAACTTCCGTCAGATTTGTATTATCATTTTCAATTGCTTCTATGTCATTTTGGTCGGTTCAGTAGTTACGCCTAAATGTCTTAAAAGTTAAGGAATTATAATAAAACTACTAACTAGATTTGTTGATCCTAATAATGCTGATTATAAATTCCATAAATTAAATTATGTAATAATAGAATTATTTAGCATATTCAGTTCCAGGACTCCGTGCTGTTAGTGAAATTATCCTGCTGTATAAACTTAACAACGATTGCAAAAAAAGATAGGGCAAAAAATGTAATACCAATCAAAATGATGTTCGCAAAAAATAACAGACTCAAAAATATATGTTTTAACTTTATCATATTCCTTTCTCTGCCGACTCTGACAACTGATACCGTAATTATATTGTCCTTTCGGCCGGCCATTCCACAAACAATTGCGTACAAACGCTCCCTCTGCATAAATTGCTAAAGCGAATTGCAAATTTAAATGTTAAATTTTATTTACTACTGGCGGATCGTCTGGCTCCATTCGCGTAGAAATATCATGCATACCTCGTATTATTGTGAAGCAGAATTATTTTCCGAGTTTGTCATGATGTCCGGTAGATGGCAGTTTTATTAATATTAAATGTTTTATAAATTCAACAAGAAACTGATAGTTATAATCGTTAGCATCGCTACGTCAGTTATAAACGTGCGTAGAGACGTATTGGATTTGTTTCTCAAGTAGGGTAGAGGTTTGTTAAAGAAAATAATAGCACAAATTTTGAAAATGCCTTAACCGTCTCGCCACATCTTTTGAGTATTCATTTTGAAGAAACGTTTTGATAAAATAATCTTATTCTTTGCACGAGTGCAGTTGTGGAACAGCACGAATTTATTAAATTCAAAAATGTGTCAGTGGTGGTCAGTAGAGTAAATTAAATATTGTGGAAGGATTTCTCAAGATATTTTTCTACGCCCTTATATTGCATTATAATAAGAACTCAAAAAGGCCTGGTCTTTGACGCCTAAAGATTCAAACCTTCTTGCTTCTCCTTCGTAAACAGCTTTGTATTTTCTTTTTATTTTGTTTAAAGCGAATTTTCTAACAGCCCATTAAAAGATTATCCTTAACAATAATTAGGAGGTTCGTCCGTCTACGCCTACCCCATAAAGCTTAGCCGTACTTTCTTTCATTGGGTTGTTATTGTCTTGTTTTTTTTATCGCAATTTTGAATGGCATTTGGTTTGAAAAATTGACCTTTCTATTTGCATAGATAATAAATCCCCACAACGAGACAATTGTCTGTGTGATCCCAGATATTTGTTTCGCGTCTGGGTGTTTGCGAAACTGAAAAGATTCATAACAATCACAGGTGGGGGGTTAGAACTATATAAATAGCTGATGAGTGTTTTTTGAATAGAAACCGAAACATCTAATATTTATCCATCCCGCTCAAATCGCAACTCGCTAAATACACTTTCATGTGTTACATACTGGAATCAGCATATTATGTTGCTGTCAAGCTGTCACAATTAATTCTACTGATAAGAATGGCCCATATTTTTTATAAAAAGTGGCCAAAGTATTACTTTACAAATGATTATCATCCAAAAGCAATTAGCAATTCACTTGTGAACTTTGTAAAGCTTCACCAGAGGTACCTCACTTCCACGAACGTTTCAATATCAAATTTATCTCAATAACGTTCAAAGTCATGGAGACAATTTAAAACTATTGTTTCTAAATACAGCACAAAGAACGAAACCATTCAAAGAGCAATTTATAATGGCCAAAAATAAAACACATTTATTTCACAACCGCCCGTATTGAGATAAAGATCATGAGGGCATTTTCTGTCAAGTCATTCATAATCGCGATGTAGGAATTATTAGGCGCATTTGTCACAATTAACTTTTTGTACCAAGTGCAGGGTTACCAACAGAGAATAGACTAAGGGCAATAGCATCCTAATAGAGGCAAGAGAAATAGGTTTGGAGTCAGATAATTCTTATTAGCTGCACCAAATCTGCATATGTTTTCATCAGTAAATATTACGTTTCCCCTCTATTACTTAGAAATTGAATTATTAGTGAAACTTGTGAAGAACGTCCTGGATACCTCTTTGGTTGTCCTGGACCTCTTTGGGTGGCTTTTGGGTTTGGCCGTCTAACGACTCTTCTCTTTAGGGTCATAGGTATGGTATACATACCTACAAAACTAGCATTATACGCGTATCTCAGAACTAAGTCGCAAAACAGAACATCATTCAGTTATGACCGAAATTATTTCTCGTTAATTGTCTTGACGTGTCCACTTTCAATGCTACTAGAAAAGACTGAACTTTTAGAGCTATATCACTACATAGTATAAAACAAAGTCGCTTTCTCTGTCCCTATGTCCCTTTGTATGCTTAAATCTTTGAAACTACGCAACGGATTTTGATGCGGTTTTTTTTAATAGATAGAGTGATTCAAGAGGAAGGTTTATATGTATGATAACATCCATTAAATATCAGCATTACACCCGTGCAACGCCGGGGCGGGTCGCTAGTTAAGATATAACCTAAACATGACACAAATAAAATAATTAATCATGACAGAAAAACCTACGAGATTCCGCATCAAAGACTCACAAATAGTACTTGGTAGTGAGTGCGTCACCGGAAACCGAGGGGCTAAATTTCTGCAAACACAAATAAATCCGACTAAAATAGTTTCCATGAAGTAATCCGATGGAGATTGACTCGAGGTCAGTTATGAGTTCTCTAATCGTGATTGAAACATGTATTTGCGTTTTTTGCGTCTATTAGTATTAACAGCTCCGTAGCGCAGTTGGCTAGACATCAGCTTGCGAAATGAGAGGCCGCGGGTTCGGTCCCCGCACCAAGACAAGCACTAAGTGTTTTAAGACCGAAAAGTCTGTTGTAGTTTCTAAAACCCAACAAGACTCGTATCTCAGTGTGTGGTTACGTGTGTGGCTGTTAAGTGTATTTATTTATTAATAAGGTTTTAATGAATTAGAGAACTACATTAGCAGATACAATTGCTACCCATCATTTGTATGTGAATTTTAATGCAAATTTTGGAAATAAATCTGGTAAACTGAATATAGTTACATCTATATTCCTGCCATCTATAACCTGCCTTAACCCCTTAAATACCCCTTAAAATAATCCTAGGCTAACTTTTACTCCACTTATCATCCCAAGAATCTATTCCCAAATCAAGCAGTGTTTTAGGTTGTCTTTTTAATAAATTCTCATTATAAGCTCAGAGTCTTTCAATAGGGTAAGATAAGATCAATAGATTTATTTATTTACTCTCTATTGTATACCAAATAAACCTAGTTTCTATCGGGGACTATTGAAAGTCAAACAATTTGTGCCACGTTAAACATAAAGCAAAGTTCTCGCAATATAAATATAAACCTCTGACTACACCTTCGATTGCGGAGCCTAGAGTGTAAATGTATCATAAAATATGACCAGGCCAATAGAATCCAGTACCCATCCCTAACGATACATCTGAAATTGTTGTGACATTCCATACCATTGCAACCTGTCAACTGAGTTGATGCTAATTGCCGAGGCGCCAGCGGTTTCTTAGAAACGAATCAAAGAGATCATCAGAAAGTTACTATTAATATTACATTAAAGTAACTGAATGTTTTTTACGCGTAAATATAGGATGTTGGTAGAATGGACGATTTACAAAAAACAAGTGACGGCCTCGAAAAAATTCGTTTGATTAAGCGAGTGATCTGTAGAAAAAATAAGTAGTCGAAGATTTAAATGCGAAGCACTAGTTTTCAAAATTATGAGTGTATTTATGACAAATTTTCAAGCCGATTATTACTTGTGGAAGTATTGTCAAGAAATTTGCCTACAACAAAAGACACAGTTGATCCCCGCACCGCGAAAAATGATCTACAAATATTTGTTTGGTTTCCACGTCTGGTATATTTGTATTTATTTATTTAGTTGCAAAGACTGATTTGCAACCAATTAGTACGCAAGGAGTCATATATATTTTTAATGGTATCTTAAGAGATACGTTTTGTAAAATTCTAGTAAGTCTTTCTTTTCTTTTCTTTAAGGAGTTTGTTTATTTAGGTCCGATTCGAAGTTATCAATTTCTATACCATTATTCATTATTGAACGAACAGCATAGATCTACCTACACTCTTTATTCTATGCGTCCAAATAGCTATAATAGATACAATTGACTATAATATTACTTTGAGAAATAGTATAGTATTTTGAGAATAGATATAGTATAGAATCCCAATCTACAACCAAACCGTATCTTGACGAAGGTATGGCTTGACACGAGAGAGCTGTCCAAAATTTAATCCCATGTGTTTCAAGTTTATTTTAGATCAGGCCCCATCTGTTGATGGTTGCTTCATTTCAATCATTATTTTCTCCCCACGACGTGACGCATCAATCAATATTATTTATGACTAGTCTCACGGGCTGTCGCTCGGACGAAGAAAACAAAGGAAATTTTACTTTTATATTTTAATTTTAATTAAAAATAGATTTATAAATTTAGTGACGTTTGAAGAATTGCTTTTTTTTACATTTACCAATTACATATTTTGGTTTTGATTCATCTTTACTGCAATACCAATGCAATAAGAGTTATCGTACGAGCAAGAAATTGCGCGTTCAATTCCTGAGTCGAAATTAAACCTACATGATTTTTCTATTAACAAAACTCTTGGACTTTTCTGATTGCTATTCTATTTCAAGATGCCCCTAACTGTTAACTAAAATTTCGCACACAATAATTTGATTTTCCCTATTAAACTTAGTCTAGTAGTAGTATCCTATACCACTGCTATTTATGTATATAAAATAATTTATTACCTGCCTATAAATTTTAATGCATGGCACCTAAGACAATCTAATCTATTATCTAACCCATTCATCATTGACACCCCAAAGCAACTTGACCAAATTTAAAAGCATCTTCGTCGCTCATCGCGTCATTAATAAAACCGACTTTTTAAATTGCTCCTATAATTAGTCCAACAATGGCTTTCAGCGGTACCAACTGAAATATTGTACCGGCGCTACCAACTGAAGCAAATCATTCGAAGTTTACAAAATGTCGTATAGATCAAAGACACTCACATCAAAAGGGGGTGTAATGGGCTCCAACTTTCTGGTGCATTGCCACTAATCTCTATTGCTTTGAGATAAAGCACATTTTCGTTTGTTCTGTAGGTATAGTTGCCTTGTTATTAATCCATAGGATTTATTTAAGTATACTTTTCGAGCTTGAATGCAAACATAGAAATGAATTATTAATATAGACACTAATGATACGGTGTTTATAATTCCCCATACGTGGAATGGGTTTGATCTTTTACCTATCGTTTATAGTTCCATAATATTGTTCCGTAATGGAGCAGATGGTATACACAAACACACTTGAAACCATAATTGCTTTCATTGAGGCATGTACCTGTATAGAGGTCGACACAGGTCTATTTATGATTCTTCGCTTCACCACCTGCTTTTTAAGTACCTATCAATTCCTGATTTTTGCTGTTTTTGATGTACATTATATATCTGCCTTATCCAGGAAACATATTCAAAATGTCTGCTCCGCACGAAATCTTTAAAGGTTTTAGATCACCCTAACCCCATATACATTATACATCTCATTGCTGGACACGCGCCTCTTATAGCATTGACTGGCCTTAGTCCATCACGCTGATCTAGTATGATCAGCTGAAGCTTTTAAATGTAATAAGGAAATCCAGTAATGGATGTGTCGATGATGAAGAGAAACGAAAGTAGACAAAGTGTATATTCCTAGGCTTGTCGTGGCAAAACAATAATATCGACTTTATTCATAGCATGCTCGTAGCATCAAACAGCAGGGATAACCGATCAAAGTCATGTGACTGTATCGGGGATTACAAAAAGACTGCAACACTCCACCACAACACACTGTCTCGAGATGTAAATATTTGTCTCGGCTCGAAAACGAAACGATTCTTCTTTTTAGTGCAGTCAAAATAGCACGAATGTTTGAAGGAATGAACGTTAAGGCCGTTGATTGCGAATAATTTAGTTAGATTATTGCGATGTTGGTATGGGTCGAAGCTGGTTTTTAAACGGAATAATTATTAGGCAAGAACGAGACATAGGGCCCTATGTTTGCAGGAAATGATTGACATTAAAGTCAAGCCCATATACGTCCCACAGCTGGTCACAGGTCTCCTTTACAACTGAGACGATTAAGGCTTTAGTCTACTACGCTAGCCAAGCGCAGGTTGGCGGGCTACACACTTAAGGAATTTCCAAACACATTGTCCGACTCGGGAATCTAGTCCTGGACCTCTAGATCGCACGGCACATAGATGTACCGCGAGACCACGAGACAATTAATGTATGTATTTGTATATCCATTAAATACGGAAGGTCGGGTAATGTCTAGTTTATTATATCTCTCAGGGCAAGTGTTACACTGCTATTAATATATAAGCAATGTTTTTCCATTCGCTCCCTTGTTAGGAATGTAATACGATGTTATGCAGAAATTACTTAATATTTCTTGAAAATGGAATAAACAATAGTGCTTAGTACGTTTTAAATCTTCTTAGAATTTGAATGTTAACACGTTCCACGTAACACTTTAGTGGCTTTAGAATTACGTTCATAAAATGTTTTATTGTAAACATAATAATTCTTTACGAGACGAAAAATTTATGAAAACAGGTCAAGCCGTAATACAAAGATAATGATAAGTTATAAATATAATAAAAGGCCTATGTATATTAAAGCAGATATGTATGTCCCACTGTTGGAAAAAAGAAATACTTTCAGCTTAAAATGGTTGATCCACGGTAGTCACATTGGATTTTGCTATATCTTTTAAGTGTATCATTCATTATCAATGCATAAGTGACTGACATGACCTAGAGGTTCCGAGATCGAATTCTGAGTCGGTAAAAGTCTTTTTTTTTTCATTTAGAAATTCTTATTAGAATTCAAAGACTGGAAATATGCCCGAAAAACAGACTCGCACCCTATTACGTGGGTGGGTGGGTGCAGAAATGCACCTCTGCCTACATCTTCGGGAAATACAGACGTGAGGTTATGTATGTGTGTACGTGACTAATAGTTGCGAGTCTGTTCAGACCTGAGGCAACAGAGGATATGTTCCATCATATAGAGATGCACGGCAACACCCACGTTTCGCCATTTGCGTTTAAACACACACGTTATATTGAGTGATTCTATAGTCATTTTTCGAACACAGTTATAAGATTTTGCTGCTTAGGATTTTCTGAGAAAATAATTTTTCCTACCTAGTGACCTTGAGTCATAATTCAAGAACAAACATAAGTCTTCAGTAATTTCTAGGGTTCCGTACTCAAAGAGCAAAACGGGACCTTATTACTAAGACTTCGCTGTCCGTCTGTCACAAGGCTATTTCAGGGACCGTGACAGATAATTTGGACAGGTGATGTATTTCTGTTTCCGCTATAACAACAAATACTTGTTGACATAATTTAATATTAAAGTGGGTCTCCCATACAACAGATATTTTTGCCGCTGTTATAAATAATTTATTGACTAGAGCAAAATTACACATTAACACTAGAGCGAAGTTACATTTCAATAAAGACATTACTGCACAATGTATTCACGAAGACGTAGAATACTTTACACGCTTTGAGCACAACGGAACGCAGTTACACGACATTCGTGACATACGTACAGACGTCAAGCATAATGGAGTAGTTGTCTGTGGTCCCTTTTGTCTATGATATTTCATTTCAAAAATGTTTTTGTGGCAACAGCAACGAAATTGTTTGACAAATGAAGAATTGCTCGGTGAAATATGCATTCATTTTATACTGTTGAAGGTTTCGGGACATCTCTCTCGCACGAATGCAATTTCATATCTGTGATGTCAGTTTTAATGTAGTGCATCCTTGTTTGATTACTGAGCTTGGTGTAATCAGAATTAATTTCCCTTTGTTTCACATTCATGTACAAAGTGCGTTCTAGAAGTCTCGAATTCGATTTCAGGGCCGGGATTAAGTGTTACTGGGTTTCTATATACCTAAATCAATTTTGAATAGCAGCAAGAAGTATAAAACTGTGCCTAAAAGACTGCAATCTCTTACTTCTTAATTAACTGTCATTAAAAAAGAAACTGTTCTAAAACTTTGGTATATTGTAAATATTTGATGGAAATCACAATGAAAATTAATTTATCTCTATAACACAGGATCCCACAGCTCATGAGAGTTTACAACAAAGACCTGGAGAGTTTACAACAAAGATAACGTACAATATATTCAAAAAGTCAAAGAATACGCGCTTAGAACAACAAGATCCCGTTTCACGACCTGCCTTCAGACTTCGAGCCCGATTGTATATTGTCATTATGGTAATATGAAAGCGCTTACTAATTGTCCATGTGGGTCAAGCGCAGACTGCTTGCATGCTAATACTCAATTGTATTGCCTGATAGTTGTTTAGAAGTGATCGTAATTGTGGTACATAAGCCGGAATAGGAGCACGAATAAATAATTAATAAATACACCCAACAATCATACGTTACATATTGAAACACTACGATCAGAAACTTGTGTCGTGGGAATCAGAAAAAACATTGAGAATCATGTAATAGAAATCTTTACGATGATCTTTCACTAGGCAAAGCAATCATTCCAAAAGACCAATATGTAATTTGCAGAGGTGGTACTTCCATAGAAGCCCAGTAGCCAAGAAGCCCAGCTTGCCTTACAAGTTTCAGTATAAGAAAGTCTTAACTTAACAAAAGCAATTTGACATTCATACATGAGAATATACTAAGCCCACAATAAACAATTAACAACTAGAGTCTAGACATTACATAGTTAACGTTACGTTTTTAGGTTTCGATGAAAGTACCGCTACTGGTCTATTAGAAAACCATCAGCAATAATTACTGGCAATTTCATATTGATGTAAATTATTCGTCTTAATACACATAGTCCGAAATATCTCCGTTCCAAGAATTATTCAACGCGGTCAATCAGTTAATCTATTTGAATGGTCTCGCAATTCCAGTTATTGATGCTTATAGAAGCAATAGAATATACATGGGCTAATCATGAAATTGGAAACGGCTTTATCATTGCCAGAAATCTTACTAATCATATTATGCGAGATAGTCATCATCATCATCATCGGCCCACTCCAGGGCACGGGCCTTCTCTACAGTTGAAAGATGAGTCAGTAATTCAAAAGAAATATCCAAACTGTTTAATTGTTGGAAATTAATATAAAACTTGGGTCGTGAATAATAGGCCCTGAATTATTATGAATCCCTAAAATGTTTTTCTCATACATAAACTGCTTCGAAGTAATTGGATTTTGGTTTGGTTTTCACCACACCGAAAAGAGTGTCCAAGTAATTTAATCCTCTCGATTCTAGATAGTATTTTAGAATGAAATACACTAGTTCATTTCACACTGCACTAAATAAAAACGCAGTTGCACTATAAAAATGAAAAATAAACCATATTCCACCATTTACAATGCGAAATACGAAACATTCTGCATTATAATATAAAACTGCTTGGATAAAAGTTACCACGCTTTGAATAACTTTAGTAGGACTTCAACAAACTACAAAGTGGGAAATAAAGGGCGAAGCAACAACTGAACCGCCGTTTTAGAAGTAGGACGTTGATGCAGCATTTGTAAGAGTTCTCCCCGATGTGAAACTAAGAATTTTATATTCTATTTGTACTTTGTTTATCGCATGTCATTAAATTCTTAGACGATGAAAACTGGTTAAATTAAGCATTAAAATAGGCTTTGTTCCTTGGACATTGCTAAAAAGCTACCTTTCCAAGGCAGAAAATTTTCGGGTACGGGTCCTGGACAAACCGATGATAGGAGATTTAGTATCATGGATAACTGTATACTGAATTTCATTTTCGTGTGTAACTGTTATTGAATTATATCCAAGGTTAATACTGCAGATGGATACAAAATAAGGAAAAAATACTTAGCACTGTAGAAAAACTGATAAGAATTGGATAATTGTCGTTCGCAACAACGGTCGTATTAATCAATCTATTGCAGTTAGTATAATGTTTTACGTCGTTGCTTATGATACTATATAAAGAAAAGAACATTTATCTTTACTGCATAAATTGAACTACATGTAAATTCAATTTATGAATGTTACAAATATTACAGCAATACATAATATTTGATCTATTTTAAAATTGTTTAGAGTAAATTAATAGAATTGAAGATAAAGATTTTTCAATATATTATACAGAAAAGAAAAAGCAGTGATGGCCTCGAGGTGTGGGCGCGCGGTCGAGAATCTCGGCGATCGCGGGTTCGAACCCCAGGCACACACCTCTGACTTTTCGAAGTCATGTGTGTATTCATATTGAATTATCACTTGCTTTAACGGTGAAGGAAAACATCGTGATGAAACCTGCACACTTAAAAGTTCTTAGGAATTTCTTAGGTGTGTAGTCCGCCAACCCGCACTAGGCCAGCGTGGTGGACTATGGCCTACACCCTCTCAATGGTAGAGGAGACCCGTGCTCAGCAGTGGGCGTATATGGGTTGATGAAGATTATACAGAAACAGAGCTTCATAAGAAAAGAAAAATGAGGAATGACAGTAATAAAATTACGCAAAACCTTAGTCTTACGAAACCAAAACAAATAAATTTCTTAGAATTCATATGAGAGCAATTCATTAACTGTCTCCATGAAGAACTATCATACCGTAGTTTAATCCTTGTTAACTCGCGAATCCGCAACGCAAACAAATAAAGATACAGTTACTATCCAATCCAGAAGATTACGTTTGCAGTAAGATTATCCACATACTATGACTGAAGCAATTGCCCACAATGGGCATCGCGTGAAACACGAGCGCGATGGAATTATTATTGCCCTTTTATTTCATTCCTTCAATGCAGTGGTCGACAATCTTGGCAAGCAAGGGTCAGAAGGTGACAGAATAAAATAAAGGCGCTTGTGATTTTTACTACAGATTCCTAAATAACACAATGGAACTACAAACAACTTGGCTCTCTCACCAACCCATATACGTCCCACTGCGGGGCACGGGTCTGCTCTACCATTGAGAGATTTTAGGCTTTAGTCCACCACGCTGGCCTAGTACGGGTTGGCGGACTACATACTCAAGAAATTCCTAAGAACTTTTAGGTGTGCAGGTTTTATCACGATGTTTCATACAAATATCTCGTATATTACCTATTATTTTTTTAGTTGCCGTACCTAGAATGGCTTTCAAATGCTTATCTGCCAAACGAGAAGCATACCTACTAGGTATTTCTAACTTATTTTCAATACATCCACGGGCCGCAAGTAAGACATCCTCGGGCCGCGGGTTGACAACCACTGCTTTAATGAATTGCGCTGGGGATAATTTAAACGGTGACGCACTAAATTATAGTTTGGCGCATTCTAGATGCAGTCGATGGTACGACTATTACAGTAATTGTCTTTGCTACCATCGCATCTACTTCACGACCTTCGGAATTCATCTACTCTATGATACAGGGCTAGGGTTCCGGATTTAGGCCACCAGTGTCCCTAGTACTTGACATAGTTGAGAAATACCATAGGGAGAAACTAAAGGAGTTTTTGAATCATTAAATGATGAATATGTAAGAAATAGTTTGCTTTATTATGATTGCTGTGGTTATATATTTTTATTGCTTTAATTCAAATTTTGTACAATTGTGAAGTATAGGTAGGAAGTCCTACTTATGTAGGACAAGACAAATACGATTAATTTACGATTTATTAGCTACCAAAGAACAACAAACCTTTTTTATCTTCAATAGGATATTTAAACATAAAAATCATTATTACTCAGAGCAATAAAGTCTTGGAAACAGATACACAATCCTTTGATTGAAGATCATGTATCACTAAACTCCATTAAGATATCAAGTATCAATTCTCCTAAATCAAAATCGATTAACACAAAAGAACCGAAACAAACTTCCAGGGAAAGAGTATCAATCAAAACAGTTACTTACTAATCAGGGATTTGTTCCTAATATAATTCGAGCAGACGATTATAAGTAAATTAATTAAGTTATCCCTTGTACAATTAATAACAATAAAAGTTGGTTTGTACAGGAAACGTGCGGGCGGCCGCTAAACGATGATTAATGTGTTCCGATGGTCAATGCTGGAACCACCATGCTTTATTGGCACTTATCGTTGTGTTGTTTATTCTCATCGTGATGACATAATTCGGGTCACTATAACAAATTATAATGGTATAGTTAATAACCCCACACGAAGCTCTAATGTTGACGATTTATCCACACATCCACTTTACTATCAATACTCAGATTTTAGATATCAGAAAATAAGTAAGATTTTCTTTTTAACATTCGGTGCGAACTTACTGTTACTTAGCATGCAATGCAAAACTTAAGGTGAGAGGACAGCTGTTTTTATTGAGTTTAAGAAAATATTAAGTATTGAACACACATTTTGAATACATTAACTAATTCTTGATCACTGATTTCATGAGTTTTTTAAGAGGTCACATAGCGCTTTCTACCATCGATCCTAATATGCAGTAGTCAAAGAAGGCTCACAATGATATTGAAATAATTAAAAAAGTAAATGTCACAATTAATTTTAAAAACATGTCTTATATGTAAATTTTCGAAAGCTCGATATGCACATTTATCAGAATTAGTACAGCAGTTTAAAGTTATTTTATAATTTCTGAATCTGGTTGAAAGCAATTTGTTTCATGACTCAAATACTCTCGAACAATGTGGGGATAATTTAAATCCCCAAAATTCAGGACGGTAGCACATTTTAACGTGGCAACAGGAATATTTTTAAACCGGATACCGACATCAATTACTCTAATTGCATGTTATGGCTTCCGCTTGACTACACCAGCATTCGTTTTTATTTACGCCTTTCTATAAACAACGATGGGACCGAATATTTCCCAGTGTCCGTGTCTACGACTTTGCCTAGCATTGATTTATCGTGACGATTGTGTATTGTATATGAGATATTAAATTTGATGTCAGAAGTCTGGGAGATAAATCATTTGGTTCTAGAAATTTTTGTGTCAACTATTTGGGCTTGGTGGCTAGTCTAGACTTTGTGCTGCTACTTAGAATTGAATAATGAAAAAAAAACAATAACACTGCCTGACCTGGGTTGAATCCGGGACCTCTAGATTTGATGGCATATATTTTTGCCACGAGACAACGAGATGGTCTATGTATTTTTACACATAATATAACCTCGAAAATTCAAAAGTGTATGCTTGGGATTTTAACTTTTGGTTACTCTGAATCTCGACCGTTCGTTTAACCTTCGACTAACTCATTACAATTAGGTATTAAAATAATAAAAAAATAAACAATATTTCCATCCATCTAAATATTACCCCCGGCTAATACTGATGACATTGTGTTAACATAAATAAGCGTTTAAGCAGATTTAAGAAGGTAATCTAAAAAGATAATGGAAGGCCATTAAACCAAGTAGCGGTTCGGGGACAAATCTGGCCAAAGTCAAATGGAGATCTGTTGGAGCAAATCTTTTTTGTGTTTCTTGTTTTTGTTACAGAGTGCGGTTAATGGATAGGCTGAGACTACTCGGTGCGATTGGATTTACTTGCGTGTCTGTAATCTGTATATGATTTTAATTTACTTGAGGTTTACTATTCTGGGGTAGTGTGTGGTTTTTTAATAGAAGTTTGGGATGCGATTGTCAGTTAGATTTCATAAGCTTTTTAGGAGAATGTTAGAAGAGAGAATTGTAGAATTTTCTGCTCCAGATAGTGGCAAACGAACGCATAAACACCGGCTGAATTTAGAACAAGTAGTGATGACCCCGAAGTTTAAATTACAGGCACATACCTCAGACTTTTGTAAGTTATGTGTATATCCCTAATAAATTATCACATTCATTAACAGTGAAAGAAAAATATTGTGAGGAAACCTTTCTTAGATGCGCCTAAGGAAGGTTTTCTATACGCATATTCCGTCAACCCGCATTAGGCCAGCGTAGTGGACTAAGGCCTTAATCCTCTCAGCTGTGGAGGAGGCCCGCGCGCAGCAGTGCGACCTATATGGGCTGTTGACGATGATGTTGACTTTCGAAATCTACAGGCATTTTACTAATCACATAATTAATATACAGTTTGTATTGACGTTCGTGGCTAAATTCAAAAGCCGATATACTTGTCAAATCTTTGTTCAATATATTTCACTAACAGCTTTGCATTAACTCAATCCACGATAATTTAAAACAGCGTCAATTCCAGTCGTATCAAATGATTTCGCACAAACACTGTGCGTAGCCCGAGGTCGTGGCGAGTCACACGCTCGCCTAGGGGACGCTTACCTGTGTCAATTCGATACTTCCTCCCGCCGACACGCTGGCGTTTTCCACCTGATAACACAGACAGACACTGTGCTCGGGACACTATTGAGAGTGCTGTACTAAGTGTTATGTGTGTTTCAATATGTGGACTATTGGTGCTGGTGAGTATTACGTTTTGTTGCTTGTAGTTTGGTAAGTAGTGCGTAGATTAGACGCGTAATGGACGTGTGGGTTCAATTCTGGATACGCACTGATTTTCTGAAGTTAAGAGTTTTTTAAATTCAACCAACTGTTTCTTTAGAAGCCCTACCTAAGTTGAAAAACATTAACAATACGAAACAGTATACGAAAATGAAACAGAAAAGTTGATCTCAATCAGTTACAAATGATGATAATCTACCGTTTGTAACAGATGTTATAAGATGTGGTTACGATGTTACAAATATACGTCACTATTTCTGTATAAAATTAGCTAAAAAGCCTTATCCCACCACACACCTGCCACTGTAACTCCTGTGCTCCAGGATCAAGAGCACACACACTATTGACGCCGAGCAATGAAGCTCAGCGAATGTATGGGGACCCAATTTGTCGTGATCCAAAACGAAATTAATCAGCAATAAAATTAGCTTATATTTCCACCTATGACGAATAGGAATGATTTTAGTCATACTTATTTTTTTCTGTCTCATCACCAAAATCTGCTTTTCGATTCCCCATACATTTCAAATTAACTGCAGATACTGCTATCAATAAACAACGCAAAAAAGTATG
Organism: Cephonodes hylas; assembly: GCA_030295005.1. Classification (NCBI taxonomy): domain Eukaryota; kingdom Metazoa; phylum Arthropoda; class Insecta; order Lepidoptera; family Sphingidae; genus Cephonodes; species Cephonodes hylas. The sequence goes on along the minus strand of AP025379.1, from coordinate 10,639,178 downwards.
AAACACGCCCTTCGGTACACAAAAAAAAACATATTTACGACTCTTCAAAGCATGTCACAACAGTCGCTCGACAATTTGTCATCCAATTCCCAACCGTTGTGACTTTAAATGATTTATTGCGTTGTATTATGAAGCCGCTGGTCTGACTACTGACCCTATTGTACCTAAATAGGGGCTAGAAGTAATGCGTGTACCAACAGCATTAGGGGACTATTTTCAAACCCACAGTTCGCTAGATACGTTTTTAATCCTTGCGAAATATTATTACTACCATTTTTCGCTATAGGTATGTACATATGTATGTATAGAGTTCGTTATTCGCGACCGATCACCCATAATCCATTACCCATATAAAAATTATGACTTCTTAATCGTACGACGCTTTATGCCACAGGACAAAGGAGACAAACAACTTATTATAAGTTACTAGCGACCCGCCCCGGCTTCGCACGGGTGCAATGCTGATATTTAATGGATGTTATCATACATATAAACCTTCCTCTTCAATCACTCTATCTATTAAAAAAACCGCATCAAAATCCGTTGCGTAGTTTCAAAGATTTAAGCATACAAAGGGACATAGGGACAGAGAAAGCGACTTAGTTTTATACTATGTAGTGAAGAATACCGTTTAATTTCCTATACTGAAAACTAGGATCGGAAATCCATTAATCTGTAACAGTTTATAGAAACTCTGTGAAACAAGTCTTTTCAGAGCTTAGAAGTAAACGCAAAGAATCGTTAGCGAATAATACCAAAGTTGTCGGTGATATTCGAATGCATTTGGTTACCCCACATAAGTACTTTTCGAAGTTATGTGTGTATTAAAATTTAATTATCACTTGCTTTAACGGTGAAGGCAAACATCGTGATAAAATCTCCACAACTAAAAGTTCTTGGGATTTTCTTAGGTGTGTAGTCCGCCAACCCGCACTATGCCAGCGTGGTGGACTATGGCCTAATCCCTTTATTTGGTAGAGGAGACCCGTGCCCGGTGGTGGGACCTATATGGGTAGATGATGATGATGAAATAAGTACAAATCCCACAATAATGAAGGACCCAAGTGTTCTGGTTAGGTTATCACCTTGTGTCGACCGATGAGAGAGAATTGGTATGCCATCTTTCGGATCTAACTGCTGACATGAAATGCTATTACATCGGTAGAAGAGATTTAATTCTGCCTTATTGAAATATGAACGGCTATTAACTGCTCAGTATTCATAATTACAAATTCTGTCATATTTTTCTAGGAGATCTCATCTACAGAACAGTAAAAATAATTTCATTATGATCATTAACATCATCCGCCAATTAAAATCCCATTGCTGGGTGCGAGTCACCTTTATCACTAAGAGGGTTTAGGCCCTAGTCCATCACGCAGACCTGTTGCGATTTGGCGGACTACGCGTAGAAAATTACTAAGAACTTTTTTATGTGTGCAGGTTTCCAGGATTTTGTCAGGTTTGTTATAATGCAGATTACGACTTTATTCGATTATAATTTGGTGTAAAACAACATGAAAAGGCATTTGGGAGTAGCACTGAAAAAAAATTTGAATCGTTCAAATTATCAACAATTGACTACATAACACAATGAGTACTGAGAAAAATTAGAAAATATATTATAAAAATTGTTTTATATACAGATTTAAGCGACATCTTTAATGACTGCAAATAAAATTCGTATAAAATGAAGCACTTGTAACTGATTTTCTAAAGCTATTTTGACTATTCATTTTTCACGACGGAAATTTCACGAATAGCTACTTGCGTTCGTAAATGTTTCAACAGATAATAAAAAACAAGCGGTATGTAGGTACACTGTTAGTATTATTAAAGTTTGTAACAAGTTTTTGGACATATATCACATGAAACGTTTGACATAATTAAAAAAAAAGTATATTTTTAAAAAACGTAATTACCCATAAACAAAATCCGTCATTTCAGACACTTCACACATGGAGAACAAAACGCAAATTCAAACTGGCTGCTTAGTTTCGAATCGAACCAAAAAAACAAAATTCAAACATCGAACACATTTTCAAATTTCGAACTTCGAGTATCACACGCGTGTACGCAGCGCGCCGCCGCGCATCACCGTATTACAATACGAACTAAATTACAGTTTTACGCGCGAGAGTCGCGTTCACACTATAAATATCACAGTGTCGTTTTCCAACTATGCACTGTGTCTGTATCGTATATGGCGATTAACACACGCCTCCACAGATGTGTGCACGGTGTGTCAGCGTGTTTGTGGTGCATGTGACTTATGGCCGACACTGTTGTATCGGGTTTGATGAGGTTTTGAAAGATTTAATGGTGATTAGATCGTTAGATGTTGGTTTAGGGTAAACATAATTTGTGGTATATTTAAAAAGCACGTCTTTTGTCACTTAGGGGAGATATATAAAGGTTAATTAACCCATTCCGTACATTGTACTACAAAATTGTTCACTTTGTCTTTCACTACGGGACAAATTTCTTAACGAACATGATACAAACAGGAGTAAAATCCAAATAGTTATCACACATAGAAGTTTTTATATAAACTCTAATTTAAGTTTAGAAATTGATAATTTAAAATATTCCTCAAAAAGGCTGAAACATTATTTTCTTCTGCAGTAATTGTTTTAACTACGAAACTGAATTCATTTCTTATCATTGGAAACATTAAAGGTTCAGAATGTAACTGTAGATATTTTTACTGTAATATTGCTTGAAAATCTTTACAAAGGCAAGAAAAACCACTCGTAAAAGCTATCTTATATAAGTCAATAACATTTTTCGCAAATACATGGCCCTAAAACGCTCTAGAAAAATGTTATCTAGTAAATTGTGTCGGAAACAGACAGCCACTGTCAATACTCGACTACACAAAACGTTAGCTTTACAGGTATGAGGAAAACTATATTTTCAATCAAGACGTTGTATTGTTCGGAATCACGTGTCAAAGAAACCTAGTATACTGTAAGGGAAATTGTGTCCTACGTCACTAAACCGTAGGGTTATATTCGTGTGAAGAGATATGGGAACATCTCACGCTCACTTTGCATAAGGCAAATAGTTCGACAACCATTGTGATGATAATTCAAGTCTAAAAAAATGTTTTGGTGTATGGTCTCTCTGTTAGCGGTAATAGATATTAAGCTTATCTCATAAGAATAATAAGGCGGTACAAATTTTTTCACGTCCTAATTTTAATAGGTTAACAAAACAAATTCGATGGCTTTGTATTCCAGATATAACATTAAATTGAAATAAACTCTAAGCTTCAACTACTCGTTTAAATCCTCTGTTTTAGGATCAACAACGATGCGAACAGAATAGACTAGACACTGAGCACTGAAGCTTAAGTGCAATCAAAATATTAAACTATGAAGTTTTAATATTTATTGAATCTATAAAAATGTCAAGTACATCACTTAGATTCAGTCATTTCAAATTTTACCACCCTGTTCGGAAGGCAGTCATCACTAGAGAAGAACGCGCAAGAAACTCCAGAAATGGCTTTAATTATTGATTTACGGAAGAAATTTCACCTAGCAAAATTTCACTTTTGCCCCGTGGACCAACATACGAATTAAGGGGCAAATTGTACGATTCACAAACATCTGTTTTGGGTGGGTGTTCGTAAACCTTAAAAGTCTCTAGTAGTCACTGATACCGACGACACAAGACCGGAATCTTATTGTAGGGTCAGGACTATGAATGTGACTGATGCATGTATACAGATTGAATTCAGACCGTGATCGGAAACTAGGTATTAAATGTATGTGGTTGTTAAGAAAACGTTAAAATTATTATTTTTTGTCGAGATTTTCTTTAACGCCAGGGGTTTCAATAATCAATAATCACCTTAGCTAAGTATTACCTGCCTTAGTTTCCGATCACGTTCTGAATACCCTCTATATATTTATTTACCTTTCTTTCAGCATTACCCGCTACCCGCCAACACTCAGGCCCAACACGTAACAAATCTCTCACAGTACGAGTAGGCGAATCGCTCAAGACTCGGCGCCGTTTGTTACGCAAATGAAACGGTTGTGCGCGTATAATCGGCCGGTGTAGCCGCGTCAACACTTACACTCTCCTTTGAATTGTGATGTGTAATTGATTGGTGTATTTTGGCTGTTTAACACTTGTTTTATAGTGATCATTAGTTTAGGGCACTTATTTTGAAGTGGGCTTTAGTTTAGGTCGCTTATTTTACAATGGGCTTTAGTTTAGGGCACTTATTTTGTAGTGGACTTTAGTTTAGGCCAATTGTTTTGTAGTGGACTTTAGTTTAGTACACTTGTTTTATTTTGGGCAATAGTCTAGGGCACTTGAACATTAGTATATTCACAGGATGGAATGGATTAGTTCCCATATAAAAAAGAAACAAATCAAGTCCATTTGGTTGACTACTGATTAAAACTCGCATTTTATTTAACTACCCTAAAGTTGGCATATACTTAAAAAAAAATCTCATAAAATATTAAAGCGACCATCTTCTAAACACTGATATCTATTAAGCATAAAACTTACATAAACTATCCCCAGTTGCATGAAACCTCCATAACAGTGTAAAGTTTGCGCGTTATAGTAAACTTGTGTATGGACGCCATAAGTAATTCTTTTAACGGTGTCGTTCGCACACTCCGCTCGTCGCACTGGCGTTTGAAACAAGTTAGAACTTTGCCATAGATTTTTTTAGGTTTTTATGTCAAAGAAGCAGTATAAACGACAAGGATGGAGTAAGACACTTGGGATGCCCATCATGAGACAATCAACGTCCCACAGCTGCACAACTTTCTCTATAATAAGAACGGTATAATTACCCTACTTGAATAGAACAGTGAAGGATTGGTAATCCACACATACGCAAAAATATCGTGAAGTTTAGATCAATTCGTTGACCATCAAGGTATTCTTAGGCAACTTCAAATAACTTCATCCTCTAGAGTTCCTCCGATTTTTGTCTCTTTGCCCTAAATGCAAAGCAAAAATATTGAAAAGTAAGAGAAGTCTACCTAAGCTTTGAACTTTCATTCATGAAAATAGATTGACATTGCTCGTTGAATCCTTAAAATGCCTAAATAAGTCCACATGCCAAATCGACCAAACCTTTTGTGCGTAATAGGACATTTATCATTGCAAAGAACAACAGCATAATTCAAAACAAATTGCCATCAATGTAGAATACATCCCCGCAAAAAACCAAATGCACCAAGAGCTCGTAAAACAGCCGCATGCAAATCAAACTCTAAAAGAGAAATTGAAATAACGCATTCGCTTATAAAGGGTTTTTTAAAAAAACTTTATTCAATGTATCGTTGGTTTATGCAAAAACTGTGCTTTAAAGTCTCAAACTGTGCATTTTGGGCAGACGATCATTTAAATTCACGTTTAATGTAGCGATGCAAAAAATCCAGACGACTTGAGCGTCTCAGCTTAAACATTCGTGTCTGAAGAAAGCTGGTAATAACTTGATAAATAGTATTTTTATTATAATCCTAAGAAAGGATTGTGAAAGGTTCACACTTAGAATTAACCATTAAGAGTGTTTGCTTAGAATATTAAGTAAGTGGATTAAAGTGCGGCGCCATTTTTAAATAGCTTTTAACAGCTCTATGTAGAGTTAGAAATTGTATATACAAAAGTAATTTGAAAACTTGGCTATGGGTTTGCTTAAAATTATGATAAACGTGTAAAAACACCTTTGTCTCTTTGTGTTCTTTTGAAGACTGTTATAATGTAAAATGTGATACGCGTCTCCGCTCCGATACGTCACGTCACGAATTCGAAAACTTTACTAGCATATCTGATTTTTCAATAATTCTATAAACTTAGCACAACATTTCCAATATTTTTCAGATTTTAGTACTTCATTGAAGACCTATAGACCACTATGGTGAATCAAGCCTTATAAGTCTTAAAATTCGTAGACTCTTTAAAAAATCTCCCCTAAATAATTTTACATTAATGCGAAGAGCATTAGACGTATTCTACTAGCAGAGTTTCGAACTTCAAGACGATATTATCATTAGTCAACGTCATGTCACAGACTGATTGTTGCTAAGTCTATCGGTTTTTAAACCTTATGACACTGTGACTGTTGAATGTATTTATTTATTACATACATAACCTCACGTATGTGCTCCATGGTGTGGTAAATAGAAGAGCATTTCTGGACCCGCATTTCGCCAGGTATGTATCAGTATTCAGTCCCACAGGGGGCGGGCCTATTGCCGTTTTTCGGGCTCATTTCCAGACTCAGTGCTGCTACTGAGAATTTCCCAATGGAAAAAACTAATAACACTTTGACCGACCCGGAAATCGAACTCAGATCCTCGAAGCATGAATAGGCATTTAAAAAATCACCGTCATATCCAGACTGACTGTTACTAAGCCGTTCGGTTTTTAAACCTTATATCACTACTGGGTGTATTTATTTATTTATTAGGCGTGTTAAAACCGCCACTGCGAAGTATTCACAGCGCAAGAAATCATTAAACTGACATAAGGATATACTGGGCCCGAGCGCACTTACTCTTTATTAGGATGACCATAAACGCAGAGTCAGCGGGACACAGACCCTTTGGCGGGGCACATACTCGGGTGGATAGTGTGGGGCGTGACCTCACACGAAATGGGCGACAAATGATAATGATAATAAACAAAACTTTGCGAAGATTTACTATTTTTTTAATTATTCACTAAAATTACTAAGTTAATTTTATTTTTGTAACATTAATATAGAGAGGCTAAATCATTGAAAGTTTCGTTGAAATTCGTGCAGATGTTTTTTTTTTATTGGTCGTCACGAATTCCAATTAGGTCGAATTTTGTGATACGTAGGTATTTTTACGTTGTTTCAATTTTCTCATAATCACCTATATGGATTCCTAAATTTACTTTGAATATTGAACTCGCAAAAATCCTCAGAGTATTCAGAAGTGAAAATATATCACGTGACCAATGAATGCTCTCGTTAGTCTCTCCAACACGTAGTTTCCGTGGTGTAGCGGTTATCACATCTGCCTAACACGCAGAAGGTTCCCGGTTCGATCCCGGGCGGAAACATATACTTTTTATATTTTGATTATTACAAAAGTTAGCGATAACAACTTAGTCTCGTATATTCAGCACCAAGATCGCTAAGATTTAATAAAATAACATCTATTTTTAAGAATTTCATATTTTTGTTTAGAGTTTCTTACTTAAAAATTCGCAAAATCACATTAAAAGTTTCGTATTTGTCCATAAAAGACAATTATGTAAGGCATATTTTGTAAGGCAAGCTGCGATTTGGGCTTCTATGGAAGTACCGCCATTGCACTTACACAAAAGTTTTCCTGTACCAAATATTTGGCACCCACATAGATCTGGCCTCGAGTACGCGCCCGTCCTCGGCAGATCTACGCAATTCGGCTAATGGTAAACGATTCATAATAAAACAATAATGTGCCCACTTTACGGGCAAGATAAGGGACGTTTTCGACTGCTGGCATTTCCAAATGTTTTACGTAATGTCGCCAAATGGTTACTACACTTTCGAATAGATAAAATAATTAGACTGTTCTTTGTTTTATTTCGACCTTACTGCGCCCTTTTTGTGAGTTTATTAAATTTATGTGAGGCTTTAATAAATAAGTTTAGTTTTTGTTGTAGGAAATGTCGTATGGGCATGCTATGAGTAAAGATGAAGCATATATTGGCACTAGGCCAGCGAGGTAGACTAAGACCTAAACCCTCTCAGATGAAGAGTAGTACATGGGTCGATGAATATGATTATACTGGTTAAAAATTAATAAGTACAATAGAATGTGGAACAGAGCAATATAAATAAATAGTTAGATTATGTTGTAGGTTCACTTTTGTTTAAAACAGCGTAGACCCACCTCGTATTATGAGTGGAGCTGATACGTACCTGGTGAAATGTGAGTGAGAAAATGTTGGTACCTCTGTCTACACTTTCGGGGAATACAGCGTGAGTTATGTATGTAGCTAACTGCTTTGTTGATAATTTTTTTTTTTTTGTTCTCGTTTGTCTCGCACTATCACTTTGGTGAATACAATCTATTGTTTTGTCAAACATTTTCCACTAGAATTTTTTACTACCAACTCTAAATAAAGAATTATCTAAAGAAAGTGTTCTTATGTGGGTTTAATAATACAGTTCTGAGTGTATTTATGTTCAAAATAAGGAATGAATGCCATCAATCTCCATTTTTAAATGCGAGGGAGTGCACGTGTCTCGCTGATTCACGTGGCAGACATTGTATTTTGATAAACGCTGTCTCGACGATGTCTGAGCCGCCCAAATCAGACATTTGGCAACGAAATGTGGAATTTAAAAAATTTGCAAGATTTTCAAACTTTGCATTCATTTTGACCGTGACTTCTTTCGTTCGGAAATTTAATTTATATGCTTTTATTGTGAGCTTATACATGTACTTAGTAAGGTGGACTTTCACAGTAATTAAATTAATAATTAAATATTGATAAAAATGAAACAATAACATTTTTAAACGGGTGCGCTTAACAGTAACCATCCTACCTACTTTAAACAAGCTATCTTATTTTAAAGTCTCGCATAAAATGGCCCACTTGTCTATGACACTTCTATCTTCTTCTTCATCAACCCATATACGCCCACTGCTGAGCACGGGTCTCCTCTACCATTGAGAGGGTTTTAGGCCATAGTCCACCACGCTGGCCTAGTGCGGGTTGGCGGACTACACACCTAAGAAATTCCTAAGAACTCTTAGGTGTGCAGGTTTCATCACGATGTTTTCCTTCGCCGTTAAAGCAAGTGATAATTCAATGTGAATACACACATAACTTCGAAAAGTCAGAGGTGTGTGCCTGGGGTTCGAACCCGCGACCGCCGAGATTCTCGACCGCGCGCCTAAACCTCGAGGCCATCACTGCTTCACACACTTGACACTTCTAAGAACTTTAAAATTTACAGATTACTCCCATATATAAATTCTGACTCTCAAGATTTCAAATGCAAAAATATACGGCATCTTATACGAGTTTATCGTCTGACAAAAGCCCTTAAACTTGACGCTCTGAGATAAAGGAGTGAAAGCGTTCGTGTATTGTTATCAATTTGGTAGTCTGCACGCAATAGTAGCGTCGTGTGGGCGGGGTATTAATCTCAGGACTTTATTTCAGATTATCATAAGGTGGGGACGCACGGGAACGTAATTCTGCGAGCTGTAAATTAAGAAATTGGAGGATTTGCAAGATTCGCTTCTAATTTTAGTCGAAGGTTCTAGAACTGTTTAGGGTATCAAAGCTTCGTTGTGGCTAATATCTCGCCAAGAACTACTAATTTTTACGTAGAATAATTAAACCTTTTTATGTCACTGTAAAATGTCTGCACTGAGTCTTATGGCAAGTGCAGTTAACATAACTTCTGGTGTAAATTCTGGAACCGAATACTTGAGAACTTTACCACCCATTTGACAAAAGACGATCTCCATTACTTCTCGATACTTAATCTAGGCAGTACTACATTTTCAGCTTAACTCCCAATAATGAAGTCAAGATGACTGATGATGATTTGTTCGCAAAAATTCTGAGCCGTATGTGAACGTCTAAGAAGAAAATGAGCAAACATTACAGAATGAGCGGTACGCAACGAGATTCCTACCGAGCCGGGTAATTACCATACATAAACATTTCATTAACGCACTTAATTAATTCAAAGAAAACGCTACGTGATGTAACCGAACTGAAGCCACAGAGCAAATCTCAATGCTTTGCTAACGTACTGGTTTCAATGAAAACTGGGTTGTAATCCTTACATATGAAATTGAATGGATCATTACCCCTTGCTCTTTGGAATATGAAGTGATGATAAAACTATTTATGTTAATGTTATAAATAAGTAAATAGGCCTCACGTGTCCCACACAAAAATTCGAGTCTTGCATCGACTAAAAACCCAGACCCGAAACAAATATTTGTGGATCATGCAAGTATTTTTCTCGATACGGACATCGAACTCGTGCCTCCTTTTTTGCAAGCTGTTCTCTGGCCAACTACGCCACGAGGCTGTAGCCACAGCAATATATAGAAGAAATCAAAATACAAATATTTTCCGGCCTTTTTGCAAATTTTTATATCTCCTTTTCCCTGTAAAACCTAAAACAATAACAGAAACCTACGTAACGTCCCGAAGTAATTGGGGAATCCATACACCAACGCTACAATTGACGGTGGCAAAAACAACAGACTCTAAAACAAAGCAAAAAGTACCAACACATCGGAAAAAGCGAAACGTAGCTAACCGAATAAAAGGGATCCTTTTCTTGGAACGTTCATAGGAACACGTATTATTAAGTGAAAACAACGGTAAAACATCACAAACTTTGTTAAAACAAAAAGAAACCTTATACAGTAACGTTTAAGTACCAATTACGTTTGCACAAAACAATCTATCGCGATTATCAGAAAAAATTATAGCGACAAAAATAAAGATGCGGTTACAAAACTGAATTCTTCTTAAAACGAGTTCAGAGAATTCAAGTGCGCGATGGTGAACGTACAATTGTACTTCAAGAAGTCTCAGTTGGAGAAAAAATAAATTTCATTGTGAATGACAAAAGGCGACCGCAAGGATCGAAACAAAAGGCTCAAAACAAAAGGTTTCTGTGACGAATTACGGTACAGAATAGCTTTGATGTAGAGTAAATGAGGTTTGTGATAACTGGTAGGAAGAAAAATGTGGTAATTGCATCTACGGTTGCTTCTGCTGTGCCATGAAGAAACTTCTCGGTTTAGTTAGGTTATCTCTTTGTAAGAAATTCTATCAGAAAGTATTTTCTAGTAACTTAGAACGTTTAACGGAATTTAATAGCTTTATTAGCTATATTTCTTGTTTTAGGGGGTGACTTGAAAAATTGGTGTGTTGTTTTAGCTTGTAGCCAAACACATGACACATTATTTAAAGCGAATAACGGTGTAGTAACAAGGATATAAAATATTTTGATTGAAATAAGGTAGCAGTGCTTAAGGGGCATTTTTTTTAATAATTAACGTGGCCAGAATTTTAGTTTTCTCTCACAGTCATGAGAGCTTTATTTGAATTTCTGCTTCAGGTTAAAGATTTTTCTGATGTAGTAAACTGAATTTACTTACTTTAACACTGAAAACTATTCTTCAGGGGACGACCTTTGGCTTTATAAGTATAAATAAGTCAACCCCACTAAATACAATATATTGCTGCAGATACAAAAATAAATCAATAAAAGTTTAACGAGGCAGAAAGCTGGGATCAGGTAAACGTGACTATTTCCATTCAATAACAATTGAACTGTAACAGTCTTCGGAGAAAGTTCAATGCTCGGTCATGGTTAATGTCATTGTATTTTAGTTTTTATCGTGTTTATACTGAGGGGCAGTGAGGTAGGCAGCGATATAAAATTTGTCTGCAGCATGATGTATTGATTGTATTTTTAGGTACTGTTAAGTTCAGGGAATTTAAGGGATTTTAGGGGGGTGTTCTATTTGTCAATAAATTTCGATTTATTTTTAAAAGAAATGAAGTTAATAAACACCTCTACGAACCCACTATCAATTCTTGTTGACTGCAGTGTCAGAATTTGCAGTGAAGTGAATTCTATAACAATAAACAGAATGACGAAAATTATTTCATCATCAGCCGATATATCTCACTGCTAGGTACGGGTATCTTCCAAAGGTTAGATCACCACCCTGGACTACAAAATATATTTCCCTGAATCTTGGTCGTCCTTCTAAAAACCCTTTACCCGACCTTGATCATTACTAAACTGTTTTATTACAGTATTTGCGGTGATAATTCCATTGATATCGGAACACGAGGGACCACAGGCGCAACACAAGCGTCCGCAGCAATAAATCAAAGCAAAAATCCCAAAAACCGACGCCCACTGGTTATTAAGCAACAGCTACTAACTACTGGTTGTTTAGACTTTATTATAGAAGTTGTCTCATTCCCTCGTCATTTCTTTTTGGCGATTTCGAAGACTAGACTTTTATAGCGTCTAGAATGTAAACTCTAGAATCTACTCACAGTAGATACTCATTTACACAGGCATACGACTGAAGGCCTAAATGCTAATGCCTAAATTTAAAATGTTTGTAACTGCAAGACATACACACAAACATATTTAAACTAAACACATTGTACTCTGTAAAATTGCTACTGCTAAGTAATATGTATGTAATATAGAAAGCATCAAATAGGTTTACGTTTCATGGTCGGAAATTCAAATACTCAATCACTCATCATCACCTACAAATCTTGTGAATTAAGCTACCACAACTGTATGTCCACTAACCTGCACCAGGTCAGCTTAGTTGACTCAGGCCTGGACCCACTCGGTATATTTCGCCCTCTTGCGTAGATTGTTATTATTTTTTTTTAACTTAAAATTATACTTTACTAAGTAGGAAGCTGTATGTCAGAATCTTAAAGCTGTATCTTAATATATATTATGTTTTTACACATATCTTCAGTAAATACAATTAAACCTAAAGCCTATAAATAGCGCATCTTAAATCTTAATGAAGATTCTCCCCAAACTTACACCAAATTTAATAAATTCAAGAGAAAACTTACGAACTGAGTTCATAAGATCTTATAAATATTCATATTAATAATTGCCACTAAAATTTCAACACTCCTCTCGTTTACATAATACCCAGTTTGTCGCATACGTTATCTCAGTATGCAACTCGGCCTCAATTTCACGCGGCCCCGCTCAAAAAGGCCAGGGAGTGGCCAAAAAAGCCGGTAAGACCAATAAGGCCGAAAAGGCACGCCTCAACCCTTTTGGGGAGAATTACCGGGCCTGAACGGGTCTAGAGGAAATTAGCTTCGGGATTTGCATTTTCATTAAAATTATAGTGGACTTTTAGGCTGAGTTCAGCTTTAAAAGTCTGGTAAAGGTAGTCAATAGAATGAGAGTAGATGTGAGTCTTAGATGCTTCATTCATGATCACCCTTTTGTTTCAAAGAGGTCAGGATCGTGAACAATTCTCGCGTAAGCGTCGAATGATTTTAGCCGTTTTAGCTGTGATATATTTCGCACCTAAATTACCATCTTTGAAAATTCTATTATCATGAACCCATATGCGTTCCACTGGTGAAGACGGGCTGCCTCTACAACTGAGAAGGTGTACGCCTTATTCCGCTGTCCCAGGGTAGGATTTTAAAGAAAGCCGTTATATTTATTTATTTATATACACTTTATTGTACACCAAGAATATACAAAGGACAAAATATATATATAAAAACAATAACCAAAAACAATCGGTGGACAATAGGCGGTCTTATCACTAACTGTGATCTCTTCCAGACAACCTATTTCACAAAAAGGATATTGAAGACTAAATGGTATGGGTAATTCATGTACAAATAATAAATAAAAAATGATATACTTAAACAAACAAAAAAACATAATAAAATAAATAGTTACACTAAAATAATAATAATAAAAAAAACTTAATCTATTATTTCTGTGAATAAAATAATCTGACGAGTCTTTTAAATGCAGGAAGTGACTTAGCTTGTCGGATAGGCAGTGGAAGTTCATTCCACAAGCGAGCTGCATGGACCGTAAAAGAATGAGTAAGGAATGATGTGCTATGCCTAGGAATATCCGTATAGGAATATGCCGTTATAGTAAGTAATAATATAATTCATGATTTAAAATATAAACAAAACTTCTAAAAGTCAGAGGTGTGTCCCTGAGGTTGGAAACCTCGAGGCTATGACTGCTTTTTTTAACACTCATAGTACATGTATTTTCTATTAAGTACACTATACTTTTCCGTTCCAATGTAAAACAAAATTGGTTACATCTCATTTACCTCAACGTATTAAATTAATTCCAAAATTAAATTTCCTTCAGCAAATTCACTAACACAAACCAAACCAAACCCAAATATACAATTATTCCTATATACAGTTTAGCTGAGTAGGCATTTCCTCTGCTTCCCGCCATGTATCCCGGATATAAACGGCAAACATCCCGTAAACTAAGTAATTAACTGACAAATACTTGGTAACTGGGCTGTATGATTCAGTTCTATATTTCCGGATCTCGCAACGTTGCTAAATCAATGTTATACACAAACATACTAGTATATAATCAAATAAAACACATGGCCGGCATAAAACTATGACGGTGTGTGCGGAGAACGGTATGGCGAGTTTAAAAAATTGAAGACCTGCAAGAAAATTAAAGGTTCGTTCTATATTTTTCATATTGGGAGACTTTACTGCTAGGTATATAATGACTTTAATTTGAATACGTAAATCTTACACCATTTACAGATTTTCATAGCACATAATAGATTTTAATTTTTGCCACTAGTCAAAAAATAGGCTAGTTAGGTAGGGTACAAATTGCAGACCTCCTTTTGAAATAATGATTTAATTTGCTAAGCACTGCCACGCAATTAACCTCAAAGTTTTCCATAAGCAATTTCCTACATATATCGTCCACCAATCAGTGACTAAGACCTAACCCCTCTCAAATGCACAGAGGTAGGTACTTCATGTTAATCTATGGATGTATTTCAGCCGTTTCTCCATTCATAACGTATTATTGTCACAAAAAACTGCTCTACCAAATGATAAAAAATAGACCACTACACCTTCAATACTGTTCATTCTTTACACCACACTGGCGCCTCCCATAGTGATGTATCGGGAGCAAGGAATGAGAGAATGTATGTGAACGAGTAGCCAATAAAGGGTGTGTGTTTACGCGCAACGGACTCATGGACAATTGATTTCTTTTTATACTCACACACTGATCTGTGTTGTGTCAAATACTTCGGGCCTCTGGGAGACTAGAGCTGTAACCTTGGGATTGATTTACTAGGGATTTGAGCCAATATTTGAGCCATCACCAGGCTCTTGATTCTAATAATGATGTCAGACATTTTAACTCTTTCTCAGCCTATCACCGTATACTGCTAGACGAAGGCCTTCCCAAGTAAGTGGCAACCACCCCGGTCTTGAGAAGTCCTCTTTTATCCACCTTTCTCAAGTCGGCGGGCCATCGTCCTCCACTACGTCTACCTAAGCGCGGTCTCCACTCCAACACTTTTCTACTCCAACAGCTAAGATTTTATTCATACTGATTTAAATTTGGTCCGAGGTATTCTGTATTTACTGACAGCCCCGTGGCGCAGTTGGCTAGACACCAGCTTGCGAAACGAGCGGCCGCGGGTTCGATCCCCGCACCGAGACAAATGTTTGTGTGATCCACAAATATTTGTTTCGGGTCTGCGTGTTTGTGAGACCGAAAAGTCTCTCGTAGTTTCTGATACCCACGACACAAGAATCGTATCTTAGTGTGGGGTCAGGACTATGTCTGTTACTGTTGGGTGTATTTATTTATTTGATTTTTCTGGATTAAATGCACTGAATTGGGATTATGATGCATTCTAAAGGTCTATAAAAGTGTCCATAAAACGACTCTTTCCATATCAAAACAGCTTTTGCGACTTAGGAAGAAACGTACTCCTCTGCCCCCTCATAGTAAACACTCATAAATGAACAAACGAAGTAATTTAGCAGCACAATAAAAGCAGCCTAGTTTCCACTAAATAGGACAACGATGGCTACGTGCTACATACACACTGCGACATTAATTACGCCAGGGGATTATAGAAACATTATTATTCCACCCAGTGCTAGGGTTACAAACTAAATAATCCAACTACCCGCGATTTGTAAAATAATTACGTTACAAGCTAAAGAAGAGATTTAGGCCGCTTACGAGTTGTCATGCAAAGCGCTCGTTTGCGGGCGGCCTTCGCGAGATTGATTAAATCTTTTGTATGGACGTGTTGTTCATAACAATACAGGTATATTAATTGAATTGCGACCTACATGCCTTCCCTATGCTGTTTTAGATTTACAATATGGAAATTTCAGTTTGTTTGATGACACAGTCTTGGCAGTTCCGGGTTAAACCTAATCGTATGTTCTTCTATTGTAAGTAATAGAACCATGGTTTAGGTATTGAAAGCAATTAAATTAGACTACTTGGAAGTTTTGGTTTAAACTAACAATGTCTGCGGTAGAACCGTGGCTAGCATTATGGATATTTCAGTCCATTTGATAACATCTCGTTTAAACAGAGTAAGAAAAATAATATATAGGCCTAAGTTGCAATATTTCATACACAGTTCGCACGTAATACAAACGTAACAGTTTTACGACGTGGCTATCAGAAACTATAATCGTTCTTCGGAATCACAAACACTCAGATCCGTCACAATGTTTGTGAATCTAGAGTCACTTCTGCGCGTACAAACGCTGTTACCATTAATTTATTTAAAACGTAACTAAGACTGTAAGTGATATTCTTACAAAGATCGTCAAAAGGAATTAAATTCGCGATATAACAAAGGGAAACGGCCGGCGGGAGAAATTTAATTTCCTTCGGAGTCAGCGGGAGTATTTTCTGATTGGTTGATTTACAATTTGAGAGATATTTTTTTTCCAATAGATGTTTCCATCTGGGACTGATTGGAATGAAATTGAATGAAATGATTCTCTGGTATTCCCTTTTCGGTCGTTCTTGATTAATTTTGTGCAGTGATGGGCCGGGCGAAATGTTTATTCGCACCTTTTTAATCGGGAGCCGGTGCAGGCATATTTGATTACTTTTTTTCATATTGCTGTTGCGATGTCATTGGAAATCGCTATGAACAATGTGATCAGTAAGATTGCTTATATTAGTTTGTGATGGTGGATATTTTATAACAAATTTGATATTTACCAGTGAAATACACAAAATGATTTTTTTACTCATAATATGTCTGTACATTGACTTTTGTGCCTGTACCGTAGACCAGAATAACGATACCAAAGATCTAATATTTTGCCTTTTTTAAAGGCAAAAAGCATCAACAATTGAATTTACTAGAAAAAACGATACATTTGACTTATACTCGTAGCTTATGAACCTAATCTCTATTTCAATAACTACACCCTCAAAGCAGAAAAATATATGTTAATAAAGACCATCATCTATTTTTTTGTTCAAATGCAAAAAAATCACCAAATAAAAAGTAACAGTCCCGTTGAATTCTCAGCGTTGTAACTTCTGATCGTAATAGTTTCTGCGTCGGTTTTCCTGCCGAGGCATCTGTCATCAAGGATTGACGGCTTAACGCGCCCTTCAAGAGCGACCCGCCCTATTTCTCGCGTGGAATTGTGAAATGATACATTTGCTCTAAGAGAATAAAACCATAATTTTGGCTGGTTGAAAGAAGGGGTGCTTTAATTTAGGGATGAGGGCATTTTTGTCTCTGTTTTGATGATATATTGACAGAACTGAACATCAAAGTCTAGTCTTAACTTAGTCATTAATATCAAATGACCTAAACAAGGTCAATTTTAGTAGTTGTGTATTTATTTTTTATGTTATACAATCTTTAATGTAAGGATCATATTAATTTAATAAATCCTACCTAGTTAAATAATTTCGAAAAGAGAGCCCTTGGGTTTGGAATCTATAACGTTCAAAACGAGATTCTAATTTTTTAAACACTCTAGGAAATTCATTAAATATTTCTTTTTATTATCCCTAACCTTATTTATCATAACCTTATTTTGGACCTTGTGTCGGTTAAATATCCTAATATTTTGCTAGCGTCACTAAACATTACTTAGCTTAAAACAACTTAATAACTAAGGCTCTTTAAGTCCACGCAGACTACTTAATAGGCAGAAACTATTTTCGTTATAATTTTGCCTTAATTATACCTGCAATTATGTAAATAATACTATAATATATTCTAGGTTTACTCAGCCTTAAGTTAGGCCGAATGTTGTATGCAAATTCAACACAAATAATGGAAAATTATGCCTACAAGTTAATACTATGAGATTCAAATGTATTTTGGCAAATTTTCTTATAATGTAAGAGAACTCTGAATAATTTTAAAAGACCATGAAAACGAAACTTAATGTCAAACTTTGGAGTTTTTAAGTTCTACTTTTTAAAATTTCAAAATTTGGCGTAATGCAAAAAAAATAGCATAATAATGTCCAAAGCACACTGTTACTCAAACTGACCCAATAAATTCTTCATATTTTTTTTTATTAAATAAAACTGACATGTCATCGAATTATCTCCTTGGCGCAATATCATTAAAATATACAATCAGCTTCATACATGTGATTTTAATAAGAATAATCCTACGTAAATATTACTGATTTTATGATAAATGTGATGAGTATGTAAGTCCGACAACCCGTACAAGGATAGCGTAGCGGACTAAAACCTAAACCCTCTGTTGTAAAGGAGGCCCATTACCAGCCGTGAGACTTATATATGCTGATGATGACATGAACGACGAATTATTGACGACGTGCGAACGAAGAGAAGAATTTGCACTGACATAAAATGCTTACGTATATCGTGTTTCAACATCTATAAAATGATATAGGCGTGAAAGCGTAAAAAACTCACAAACTCATAGTACTTAAAAGCTAGAAATAGCCGAAAATCCCAATACACCGTAGCAATTTCGCTCCCCCATCCGAACGTACGTTCGTGGAATTCTCATTGCTGGCAACTTTTTAACTTCATTAATCGCCCCTCTAATGGGTGTTTCAATATAAACAAGCGTCGGCACGTCGGCCACACCGAAAGCTTAAATAAATTACGCATTAAAGGCATTTCTTTGTGTTTCCACACGGCAACGACTGATTTGTGAACTTGCGCGGGTCTGTGCAAAGATTATTGATGATAGACATGATATTTTGTTTGTTGTTGCATATAGGTACGTATAAACTAACTTTTTTTAACTAACTAAATTTCTAAACTATAGTATTCTTTAAGTATATACATTTATCTACACTAGTGCTCTGATATATAATAAAATATGCCGTTTCGTTTTCTTAGCTGTTTACGCTAAGGTTCATCCCAATTAAAAGACACTTCTGATCGTTGTCTTGAAAGTTATAAGATTCAACATAATATAATGCAAAATATAGGTATATGATATAAACTAACTAATCGGCAATCCTCAAATGTAATAAAAATTACATTTCTGGACTTCGCAAAATCCATCCGAAATTTTCGACTTTTAGCTAGAAATGTATGCCTCAGGTTCAGTAAACCAATCTTAGCTATCTAGTATATATTATATCAGTTCATAAACATGCCCCTTGCTAGGGACCAATCTATTAACAACTTTCAATCAAATGTCCTATCTATTTTCACATAACTACTCTATGCTCAGGATGCCCACCGTATTTATAGAAGGAATGTTGTTCCGTGCAAGGCAGATGGTGTTGTTGCGAGTGCGTTGTCGCGTGAGCCGTCCTTGTATCCACTGCCACTGCTTCGATGCTCTTAATTGTACGAAGGAATGCGTTTGAAGTTATATTGATAGAAATCATTGGAATGTCAAGAAGGTATTCTTTATGAGCCGCGTTGGGTAGACGTAGTTTTATTGTGTAATAATTATAGATGTGCTCAAGAGGCAAAGGAACATGATTGCGAGACTTAGTTACTAAAACTTTTACATGATTTTCGATCTCTATGTTTTACGACTACCATACGTAGTACGAATATATAATAGCCACATGTTTTATGTTTGTCGTTAGATTTCACCCCACGCTAAGATATAAGACTTATGACGTGCAAATCAGAAACTAAAGGAGACTTTACGGTTCTACAAACATTTGTGGATTACACAAACATTTGTCTAGTTGGGGGGCTCAAATACGGCTCCTTTTACCAAACTGGTGTCTAGCCAAAAGGACAATGGGACTGTTTCTAATGTATCAAAACAGTTTTACCCACACGTACAATTCATACAGAAATACAATCCCTATTCTGTTATTACTAAGCATACTTAGCATTCGAGAGGTGTGTCTATTTGCACCTCAGTTTACCTAAACATGCACATTTAGCCGCTTCGGCGAGCTCTGACTTAAATACAACCACTGTGTTCTTGGAATGTGAAGGAAACAGATAGTAGTGTAGTTGGTTGCCCTGACAAATTAAGAGAATTTCGTTTGTCATCGAAAACTTTCGATTACTTGCTTCGACTACTTACTTGCCACCTACTAGAAAACGAGCGAAACGCGAGTGAGGTGATCATCATCATCATCGAGTCGACCGCCGAGATTCTCGACCACTCGCCTAAATCTTGAGGCCATCACTACTTTAACGAGGTGATTATATGATGAAATATTTTATTAAACATAAATACATACAAATACGCACGCTTCTTTCCACGAAAGAGTAGGCAAATCATAATAATCTTAACACACATTTCGATTATTGTAATTTTAGTCCTACGTAATGGGGATTAAGTCCTATTTAAAATTTTCAGATGAAAAATAACAATTAGCCCTTGCCAGGAATCAAAACCAGGATCTCTAGATTACATGCTGCGGAGTTATTACATTTTTAAACTTATTTATCTCATTCTCGTATCGTTATACTAAAACAAGCATTAACCTCTTAGCAGATTGAGCAAACCGGTGTCTAAATCCTAACACAATCGTTAATAATCTACAAGCAGATGAGATATTTCAGCCTGACAACAGCAATAACTTCATACACAATTGTTGGCGCGAATAATCGCCAGCGCGTTTACAAAACTTGCCAGTTGTAGTGTTTTATTATACACAACGTGAGATACACCAACCGGTCGATTGAGTTGAAAGGACGCCCTTGAAATTGCTAGGAGATATGATTTACGCACAAACACCTCTGTATTTCTGGAGGGGCAAGTTCCAGGTAACAGTTTTTCAGCGATTCTTTTTAAGACAAGCGCGAATTGATCGTAAAAGTGGCACATGATAAAAGATATTCTTAGAAATTTCTTAGGTGTGTAGTCTACCAGCCCACACTAAGCCAGCGTGGTCGACCAAAGCCTTAACGTTGTAGTTGCAGAGGAGGCCAATGCCCAGTTCTAGACAATAATATGTATGAGCTAACAATAATAAAAAAACTGCTAAATATTCGACAAGTGGATGAGACTTCCCAACTAAATCATAATTTGAGATCTCTCAGACCTTCAACCTCACCATAAACTTACGCCATAAAAATGAACTCCGTGCAAACGAAATGAAACGCGGACAATGGGGGGCATAAATCGCGCATCACTTAATGAAACAACGGTATATCACGTCGGGAACATTCCGCGGCTCATAGGTACCAAGTTGAACTTTCAATTAGTAAGTTGGACCCAAAGTTGGCACCTGGATGCGAGCCAAACGCCATGCGTCGTATGAAATTCACCAACTCTGAATTCAATTATTCAATTTGGCTTGGAACTGAGACGGGGACGTCGATTTTTAGACTTCCACCACACTCAGCGAATTTGTATGTTGCCAGAAATAACTTATGAATATGGAATTGGATCCCGAATGAGTTCGGACGCGGACGTGGCTCGCAAGTCTTGGATATAAATTTGTTTCACCTCGCTGATTAGAGTTTGCCGACTGGAAAATGGCTGGATGCTTCCGAGTTACTGATCGTGGGACGGTAGGGAAGTTACGTACGTGTGTGCATTGCTTAATCCTCAGCGCTGGGGAATCTTTATGGCGAGTCTTTAATATTCTACATTTACGAATTGATGACGCCGCAGCGTCTAGTCGAGGAAGTAAAGGATTTGAAGTTTAAAGTAATCATATTCTTGATTATTAAAAAAGAAATTACAGTTTTATTCTTCGTTGACGATGACAAAAAAGCAAGTCAAAAAAAGAGATCTAACATATACTTTACTAAAATAGAACACATCCTATTCTAACTTCAAACAACACACTACAAATTATTACTAGCAAATCTTATATTGCAATGCTTATACCAAATAAATTAATTAATACGAATTTCCAAGACGTACCGACTGTACCTCTGGGCCAAACGTTAATTATCGCTAAACATGGAAATATAATAGAATTTCAATATCCAACCGATACACGCTGTATCTACAGACGCTCCAATAATGGCTCCATTTAATATAATACGGTGCTTTTATTATTTTTAGGTCGCCATCCACTGGGATGTTGTGCTAAATGGAAATGGTACAGATTTCTGAGAACCAGCTGTGTTCGTTCGTATTGTTTTCGCTGCTTCCATTCACTACGAACACAACAATGTTAATGCAATGCTGCGAGGTGAACTTATCAATGTTTCATAACGATAAAAACCTTATTATGTTCTTATGATTTCAAATAATATAGACAAGAGAAGCAGTGACTATGGCCTAAACCCTCTGAATAGTAGAGGAGACCCGTGAAGAGAAACTCAGCTAACACCCATGATATTAGATACCTACATACAAGAATATTTTTTTACTTACTGTAATACTGAATTTACTGTAATATCATGACTTCACCATTATAAATTCCTTGTTCAAAAGGGCAAAATATATTTTTGAAACACGATGAAATTATCCAAATGGATGCCGTCCTACTTTCCTCCGATATTACAATAAAGCTGTGCTATACTTCATTAAAATTTGACCTTTGATCCGATACACAACGCAGATCCCTCGGCACACGTAAAGTATGTGTACGTAGGTATTGAGCATGTAATGTTGCTACAAACATAATTCTATGAAGCTTAGTACGTAAGCTTTTGTTTTGATATTATCGTGGATCAAGGAGTCACATTTACGAAAATTGTCTTTTCCATTATTGATGTCGTAAATGAGTAGGGAAAAGAAAAATCAGGGCATAGTATAATTATAATTTCATATACTTTATATATATTTAATATATCTTATATATACATATAACATTTGTTTTGAAATTCTGCATATTTTTTCCGGGACCTGTGTTTAAGAGGGGCTAGCTTTCAGCAATTTTTAGACACAATATATTTTGTGGGGTGTAAGGGGGACGAATAACATCGCACGTCCCCAACTGCCAACCCTACCTGCACGCGGTACACCCTGCTGACCAACGGATGTGGCTCTGGCGGCCGACTAGTGGCGGCATAACCACTCAGATATGCTGGAATGAACTAAATACCAAAACCCACGGTGGGCAGCAGCACCGTCGGGTAAATCATTCCAGCCACTGCGGTCACCAACCCGCCTGCCAAGCGTGGTGACTATGGCATATCCCCCCAAATGGCACCACATTTAAATCCACGGCCCCCAGTTCCCGGTAGTCTCGCTATTCCTGACCACGGTACCGGTCATGGTAACGGCGAGACGGGGGGTGCTAGGAATCCCCGGGTTACGGCAGGGTACCACACACAACTGTTTTTGGCGACGTACAACGGACGCTCTCTGCGGCTGGACGAACACCTCATAGAATTGGAAGTAGAGCTAAGTCGCATTAACTGGCATATTGTAGGGTTATCTGAAGTCCGTAGACAGGGGGAGGATAAGATTACCCTACCTTCCGGTCACTTGCTCTACTTCCGAGAAGGACACCAACCATCCCAAGGAGGCGTCGGGTTTATGGTCCATAAGTCACTGAAAAGCAACATTGTAGAAGTTGGCAGTGTGTCGGCGAGGGTAGCGTACCTTGTCTTAAAATTAACTGAGAGATACTCGCTCAAGGTTGTACAAGTGTACGCCCCGACGTCAACACACCCTGACGACGAAGTCGAGGCCATGTACGAAGACATAGTGAAAGCTATGTCTCGTACCAAAACTTCTTACAGTGTTGTAATAGGTGACTTCAATGCCAAAGTGGGAGTACAGAGCTATGGCGAGTCGAGGATAGGTCCATTCGGTTATGGGAGCAGAAATAGTCGAGGGCAAATGCTAGTCAACTTCCTCGAGGCCCAGGGGCTTTTTCTTATGAATTCTTTCTTCCAGAAGAAGCCCCAAAGGAAGTGGACTTGGCGTAGCCCTGACAATGCGACTAAAAATGAGATCGACTTCATTATTGCTGACAGGCGCCAAATATTCAGAGATGTCTCTGTGATCAATAGGTTTAATACCGGTAGTGATCACCGACTTGTAAGAGGCACTCTGAATATTAACACAAAAATAGAACGTGCGCGCTTAATGAAGTCGACTCTTCGTCCATCACTGCCCCAGATCGAAGCCGGCTGTGAAGCCTTTCAGCTGGACCTACAAAACCGATTCGCCCTACTGGAAACCACGGAAAGCATTGACGACGCCTCCAATAGTCTGGTGCGGATTATTCGCGAAGTGGGCAGCAAATACTTTCGACCTAAGAGTAAGGGCCGTAAGTCTAAGCTCTCCTCTGAGACTCTGGAGTTACTGAGGAGACGACGAGAACTTACAATCGCCACACCATCTGAGCGTCAGGTACTTAACAAGGAGGTGAAGAGGCTAATACGGCGCGACATAAGGCGCGCGAATACTTTGGAAGTTGAAATTGCCATTGCGCAAAATAAAGGCTCCAAAGTATTCGCTAAGCCACACACCTCCTGTTGTCACCTGACGAAACTCAAAACACAACAAGGCACCACCGTCACCTCAGTCCCAGAAATTCTCGGAGAGGTCGAAAAGTATTACGGAAACTTATATGCTCAAAGAGCAGATCCGCCTGTGGCCTGCAACGTGGATGATCCGCGAGCCAGACTGACCCGCCACTACTCAGGCGAGCTTCCCGACATCGAATTGGGCGAGATTAGAATGGCCCTCAGTCAACTTCATAACAACAAGGCTCCGGGAGATGACGGAGTAACCACTGAGCTTCTCAAGGCAGGAGGTACTCCTGTCTTGAAGGAACTGGTCAAGCTTTTTAACTCCGTCATCCAAACTGGCACAACACCTGAGACATGGAGCAAGAGTGTGGTGGTTTTGTTCTTCAAAAAAGGTGACAAAACCTTATTGAAGAACTACCGCCCCATCTCACTCTTGAGCCATGTCTATAAGTTGTTCTCGAGGGTCATTTCGAACCGTCTCGTCCGAAAATTCGATGAATTCCAACCACCGGAGCAGGCCGGGTTTCGGAGGGGCTTTAGCGCCGTAGACCACATACACACACTAAGGCAAATAATAGAGAAGACGGAGGAGTACAACCAACCCTTATGCCTCGCGTATGTGGACTACGAGAAAGCTTTTGACTCCGTCGAGACCTGGGCTGTTCTGGAGTCCATGCAGAGATGCCAGATTGACTACCGTTACATCCAGGTGATGAGAAGCCTGTACGAAGCCGCTACGATGACCGTCCAAGTACAAGAACATAGCACTAAGCCAATCCAATTGCGGCGAGGGGTAAGACAGGGAGACGTAATTTCTCCGAAACTGTTTACCAACGCATTGGAGGACGCTTTTAAGACGCTCGATTGGAAAGGACGGGGCATCAGCATCAACGGACAGTACATCTCTCATCTGCGATTTGCGGATGACATAGTCGTCATGGCGGAGTCTCTGCAGGACTTGGAGGAAATGCTTAACAGCCTAGACCAATCTTCAAGACAGATAGGCCTCGGGATGAACATAGACAAAACAAAGATCATGTATAATCGTCATGTTCTCCCGATGCCGGTTGTCGTAGGGGATGCCACTCTCGAAGTTGTCCAAGAATACAACTACCTTGGCCAAACCATTCAACTAGGCAGGCACAACTTCGAGGTGGAGGCGGACCGAAGAATAGGGCTAGGCTGGGCGGCATTCGGGAAGCTGCGTCATATTTTCAAGTCGTCGATCCCTCAGTGTCTTAAGACGAAAGTCTTTAATCAGTGCGTCCTACCCGTTATGACATACGGAGCCGAAACGTGGACACTCACTAAAGGTTTGGTCCACAAATTTAAGGTCGCTCAGCGTGCTATGGAGCGGGCAATGCTTGGAGTTTCTCTGGTGGATAGAATTCGTAATGAAGTCATCCGCCAGAGAACCGGAGTCACTGACATTGCCCGCAGGATAAGTACGCTGAAATGGAAGTGGGCCGGCCATGTCTGCCGGCGGTCGGACGGCCGGTGGAGCAGACAAGTGTTGGAGTGGAGACCGCGCTTAGGCAGACGTAGTGTGGGACGTCCTGTAACACGATGGACCGACGACTTGAGAAAAGTGGCGGGAAACGGATGGATGAGGGCTGCTCAAGACCGGGATGGTTGGCGCTTTCTTGGGGAGGCCTACGTTCAGCAGTGGACGGTGATAGGCTGATTGATTGAATATATTTTCCTAGTATTTCGTTAGTGTTATTCTGACAGCCCCCGTGGCGCAGTTGGCTAGACACCAGCTTGCGAAACGAGCGGCCGCGGGTTCGATCCCCGCACCAAGACAAATGTTTGTGTGATCCACAAATATTTGTTTCGGGTCTGGGTGTTTGTGAGACCAGAAAGTCTCTCGTAGTTTCTGATACCCACAACACAAGACTTGTATCTGAAAGTGGGATTAGGACTATGTGTGTGACTGTTGGGTGTATTTATTTATTTATTTATTCTGAGAGACAGGTCTGATTGTATTTTAGTCTATGTCATTCTATGATCTTCTATACTCGTGACGGTTTAGGTTTCAACAAAGATTGCCTAACGTGAATTAGTAAAATTTGATATCTAAAAAATCCTTATCAAGATCTTTCAGGCAGAGACGTTTTCTTTCAATGCTTTCCTGTATCTTTTGTATGAAATAATGAACTTCTACCAAAAACTGAACACCTTTTTAGCAAAACTGTATATCGAATCCCATAAAACAGAAACTGTCCACCTATAGAAATTGAAATATCGCTATCAACATCTCAATTTTCATAAATGTCAAACTTCATAAAATCCCTCACAATTGCAAAATTTCATCAAAATATAATATTTCGCCAATCATGAATTTCTTTGTTCGTGTTATTTGAATTCCTAAGGGTAATTCTTTAATATAAATTTTGTACACGCCCCGAGTATTTGGAAATAAATAATTTTGTTGACGTTTGAAGATACTTGATCTTTCTTTTATCGATTATATTATGCTGACATCGTCAAAAGGTAGGTAAAGATAAGAGCTGAAGCTATAAGATTCTCTGAGCTGTTTACAGTCCTAAATTATGAGATATAGAATTAGGATAAAAAAAGACCCCATTATTGTTTTCTATAAGATTACCTTATAATCTCGCCGTACTAGTGAATGCCGTGCCATCTAGAAGTCAAAGGTCGAATTCATCCGGTTCTATTCTTATTCTGAAACTTTCCTAAAAAGAAACTATATCCCATTTATATATATATATATTACCCTAGCTAAAAATTTCGACACTCTCACGATCATAATTCATAAAACTTGCTGCTTATGCTTAACCAAATCTAGCAAAGATCTGCCCTCTTCTCTCTCACATTCGTTCCTGACGACCTCCATCAGCAATTATCAACAATTAATTATAGGTATAAATGAAACGGTTATTTTCCACAAATGAACGAATGATTGAATGAGTTTTCAATTTAATCAAGTCGTACGAGACGTGATACGTCGTTATTAATTGAGTGAATGGCGATCATAAAACAAGCAATTAATACGCCGTGAATGATCAGAATGGTAATAAATTTGTATCAAACTCTGCACGAGGGTTTTCATGTGGATACGCTTAATTTGTTTGAAATAAAAAAAATGCATATCACGCCTATATTTCCAAAGAGGTAGGCAAAGATGCAACTGCACCCACATTTAGTAAGCGGTGGCGGATAAAATGGATTGTGAAATAACCTACCTATTGAACCAGAAAGAAAGAATAAAATTGCTAAATTTCTATTGTTGCCTAATCGTGATGCCCGCGTTTTATTTATTTATTTATGCTTTTTATACAAAACATTGTACAAAGGCGGACTTAATGCCGAAGGCATTTTCTACCAGTCAACCTTAGGGTGGTGCAGAGATACTTGATAGGTGCATAAATATTATTTTTGTATTTTTTTTTTCAAAATCTTGCAAACTAAAAAGCTTATAAGGGACCAAAATAAACCAGTATCTCCTCACACTCCATATTATCACCGCCTCCCATTATATGCGTTATTGTACTTTCATCCGTAAAACACACATCAGAAAAATGAAAGATATGTGAGGGCCAAAATGAATACGGAGTTTTACATATGTACGTATGACAAATGCTGTGTCTGTCCCGACAGATCGCGGGATATCTCGTCAACTATCGACAGGAGCGCGGTCGCTTTAACAAAACATCAAAAGATCGACTACTGGCTTTAAGAGCTGCAAATCTACGTTTTCTTCTGATATCCTTATTTTCGTATACTTATAGAAAATCTTGGACGCAATTCGGGCGCAAATGTTGCCTACACTTTCCTAAGATCCCATCTGCATCTATTATAGGTATGCCAAAATTTATTAATATTAATTAATAATGTAACATCGACAGTTATAGACATGTATAATCTCAAAATAGAACATTAGAAAAAGGATTGTATATGTGTCCGCAACTCTACGGGTTGACGAACTACTCCCCAAAGAAATTTTTAGTTACCTATGGTAGAAACTTTTGCACACTATTTTAAGCACATGATAACTATGAAAAGCTCTGGCTTTTCATTTCCTCCTGCCAAGGATTAGAACCCTCGACCACCAAGATTTGTCTCGGCAGACAGTTCAGACAGATTGCGAGAGTAATTCGAGTAAATTATTCAAAAACACGAGGAATTTAAGCATTTTCACGTTGAAAAACTGTGCATTTGTTTGAAAATTTTCGCAGTTTTATTTCACTGTCAGAATTTACTTAATGCGACGCGGAATTCCTGCAAAATAATTACATCTCATCAGAGTTCCAGTTTTGTGCTGCATCATGTGTGCAAATGAAACTAATTTATTTTTAACCACTTTATACACGGTGCATGAAATTATATTATGTCTTATAACAACCAGAATTTAATAAACCAGGTGCATACATTTTTGTGGATCTCGAAGGAGACATAGGTGTATTTCTGCCACGATTTGTCCCCTAAGTATTCAAGTCTAATTCCCTTGAATTAGAGCGGGCATATTTAATTCATAAATGTTGTGATCCAGCAACTGTTTTTTAAAGAGAACAACTTAAGTTTCCTAGGCCTAACAATCACATCTAAAACCTTCTGATCAATTTACGAAAATTTATGTTCTGTAGTCAACGAAAGCAAAGTTTCTATTTTTAAAGAATTCAAATTGCAAGTTTATTCCATAAATGACATTACTGGAATTCTGAACTGATTTCCGATATTGCACCTGCTGATGTAGTTTTTTAATAGGAGGTGAGGGCAACAACGCACTATTATTGACTACCTTACAATTTGTTATAATACTCGTTTTAACTGTCTACAGTGGTGAAAATAAGTGCTTTTTGGTTAAGTATTTTAAGAATAATAATACTCATCAAACTTAATTTACTCCGAGAATTATCACATTCCATCATACCTACTTATAGATATCACTTGAAAAGACCAACCAATACTCGGTATTTAAAACACCAGCCTTGCTATAACACCGCAACTAATTCGGTTCAAAAGCCAGCAAATCCTGCACGATCTTTTTTTTTTCGAAAAATCAATCAGAGCACCGTATATGGGATAGCGTTCTAAACAAATTGTTTTATACAAGTCACGAACGAATTAAACCCACGCTTTGGGAACGTAAAGCGAGGATTAGGGCGCATGGATCCGTTTTGAATCAAAAGTGCCAGTTCGGTTGGAAATTGCTTGCCGTGTGCGCATTTTTAATTTAGTCGATGAAGGCGATTGTATCTGATCATCTATGCTTCATTTGCCTTGGAAATGCGAGTGAAAACTTTAGAATCTCATGTTTTTATCTCTGTGTGATCATCACGCCGTCTCCACCTCTCACTATGTATTAGACGCTTAACTTTTTCGAACGTCCGCGGCATTCAAAAGACCACGCCGTTGCCTCATTTCTCAGGGTTACTTTAAACCTTAGTGCACTGCCCCTGCAGTACATCCAGGCAAACGAGTTTTAGTAGCTTAAGTTACCGTGGCAGACTTATACAAGTGTTTGTCCATGATACATTATGATAACTCTATGAAAAACTCTTGTAGCTCCTAAACGACAATCCTACGCTCCGGTGCGGCGCTCTTGTACAGGAATAGTTCCTATTGAGCGGCTCCCGACGCGGGGATAAATCCTGCCCCAGAGCCGCCGACTACCTTTGTCACGGCCACAAAGAATCACCTTTTAATCTTTGCTTTATTGAGTTATCCACGAGATATATTTTAGCTTTCTCTGTCGTCTGATCTGAAGGTTTATTTTTCATGTTTTTCTTAAGAAGGTGTTTGTAGTATGGAGTGTAAATTGAAATGATATTTAATGTGTATTTGTTTTTTATAGAGAGGCTATGACTACCTTGCATTATAATATTGAACCTTCTTTTATTTTGTAACGAGAGAAGAGCGCTGTAAGCTTTTTAACTACATCACTATTGAACAGTGTTAAGAAAATACGATCTATTTCAATTGTCGATGATTCATTTCAGAATCCATGAACGATGACAGGCGAAAAAATAAGTTTCCTTTTTTATTTTCTTGAAAATATAGTAGAATTTATCGCTTTAAAGATTTTTTTCAGTGTATCAATATACGCTAAAGCTACGCAAATGTAATACACCGCATGTTCATATTCGACCAAAACCAAATCCCAACACAAAAGACTCGCAAAAAGAGGATCATGAACACCATAACCACAAATTGATCCCTCCATCGTTTCAAAGCGAAATCCCCTAATAGAGTTATTGCATTTCACCCAATTTAATAAGTCCCATAAAGAACACGTGGTCTCCGCATGCCCGAGATTCGGCGGCATTAAATCACACGCAGTTCTAAGAAGCGTAAGAGTAATAAAAATTATATTAACCATGCATTGAGTTCTGCTCGTGAGTGACAATGGAAAAAAAGGACTCGGAATTCCCACAATATTTTGACTGGTCGCATGAAGTTAGGATTTATTTTACTGGGGCATTTATAGAGTGCGACAGTGAGTTGTTTTTTTTAATGAGTGGCAAGGCAAAGGAAAACGTCGTGATGTATCCTGTACGTCTGAGAGTAGTACCTACCTACATATTGCAACTGTGAAATATTTGTCGTAAATACAAAGATTTTTATGTTATTGTTTGATAATCAAGGAGAAATACGGTTTGTTAGATATTGTAATATTAATAATCCCGGAAAAATAGCTTAATTCCTGATTACATAATAATTGTTTTCATCATAAAACTTCATTACATTCTTAATTTATTACTTCAAGCAGACAACACTAGTAAAATTATTATACAACTAAGCCTCGCCAAACGGTAGGCAAGGATACGAACAATGAACATTGAACATTCTATTCTAATATTAGCACACAATACGCAAGCCTCAATCTGAGATCAAAATCACCGTTCGATAGAGATCTTGGGAGGCATCTATTTCGCACCGTTTAAAGCGCATTAGGCGCTTA
Organism: Cephonodes hylas; assembly: GCA_030295005.1. Lineage (NCBI taxonomy): Eukaryota > Metazoa > Arthropoda > Insecta > Lepidoptera > Sphingidae > Cephonodes > Cephonodes hylas. The sequence goes on along the minus strand of AP025379.1, from coordinate 10,607,862 downwards.
ACTGTACAACCTCATACTATTCTCAAAACACAGATGACTAAGAGAATAAAGCATAAATCGCTGAATATGCTATCTTGTGCCCAGTTTACCGACTTTTAATCAACTAGCTACATAATGACGCTCATAACATACCTATCAGATAAGAAGGGGTTTTTCAACAATCACGTTTTGCTATTTATATTTAAAGTACTAAGAAGTCGGCTTTTATAAATTGGTGCATAAAAAAGTTCTCTAATAGAAGTTACTGAAATAATACTTCATTTGTCTCCATTTTACTGTTCAGGATTTCTTTTTTAAAATCCCAGTAACATATTTTTCTACACAGAAACCTAACCTAGATACTACATATGGCAATCAAGGAATGAAAAACACAATACGAAAAAAAATACCCATAGCGTGACCACGGGTCAAATCCACGACTCTACATCTCCATTCAATCAAGTAACAAAACTATTGTAACCTATTCTACCGTTGGCCCAATAAAATCAGGTATATCGCGCGGAATATCTAGTGGGGGTCAGTTAGTGGGGTCGGGGGCCCGGCCGTGACTGGAATACTGTGACGGACAGACCGATGGGACAAATACATAATGTGTTTAACGACACGAGAGAAGAATCATCGTACAATTGAATGGAAGGCTTCTTTAAAATTATCTAAAATATTGCATTATATAATACATACGCACTCATCTTTATGTATCATCGTGATAAAACCTGGATACCTGAAACTTCTTAGAAATCTCTTAGATGTGTAGTCCGCTAATCCGCACTAGGCCTGACTGGACTAAGGCCTATTCGCTCTCAATGGTAGAGGAGGCTCGTGCCTAGCCGTGAGATGTACTATATGGATTGATTTATAAATGAAAGGCACTCACAACTGTGCCCATGTCAATGAGGTGTGTTAATAAATCCATCCATATTTCATCAATTATTTTCACGTAAAATAAAACAAACCACTATTTTTAAACGCTTTTCCAGGCTCTATTCTGCTACTAGAAATTGCTAACAGAAAATGTAAGAACTCTGATCGACTCTGGAATCAAACTCACAACCTACTCAATGCAAGACTGTGGTACAGAACAAAGTCAAACCAAATCAGTTGTAAGATGTTTAATTCCTTATCTTCAATGTTGTCACAATCAAACCATTTCCTATTACCCCATAATATCCTGTTCGGTCCATTCCAGAATTCCCTCCAGGGATCGTCCGGCGGCTAACGAGAGGCGTGCAAAGTTTCCCGATAAATTCCCAGATGAAACAACAAACTACTGTAGGCCGGGAGAGTTTGCACAATTACAATAATTTTATAATGCGATTTTATATTTCATTGTATTCGTCGATGGATGCCTGATTAATGTTTGTTATTGTTATTCTGAAGGCGTCGTGGCACAGTTGGTTAACCCTAGTTTGAGAAAAAAAAGGCCGCGGATTCAGTCTTCGTATGGAGATAAATTTTTGTGTGATCTAACAATGCTTATTTCGGGTCCGGGTGTTAGTGGGACCGAAAAATCTCTTGTAGTTTCAAGTGTACCCCTGACACAAGATACAAGCCTAGTGTGTGTGAATTATGCATGTGACTGTTGGGTGTATTTATTTATTAATTCTTTACCAGTGTTAATATGGATTTCATTGTAAAAATTCAGTATTAAAAATAATTTGGTGAGTAAACTAAAAACTTATAAAAAAAAAACAATGTCATTACTTTGGATTTGTGTCTGAAAACAACAAAGAAAACGTAGCCTTTCTATAAATCTTATAGAAAACCTAACATTTAGTTAAGTCTTAGCGTGATATCTAAGTGTTTATCACGATTCGTTGGCCTCGTGATTTAAGTGTTTGCCATGGGATCTAGGGGTTAGGAATTTTTGGCAGTGTTTGCCATGGGATCTAGGGGTTAGGAATTTTTGGCAGTGTTTGCCATGGGATCTAGGGGTTAGGAATTTTTGGCAACAAAGACTTGATAATGTGACTGAAAATTGGCTATAGGTATACTATCGTTTTGTACGTAGAATTTCATCAATTTTTATAAGTTATCTTGTACTTCTTTAGTTTTCAAATTAGGTTTTCAGTTTTCCACTGACGATCGATAAAATTGGTATACACAATAGACGTTGAAAAACTTTATATACATAACGTTACGCTTTTATTCCCTAAATGGGTGGACAGAGATACACAGCAAATTTCGCAAATTTTGCTTTTATCTCATGTTTTTTCGGATATTTTCTAAGTTCCAAGTTAAAACCCAAGATCAATTTGTCCAGCCGCAAGCCAAAACCAATACATCGCGCGGCCAAAATCTAGAAAACTTTTTTTTTAATCAAAATCCTTTGTATCATTTAAAAACTGACCAGCATTCCTAATGTATAATTGTTGCCGTATTCTTAGCACACAACACGTTACAATCGCGAACTAATCTCGCGAAAATTGCTCCGTCGGTAACAATGTTTGGAGAGCTAACTTTGCACAACAGTGCACGCGCGCATCGCTTTCAACCTTTTGTTTTGACTAATTACGCTGAAATGTGTTGTTTTATATTTATACGAGTAAACGTTCGTGTTTTGGAATGTTCTAGAACACGCCTTCTGGTATCGAAGTTAAATGTTTATATACATCCCACTGGGTACGGGCCTTCTCTACCATTGAGAGGGTTTTTAGGCCTTAGTCCACCACGCTGGCCTGAATCGATGAGATTCCCGACTGCCTAAACTTCGACGCCATCACTGCTTCTACAAAATTATTATTAATTAAATTAATACTGTATATGTATACACACTAAGATACAAGACATTCCTCGGGATAGGAAACTAGGAAAGACTTAAAGGTCTGACAAACATCCAGACCCGAAACAAATATATATAGATCACATAAACATTTGTCTCGGTTCGGGGATCGAACCTGCGGCCTCTCGTTTCACAAACCGGGGTTCACAAATTTCGTTTCGCTGCGCCACAGACGCTCTCAAAATTAGATTTGTTCCACTTCCAAAGTACTTAATTTCTAAACAATTTTTGCTTTGTTATATTTATTAAAAGGATAAAATTAATATTTAGCAGAAAACGTAATTTAATCAAAACTAGTTCATCGATTTCTGATCTAGCTCTAAAGGTAATACTGAAAGTTTGTTCCATTGTTGCTAATATAATAAACGCTAGACAAAGAGTTTTATTCCTAGAATATTTTATTACAAAGCCAACTTTAGACGCGTATGAAGGAGCATAATTAAATAAATTTAACTAGACGTTATATACACATAAAATCGCCCTGTTTCCCAAAAAGGATATGTAGTTTAACACTCGCTTACTAAATTGAAACTAATTCTTAGAAGAATATTAAAAAAGCTACAGAAAAGTTGAAGTCGAGTAGAAAGGAGATGTCCGCATGCCGAACGTGCCGAATCTACGATTACACTATCTTATGTTGGATACGGCCGCTTGTAAGTTATTCAGGTTGCTTGTTATTTTATAAATGTGATAAATAACAGCAGGCCTTCATTTTTATTATCAATGGTCGTATAATCGTAGTAAGTGACAGGAAAGCGGCGACTCTCGACCCCATACAAAGTATTGTCTATTTCCTTTCTTATGTTATAGTGCTTATCTGTGTTAGTGGCCGATAAACATTTAAACAGGTTCTTCACACCAAAATGTATCAAAATTTATTAAGCTTCTTATACAGACACGATAAATTTAGTAACGGTCTCGAGGTTTAAACGCGCGATCGAAAATTTCAGCGGTTGCAGGAACAACCTCAACATACCTCTGGTTGTTCGAAGTTATGTGTGTATTTGCCACCTAAAAGTTCTTAGGAATGTCTTTGCTGTATTATACGCCATCTCTTACTTGACTAGCGTAGTGCGCTTAAGCTTGAACTTCTCAGCTATATAGAATTGACGGTGATACAAAATGGCTATGGACCTCTTCGCTGTAGCTAAATAATCCATCTAACAAAACTCTCAATAAAAAATCACCATCCAACAAAACAAATGAACATATGAAAGACACACATCTCGATTCACCCCAATAATGCTAACTCCACGTGCCGTGCCCCGGATTATCTCGTCCCAACGCAAAAATAAAAGCATGTGGATTGAATCTCCGCGAGTGGCGATACCCCGGTTCCAAAGCGGCCGCCAAGTTATAGTCTGTGCGGACTTAGTTCCCGCACTTTATTGTGAACCGTTAAATTTTACAGCCATGCATAAGCTGGCCGCTTCTGCCATAGATTATATAGAGCAGATGCTACAGAACCGATATGTTCTCAGTACTGTTGAACTAGTATGCGAAAGGCGGTATGTATTAGAAATTCAATAGTATAGATTCTGTTGCTTTTTCAGTTCTTTCTTCTTCTTCTTCATCAACTCATATACGCCCACTGCTGAGCACGGGTCTCCTCTACCACTGAGAGGGTTTAGGCCATAGTCCACCACGCAGGCCTAGTGCGGGTTGGCGGACTACACACCTAAGAAATTCCTAAGATCTTTTAGGTGTGCAGGTTTCATCACGATGTTTTCCTTCACCGTTAAAGCAAGTGATAATTCAATTTTGAATACACACATAACTTCGAAAAGTCAGAGGTGTGTGCCTGGGGTTTGAACCCGCGACCGCCGAGATTCTCGACCGCGCGCCCAAACCTCGAGGCCATCACTGCTTTTTTCAGTTCTTTAGTTAAGATCAAGTCTATCGCCCTTTTGGTCACATTTGCAATGTGATGCTACTGAGAATGATCATATGAAAAAATCTAATTGACAAAATACCTATCTGAAAGGCAAATGGGTTTGTTATTCCCAAATATTTTTATATGTGCCAAAAAAAAGGCTATAGCCGTAGTCCGTGGTAATCGTCGATTCTTAATGTTCGTAAGATCCAAGAGTCTCATTTAGCATTTGATAATTCACGACAAAAAAAACGATAAACAAATCATTTAAATGAGCAACACGAAAACATTGTATTTCTTACATCGTCATCGTTATTATCACTAAAACATTTAATTCATATATAATTATGTTAATGAATTCTACCTACTTTTACTTCTATATTATTTATCATATCTGCCACGCTGACCGGCGGGCTGAGTTTTACGCTACTGTCTGTGGCATGGTTTTTTTATACTTTTTGCGTCGCAAAGTTGGTAACACTGGGACGTCACGTGTCCGCCGTTTGCACGCGGTGTTGCCAGCTACACGTATCAACTTTAAATTAAAATGTGCTTTTTACATCTGCCCCTTTTTATTTTGTTTAATTTAGGTGGTTATTTTGCGCTTGAAAAATAGAATTTGTTTATCCGCAAGTGTGGATTTTTAAATATATTTTGCTGTGTTTATTTAGTTCATCTTGCGTTCAGTAAATTTGCGTAGTCTGTATTCGTTCCGGATTAAAAAATGTGGGTTTAAATTCATGATTGGAGTCACTAGAAACATGAAATGCGTCACGTTGCGAGGAAAAATTATCAAATATTCCAATAGATCAGTAGGAACGCCTTCATCCATTCGCTCTTTAAAAACAGTTTTTTTTTAAGAAATATTTAGAACTTAGGGAAAGTAATGGGCTAGTTTTTTTTTACAGAAAAACAACCACTGGAATTTTAACACACTGGTTGACTAAGCTCATTCAAGGAAGGTAAATCTATGAGCTAACATACGCTATTATGTAAGTACATAATCCCATTTTCATACATACCCCACAACTAAGGGAAGTGAACTCCAATGTAGCCAACATATTCAACATAATTTTCGCTTCTCCATTAAGGTTATAACATATTAATGTTGCCCATGGTTTGGTAAGACATCATCTCCCCATGTTAACAAGGAGGCAGGCAGGGTTAATGACTAACAACGGTCGTGGAACCCATCTGACTTCGGTTAAATAATAATTAGGCCGCGCACGTGTATTATAATCGATGTCTTATGACGGTCGTAACTACTGCTCTGTACTCGGGTACCGTTTGAACATGAGATCACATTGTATTTGCAAAATTATTGTGTAGTCGCGTTTGTAACAACCAAGAGATAGAGGTATTGCTTCTCAGTAGGTCAGGCTTCTAAAAAGCTTCTTTTTTTTAAAGCCCCACTGTATAAGGTGGGTCTTTAGGACGTTGTGCAGTTATTGAGAATGACTTGGCGGTAAAAAGAATATTTTACCCGAGAGTGGAAGCAATACCGTGAAATATTTTTTTAAGTGACTTAATGGCCAACAATAATTCATGTATAAAAATAGGAGAAATTTCTAATACTGATAAGTGATAATGAATATTTTGAAGTGACTAAAAATTGTCTGTGTATAAATTAAATCTTTTAATATCTTCAGGATCTTCAGTCTTCTCCTGTCATCAAACTTTAGAACAGGCATAAAATCCACCATGAATCCAACAGTATATTTTATTAGGACATAAATATATGCCTATGTGTGTTGAGCGTCCCCGTGGCACGATTTGAAAGCATTCCGCGGAATACGGTGGCACAATGCGACAGTCTTTTGATCTATAAAATTAAACTTGTGGCTGGTGTATGACGCAGTTGAAAAGAGAATGGAGCTTACAACAAGGGGAGTGGTTTGTTGTAGACATTGGTATTAAAAGGCTATATGGACAACGTGCTACTGAACAGAATTGTCAGATAAATTTTTGTTAAAATACTTTTTGTTGGTAGAAGGGTTTTGGTGCAATGAAGGTTTCGAGGTAGAGAATCTTGGCAGTCGCTAATTAAAGCCCTAGGCACACACATTATCATTGCTTTAACAGTGAAGAAAAATATTGTGATGAATCCTGCACAGTTAAACATAGTTAGGAATATTTTAGGTGTGTAGTGCGGGTTGCACTAGACCTGCGTGATGGAGAAAGCCCTTAATCCTTAGGTGGTCTAAGGCCCGTGCCCCGCAGTACGACGTGCGTATATGAGCTGATGATGAGTTACGGTATCTGACAACGAGAAGAATGAGCCTCAAGGGTACTCAGTGAATGGAACATGCCGCCTGGTAGTGAACTTCACTCACAGAGCCCTCTGCTACAAGATGATCCTGAGGTGGGTAAGATCTATTTCTTTAACAATCCCCCTGCTTCCCGCTCCGCTCTCCTCCATCGCCTGTCCCACGCACCACGCCATAAAGACACCAGACAAAAATGAAATTTCCCCGCACGATGTGACACCGCGCGTTCTTTGTCACGATGCACTTTTGTCGCTCTGCGGACGAGCAAAAAATGTTTTAACCCCACTGAAATCCATTTTGTACATGTTACACGAGCTCTCATCAATAGGATTTGGATTTCGAGTTCGCGCTTTCGATTTTTAGAACGCGCTGAGCTGGTGTTATCGAATGGGGTAAATGGGACGTTTTTGACAGCAGGTTGGAGATTTTGTATTTGATGAATATCTGGAAGATTGAAGTAGATAAAGACTACATTATCTACGACTTTGTATTATTAAAAGGCTTGGACTTAGACCACTGGACTTAGACTGGGTGCCACCGGTGCCCAGAAGCGAGACCTAAATTTGTAATATCAGATGATGAATATGGAATTTTTAACTAGTATATAAGTTACATCAGATAAATTTATTTCTTTCTATTATTTACTAATTTCTGTTTTAAATTAAAGAAGCCTCGCTGTATCCACGGCACGAACCTATAGGTTCAAGGTTTGATTCCCGGATCGGGCATAGTGTTTCCTTAGTTATAGCACAATCTTTCGTGATAAAATTGCTTAACCAAAGCATAGGATACTTTTACTCTTTATTGGCCTCTAGATATAAAATAGTTTACGCTCTTATAAGCTTAAACCTTTACAGGAAAAATATTTACAAATGTTACCAAATATTATGAAATGGAGCGTTCCTACCATCTTCTCCACATACACGAACCGGGAACAAAATAA